>OU015502.1:83292533-83417533 GCA_907164885.2 Dolomedes plantarius | reverse complement strand
ATTTATAGATATTTTCCATTTAAATCACATGTAAATCACATGTAATTTTTTAAATTCCTTGAAGGATATTTCACTGTGTAAATTTACATGGCACTTAATACAGTTCTGAATAATTTTAGTTTGTACTTCATACTTGCCACAGTCTTACGAACTTACAAATAATTTCATCCCTGTCGTTAATTTGACAAATACTTTCATCCCTGTCGTTAATTTGGATTCAGAATCTTACCTTTTAGCAAACTACTATTTACAGATATTTTTCTTTTAACTCACATATATATCACATGTGAATTCTTAATATCCTTGAAGAATATTTCACTTTGTAAATTTAGGTGGAGCTTAAGACATTCTGAATAATTTCCCTTTATACTTGCCACAATGTTACTGACTTACAAATACTTTCATCCCTGTCGTTAATTTTAATTCAGAATCTTACCTTTCAGCAAGCAAATTTCCAAATGTAATTGCTAGACTGGAGCAGGATTGGTATCTAACGTACCATATAAATGAAGCTGTGAAGGAGTTAATTAAAATTGGGTGCTTTGTCTGTTGTTAAGTTGGTGTGATTAAATGTGCGAGAAGTTTAGTTTCCTACTGTAGATTATTGTTTGTTGAAGCGATATGAATAAGTATAATTGAGATTAATTGTAATAGAGATTTTAAAATTATAAAATGATCCAGGTTCATGGAATGTTAAATATTTGTAACGGGTATTGAAACTATAGTATATTTCAATGTATTACAATGTTGAGGAAAATGTATATTTTAATATAACATTATTCTTATGCATTTTAATTCCAAGGATGGAAGCAGAAATTTTTAGCAAAATAGAAATAATCGAATAACGACACACATATGTTAAAAGAGACTAGTGAAGTTAATATTGAAAAGAATTTTTATGTTTGAGACTTATTTTCCATATTTTTTGTAAAATACGACGCTGTATTTGAAAGATCCAGAACTACGAATATTCTATAAAATTCCTTGAATAGATCCCCCTTTCTTTAAAACCTCACGCCCTTCAGTACGTAAGATATATTTCTTACAACTGTATATTTAAAAAAAAGGAATATTTTCTTACATTCATTTCCATTTCATGCATTCTCAATAAAACATTCAAATTTCAACAACTAATTATTTCTACAACAACTCGTTCTCCAGTATTTTTCAGTAAATAAGTTTGTGCAGAAACACTTGTTTATCTTTAACATTTTTTAACACATTTATGTATATATATATATATATATATATATATATATATATCAATAATCTACAATGAAAGGAAACTAATGTTTGCATTCTCGTTTACTATTCTTAGAACAAATTTTTACAGAATATGTCTGTGTCAACAGCCAGTATAACGTCGTATTTTATTGAATTATATAACTAGTAATTTTTTCAACTTTTTCTCTCCTTTACCATTGACTAGAAAAATGAAACATAATTTTAAAGGAATTTTCTTTTTTTTCATTGCATTCGTTGATTCTTTGATCTCCTCTGAAATATAAAAATTTCAAGAGTGTATCGGATTCTTTTATATATAGTTGATATTTTTTTAATGTATAGATAGATTTCTTCTATGCATTTATAAAAATATTTTAATGTCACTTCTTTAAAAAAAAAGTTTCTTGTTTTAAGCAAATTATTCTTATTTTTCGGTCTTTTTTATTTCATATAAAATTTCGGTCTTTGTGGGATTTTAATGTCGTTTCAATGGAAAGTATTCTCTGCGACTGGATATTAAAATGTTCCGATCTCTGTTATCATTTGGAATTCCTCCAGTTGGCCCACGGCCTTTTAAGTCTTGAATTCTTGAGAAATTAACGGGTTAGCTTGAGGTTTAGAAAATCTATTAATTCTTATGAATACGTAATTAATATCCATGCTTTAACGAATCTCAGTCTGCAAGAATATCGGCTTGTCATCGATATCTGTATGCAAAGTTATATTTTTGAATAAATAGTCATAACGAAAAACGTACTTCTTTACTCAATTTAATCACATGAAATATTTGTAAGCTATTCATACTGTAGATGACTTTATCATCTCTTTCCAGGAAAATGCTTGTACATGCGTAAATAAGATAATAGTAGAAAGTGTAGTAGACCCAATCTCTTCCGATATTAGCGAGTTTATCGTGTCTATTGTCGCCTGATGTGGTTTACCGTCTACAGAAATTTCTCGATGAAAATATTTTAGCGTTTTCTTATGCACATAAACAGAAAAAAATAACAATAATACCAATATGAATGTCCATATAACAAGGACATCGATAATTTTTTGTTTCTTTTTTTAAAAATTATCTATCGTGTATCGATTACTATATCTATATGTAACGATTGAGGTAAGTCCCAATGATTTTTAAATGGATGGGATAGCTTCGATATTGTCAATGAGGGTATATACATTATTTATATTTCATTAATACAGTAAAATCTCGTTTATCCGGGTTAACTGAGACCATAGGCAATCCGGAAAATCGAAAATCCGGAAAATCTGCTTAATATGGGTAATAAGCAAAACAAAATCCTTAACTAACCAGACTTACCGTTTATTATGATAAAAAAACTATGTTTTGTAACAAAAGTGCATAGTATTGCTTACAAGACATTAAAAATTTTAAAAATAACATTACCCTGTGGCACTCTATTAAAGCTTACTCAAACTCAACTTAAAGCATTTTTTTACCATAATTTATTGTACAATCTATGCAGGAACTGTATATTGAATGAAACTAAAAAGTGACTATTTGGCGTACTTGTAGCGACGTTCTTGCTATCATAGTTATAAATTATTATCTAATGTGAACCTAAATATTTTAAAAAAGTCTACAAATCTGATCCGGACTAACAGAGATCCGTATAAAAGAGGTTTTACTGTATTTCATTTGGCAATTTATGGAGCAGCAACAGTACATGCAGGGTGCAGCAGAATGGACTCCATAATTTCTGAAGGTCACTGGTAAGGTAGTGGTTGGGATTGGGTGGCTCAGTAGGTGGAAAATGTTCGGGAGAAATTTCTAGTTGTCAATAGGCACCATGTGTTGGTCCGGTGACCATCGCTTCTTTATTATCGAGGTGTGCTTTAAAAACAACGATTCTGTAACCTCGACACACAGGGTATTTAGGACGCGATTTGGGCTCTGAGTAACTATGCTTCTATTCGAAGAACAATCTTGCGATGGGTTTCAAACAAGGGACAATGTGCATCTGCATTACCAAGGAAACCGATTGATCTTGCTCGGAACATTACAACCCCTGAATATGTGCAACGATTCTGTTAGTCCGTTATGTTGGAAGAAGTTGTTACTGTTCCCTCACAGATGAACAGCAGAATGATGGAACCTTTATACAACGACATCGAAAGAACATCGAAAATAACGGGCACCACCTTAGTGATGTTATTTTAAAAACCTAGTAGATAAAAACTAGATTATAAGTACTTTTCGAAAATAAAGCTTTTTTCTGTAAATTGTTTCTTTCGTTTTTTACTACCGTTTGATATGTGAATGCTCATTCTCGTGCACACTGTATTTGGCAACAGAAGGTCTTAACGGAGGAAATTGTAGCGAGAGAATTGTAAGGCCCTAGGCGCAAGTCCAAGGGAAAGCGAGAGTGAATCAAAACCCAGGATAATGAAATTTTTTAGGGGAGTGTAAATAGCTTTGTTTTTCTCAGGGCATAAAAATTCAAAATTGAGTACTAAATTAGATCTCGGTGGCTGAATAAGAAGTTGTTTTTTACATTCGGCAATAGAAAAAAGAAATTAGAAAATAAGTAATGCACGTTTTATTTATAAAACTTTAATATTTATATGTTACATTTCTTTATCTTCTTTCAGAACGCATCTGTACATCAATATCTCGAAACTTAATTTTGATGTTAGATGGGCATATTGATATTCCTTTAAATATGCGTAATATTCGTTTCTTATGATTGATTCCATTATAGAAAGGTGTTTAGGGACACTAGAAAGACGGGAATTTTTTTTTTCTTATTAAAAGGACTGAACGCCGTCATTTTGTCGGTTAAAAATAAAATGAAGAATTTAAAATACTTAAATTTTTTTCTACAAAATGGTTAAATACTTTAAATTTTGAGCTATTGCATACCAATATATAATAAATTAGAATATATTTAGATATATTTAATGCAGGTATGCCGAGCTGACAACCTGGTATGGTTTATTCGTAAAAATATATGCATGGTTTGTGCGGTCCATATTTTTCAATACCAATATTTCCGAAGAGCCAATATTTCTGTTATTTGCAAAAGAGGGAAGAAACGAAAAGTAACTAACATTTTCCCGGTACCATTTTAAAGATTTCTGCCTGTTTTCTATATCGCCGTCAAATTCACGGCTTTCAGTCCTAGTAGGTATACAACACATTTTCTCCCCCTCTTTACAATCGAATATAATTTTTTAAATCTGTGTACATATTTTGCGTAAAATTAGAAAAGGTCATACAATTTTAGAAGCCTGAGAACATAAATACAGACATAGCCCACAACAGTATATCCGAAGCTGTCAAAATGACGGCAGCTGTCTTTCTAGTGTTAAGAGTCATAATTTAACGTAATTTAGAAAACAATACAGAAACAAACAAACTGTATTCGAGATTTTGGAATAGAATAATATCTCTGAAATGGGCAGAAAGACCCTGTTTTTGTTCTTTTTGCTAATGACCCTTAGTCGGAGGTAATCCAGACCAGGAACATATAGCCTAGTGGGCTGATGCGTGCGGCGCCGGTTTATAATGGATAAGTCGGATTTAGCTATGTGCCATCTCAATTTACCACGAGCATCCCGATAGTCGACATCTGTGAGGATCGTACCTTCTACCACCCTCTCTGACGTCATAGAGAGACTTTCTGGTCTACGGATTTAACATGCCCATATCTGACCTAGACATGAAGATATCCAATGTCTCTTGCCGGGATTCACCTACGCTACCAACCTACGCAACTAAGCACCTTAAGTACCGAAAACCGACGCACTACCACTAGGCTAGTTTGAGCCCCCTTTTTTTGCGTCAAGTGTAAATGTTTCGCAAAAATCTGTAATATATAATTCAACCGATAAAAATAAAACACATTATTCAACTAAAAGCTTATAATTCTACAATTATTAAGTGACACCCATATTATTTAATGACTACCGTAGCTTAGTATATCTCCTACCTAACACAATATAGTAAGATGAATTTTTAACGATCTCACACATGTCTGTTAATTTCCAATTTTGACTTATTATAATGAAGGTTAATTGTTTTCACGAGAGCCCAGAATTAGTGAGTAAGTTACAACAGCTCCAATTTGATATGTTTAATACCTAGAATATAAAATTGTATTGCATGAATGATTTCATTATTGAAACTTCCTATTTTAATTGTTAGTGTAATTTTCACTTTGTTACACATAAACCCATGAAAATATACTGTTGGATAGTGCAAGTAAATTTTCCTCAGCGACGTAATCTATTATTTAATAGGTGCCCAGTAATTAACCCTCTTTGTCGGTACATTTAACCTTTGTTCTTAATGGAAACACTTTGGGAACTTTCAAAACTGTTATACTTTTTTTTACCTCGAAGTTTCAAGCGACGTTATATAATGGATTCTAAATAGCTCATTACATCTCGTTGGTTCCGCTTAGATCAACCACCTTGAATATAATGGAAGGAGAATGGTTTTGAATAATTACTTTTTATCACGCACATTTAGACGTCTAAAACTTAAACAAACCTTTGCAAACTTCTGATAGCGTAGCGTATTTCAGTAATCATTTCCAAAACGTTTAATTTAAGCTACTCTTTTAGAGAGCGCCTATGTTCTCACCGCAATATACTCTGTGTCTGACACAATTTTCAAGAGTAATTCTTTTGTAGATACTAGAATGTGCAGCTTTATAAGGAGAGGAGAGAATAATTACTAAACGATATGGTTTCATTTGATTGAAATTCTAATTATTGCACTTATAATTAATTCTTCTGTCTTTACAGGGAGTACTAGAAAAATTTTAGTTTCATATTTCTAAACATGATCCATGCTTTCGACATGACACGTATCATGTATTACGGATCAGGTCATATAAGGGTATCAATCGATGATGTGAAGTTTTCTTTTAATCCCTTAATTCCTGAGCTTTCTTGTAATTCCTGAAGATATGAAAATTAGATATTTGTCTTAATAAAATTAATCTTATTTTATAAAGGAATATATAAAAAATGGATCAATATTTTCCAGTAGCATTTTATTTTACATTGAAATAATTTGAAAAACAACTTCAGTTGATTAAGCTTTTCAATTTCTTTTAAAACTTTTTTTTGTTGTAAACAAATCTTTATATATATCTCGGGTGATTTTAATTTTCACATTAGTACATCTACAGGTTTTCATTAATTTCATAGGATCGCTAAGAGAAACGACAACGTTAACCTTAGAAAAGATAATGGATTTGATATTTTAGGGAAAGACTGAATCTAAGTGGGCCAAAGTTATTTTGCAACAGTGAAAAATTTTTGTATTTTCTCTTGCAATATATAGATCACAGTCCAGATCATGATGAACACCAATACAGGGCTGAAAAGAGCAATTACAGAAGAACAATTTCTGACAGTTAAATATAGACATATTACGGTGAATACTAGGAAAACGTTAGTCTCATCTTTACAAAGGTGCTCCGTACTTTTGCTAACACGTAGCATACATGGTGTCCATAATTAAACCTCCCTACTTTAAAGTTGTCTACAGTCGAAACTATTGCTCAGAAAGTTATGAAATTTTGCGTAGGACATATTGAAGGAATGGGAATTTGTTTGAACGAATTAAAAAAATAGTTCAAAATTTCACTACCAAAGGGCGATTTTTATGAATTACACATTTACAAGTTGTTCTTTACTTAAGATTTCCCCATGTTTTTACCCATAGGTCACCCTGACACAATAACTCATTAAAGTTTACAATATTTAAAGTGATAGCAAAGTCGATCGGAAACAAATTTCCGGTTCGATAACAAATTTCCGGGCAAAACATTTGAAGGAACCAAGATGAAACAATTATGCAAATTAATTTTTGTCGACGTAGAGCAGAAGCTGTTATAAAACCTAAAAACTTTCATGGACATTTTGTTTTCAAAGTGCTTGCTATTGCTAATCAGAATTTCTTCGTTACAATTACCAGACAGAGATTTGTTAGTAAAATTGTTTTACCACAACGATAATTCAGCACTTGTTGCTCTACGAAAATTTCGAAGATTGAAGGGGATACGTAAAGGTCCATTGACTGTTAAAGGTCTTCGATTAATGTTGGTCAAATTTGAAAAAAACTGGTTCTTTTAACATTCGTTCTGGAAGAAGAAGGAAACCTGTTTCCGCAGAAGCTGTAGAGAAGGTTGCGCTTCAGGTAGAAGAGGACAAAAGCTTCCATTGAACAGGCTAGTACCAGTGTCCGTCGTGGGGCATAAGTATTGGATCTGCCCAGTTCAACTATCCAGAAGGTCATGCGGATTAACCTACGGTATTATTCGTACAAGCTTCAATTTGTGCAGAGGTTGTTTGCACATGATTTCGAGACTCTACAGCAGCCCTCACTTCAGTTCCTTGCTCCAATGCAGAATGGCCTTGGAGAATGGTCTCCAATGCAGAATTCCTTGATACAGAATGGCCTTGGAATATCCTCTGGACAGACGATGCACACTTTTATTTCGAAGGTTCTGTGAATACTCACAACTGCCAAATTTGGGAACCAGAAAATCAGGGTTTAATCTGGGATGTTCCGATGCATTCAGCGAATGTAACAGCGAATGTGTTCAGCGTGTGGTGGGGATTTTCTGCATTTTTTATTCTCGGCCCGTATTTTTTCGAGGAATTAATTCCTAGAGGTCCAGCAACATGCTCGGTCACTTGCGAGCGAAATGCATCCTTGTTACTGAATAAAATTGTTCCAGATCTGAAATCTCGTCAGTGCCTTTCACGCACAATTTTTATGCAAGATGGAGCTCCTCCACACATTCACCTTCGTGTTAAGAACGTTCTCAAAAATCACTTTACAGAAGAACGTTTCATCGGCCGCTACTTTCCTAATGTGTGGCCTCCCCGATCCCCAGACCTCAACCCATGCGACTTTTGGCTTTGGGGGCATGTGAAACATCTAGTCAATCTTGATAAACCAAGAACTATACCTGATCTGAAAGACAGCATTTCAAGACATGTTCTCAGCATTTCCCCGGTTACACTGCGGTCAACTGTAGGACATGCTATCTTAAGATTTCAAATGGTAGCTGAAAATGATGGCCGTCATGTTGAATATGTCTTGTTGTAATAAATTTAACGATAGTAAATGTTGGCTAAATGTGTAAATCATTAAAAAAGTCCTCTGGTGGTGAAATTTTGAACTAATTTTTATTCGCTCAAACAAATTCCCATCCCTGCAATATTGCCTACACAAAATTTCATAAAATTCTGAACAATAGTTTCGACTGTAGACAACTTTAAAGTAGGGAAGTTTAATTATGGACACCCTGTATATTAAGTATCATGTTAGAATAGGGTATCAAACGATGATGTGAAGCTTTCTTTTAAACCTTTTGGTTGCAAATTAATCCGTACATATGTCTCAAGGGATTTTTCATTTCACCTTAGATCATATTCATGTGTTCATTAATTTCATTAGCGCCCTTTACACGTACGCTTTTTCTCGCGAGAAACCACGATCCCGCGCGATTGAGTGCACGTGTGAAGGTGTCGGAGAGGAAGGGAAAGCTGCTTTTCAGAGTACTGCATGTTTTCTGAGCGCAATCCCGTACGCTCCAAGCACTCAAGAAAGAACGTACGTCGCTATTGGCATGCTATAAGACACGATAATTTAAACCGAAAAAAAATACCGTGCTTTCATGTTTTGGGGAAAGACTGACTCTAAGTGGACTATAGTTATTTAGAAAATATTTTTGATTTTCTCGTGCAATATAGTTGTTCACAGTCCATATCATGATGCAGAAAATTATATGTTTCAAAAGCGCAATTGTAGAAGCGCCATTTCTTACCCTCATACACACACAAACATTATACATATATATATATATATATATATATATATATATATATATATATATATATATATATAAGAATTAGTATTACTATTTTCCTATAGCATTAGATTTCAAATTAAAATAATTTGAAATATAACCTTAGTTCATTTACCCTCAAATGTTGAGGGCTTTAACCTTTAATACTTTAATATTTTTAATAAAAAGGCTTTAATACTTCAATATATTTAATTAAAAGCTTTAATACTTTTGCAATATATTTAAATGTTCTAAGAACTAAATTATCTGATTCGGAGAAATAAATACGTAATAAAAAATATATAAATCAAAATAAATTAGATCTTGAACCTTTAACTCATATATATTATATATTACTTCATATTACTTAAAAATACTACTTTTAGTTAAGTGCTTTGCATCAACGATAATTAAAAATATATTTTAACAAAAATTATTAATCATTCTTGTAAGAATTTAATACTTCACACAAAATTGTTTTAACTGTAACTATATCTCATTTTCGTGCATAGACAAATAAGAATTGATCTCTTTTTAATGAGAAACATTATACGGCATTATGAAAAAAAAAAGACATTAAAATATTTTATATTGAGAATTAGCTAAGAATTTCGCTTGAGTTAGCCTAGTGGTAACAAGTCGGCTCTCAGTGGTGTGGGTGATCTGATCGAATCCCGACAAGCGCCAATAAATAGCTCTGTTTCCATGCCGGGTATGGGCTCGTTAAGTCCGCAGACCGGAAAGTCCGTTTGGGAGGTCAGAAAGGGTGGGTGAGGATATGATCCCTCCAGATATCGGTCAAAATCGCCGTGGCACCTGGTTAAATCGGACTCCCACCCTTATAAACCGAGCCGCCCCATCGGCCCGCTAACCTATGTGGAGCTGGTCTCGAAAACAATTTCGGCCAGGTGGAATTAGATACAACAATAACTAAGATTTCACTATTTTTTTTTTAATTCTTAAAATCCAATCTTGTGCATGTTCGAACTGTAATTCCTGAAAATACTTTAGATTAAAGAAAAATAAATTGCTTGAGGGTGTTCCATTTTCACACTAAAATAAATTTAACTGCAACTTGATTTAATTTATATTTATCCGTTGCCAAGAAAAAAATAATCTATTGGGGAGAAACACAATATTTTACTTAATGTGGATAGACATGTAAATAAACATGCTTGTGGAAAATGACAGGTTTTTTATGTGTGTTCAAATATGGGGGAAGATTGTGCATGATTTTAAAATTTTTCGGATATCATTCAATGTCGAAGTAAAAAAGAAGTGGCATTTATGAATTGAATCTATGTTGTAGAAATTTTCGGCTTTTTAAAAGTGTGACGTCGGATGGGTGAACAAGTCAATTCATACTAATGCTTACCCCACACCAATGGCAATGAAAGTCATGTATCTTCGTTATTGCGCATGCGTATTACAAACAAATTTTCACTCTCCCGGATCGTCTCCGTCTCTGGTCTCTGCAGATTCAAGTTGGAAAAAGTTTAACTTTTGTCTCTGCCGCCATTCTCGACAGCCAATCAGAATAGAATGAAAAGATTATGCGCATGCGCAAATAAATTGCCTCTTCTCCCCGTCTCCTAGCAGTGTTAAGACCTTTATGACAGCCACAGAGACAGGTGGCAAAATGTGTCTCTGTTTTGTTGCTGTCGCCGTTGGTGTGGAGTAAGCATTAGACTCGTATCTCCACCTGGTATAGTTGAATCCGTAGGCTGGAAAATCACTCTATATGGTATATGCGTAGAAGGAGTGTAGGAGTCCAGCAAATGTCCCCCTAGGGTCTCTTATTCAAATTTGAGGTGGCACAAGGGTGTGGTGTTGGTTTACCTAGAAGATCCCCCCCCATTGCAAGCAACCAACAAATCTCGGGGTATATCGGGAAAATGTCGAAAACACAAATTTGCCTACAGCGTTGGTAAAAAAAAGCAACTTCATTCTTAGATTGCTGTCCAAAAATTAAAGTATCTTCTGGGCAGCGTTGAAATTGATAACAAAGATTTTCCTTTAAAAGAATAATAGTACATCATAAATTACTCATAAAAATAAATATCAAGAAGAAACTAAGCATATGTCTGAATTTCATTTTTTATGCCCTCTAAATCAGAGGTACATTTCGAAAAAATCTTAATAAAATAATAATGCAGGTGAATTCTTGAACTTAATCAGACTGTAAAAGATACTGTCGTCTCTGGAAATATTTTTGGACTCTGGGACATCGTTATCAAAAATGCAGTCCTTATTATCTGATCCAATAATGAACATTGAATCTGAACTGAAAAGATTTTGATTTGTATGTGATAATCCGTCTCATTATGTGGTTAGCAATTTCATCTCTGTCAGTATTAAATTAAGAGGTGCGAAAAGATTAATTGGAATAGAAGGAAACCCTTAGATTAGAAAATTATCAAAAATATAAACCGTTTGCTTGTATATGTATCGTTGAAAAGGGATCGAAAAACTTCCGGAGTTTTTACAGAGATCTACATAGCAAATAAAACTTGAAAGACATTTTGACAATTTATATAAAGGTTACTAAAATAATTAAGACTTTTGAATATTTGCATTAAAAGAAAAAGATAATTTAAACATAAATTATCTTTTTTTTTATTCAACTTCCATATATAATTTTTAAACGCTTAATATATTTTATACGAGTTATTACAATTTTCAGAGTTAGGAATACTAAAACTGATTATCTGATACTGATAAATAAAACTGAAGCCTTTTAAGATTTGGGAGTTTCACATGATTTTCTCTCCATCGGCATAATTTTGTTATTGCTAAGTTTAGGCAGAATTATTTTAACTGTCTATTATGATTAAACATATTAAAGCCCGAGGTAGCTTAGTGGTAGTGAGTCGGGATCTGGGGCTGAAGTGGCTCGGATAGAATCCGGATAATCGCCATTAGATACCTTCGTGTCTATGCCTTTATATGGACACGTTAAATCCGTGGACCTGAATTTTCCTTAATGATGTCAGAGAGGGTGGGATAGGGTGAGATCCCGCAGATGTCACCTCTGGGTTTCTCGGTCCTGGGGTATCGGCTCAATATGGAGGTGGCACCTGGCTAAATCACACTCCGGCCCTTGTTGTGCCATTATTTACCGGAGTTACAACCCTCAGCCTTCTAGCCTATATTGACCTGGTCACCCATATGGTAGCCATATGGATGGCCAAATGGCTAGGGCGATGGCATTCGGTACCAAAGTCTGTGGGTTCGAGTCCCACTCTTGGCATGGGCGTTTGTAGCCGTTCGGTATCGGATTTAAGCAGTAGGTCCCTGACTGATTAGCCCTGTAGCGAAAGTTGATCTTAACGCTCCAAACCAAACCAAACCAAACCAGGAATACTTCCGACCAGGGGAGACATTATGAACAACAATAACAACATACGTACTTAATATGATTTAAGGATGTGTATTTTCATAAATAGATAATTTGGTGATAAAACTATTTATAATCCTTCCTTCTTCTTACATTTCTAAGAGTATGTTGTTCCCGTTTATACGTCTGGAAAAAAAAAAACATACAAAAACAGTGAGATGCAATTTATCCTACGCTTGACCAGACTAAGCCGTAACAAGGTCGTGCGCTGAGGGTTTCAGACTGTTGCCAGAATATCTCTTTTAAAGAAAACATCTCATCTCTTTTGTCCAGATCTTTTGCCCACTAAAAATAATTAGAACAATTATTTCCCACGGTAACTCACTTTTCAAGCTGCAAAATTTGCCAGTATAATATTTAATGTGTATTTTCATAAATATCAGAAGATTAATTTTATTATAAAATATTTATAATTCTTCATCCTTCTTACATTTCTAAGAGTATATTGTCCCTGTTTATAAGTCTGGGTAAAAAACTGCATACAAAGATAGTGGGTTGAAATTTATCCTTCGGTTGTCCAGACGAAGAGGTAACAGGTTCAAGCGCTGATGGGTTCACAAGATTTCCAGATTATCTGTTTTAAAGAGAACATTTCCAACCTTGTTGTCCCTATCTTTTGTCAACTAAAAATATATAGAACAATTATTACCTATGACATCTCATTTTTCTAGCCGTAAAATTTGTCAGTATTAATTTTCAATACCGGGATATGATGAGTCTCTAGAAAGATAATTTTCGATCGCTAGAGTACAATGGACAAATGCGAGAAATCGTCTCAACATCGAAAGTATTAAATTGATAACATGTAAGTAAATTTATAATGAAATAAAAATTGGTAGCAAATTGTTATAGTTATAACAAAGAATTTTTTAGCTTAAACATTTAAGCTTGAGAGAATTGCGATAGAGAAAACCTTATTCGTATTTTCACCATGTTTTTATTAACTTGCTTTCTTGTTTGTGTGTGTGTTTGTCCAGTACAAATATTGGAATCGATTTTTAACTAACTTCTCGACTACCTAGACATTTGAAAGTTTTAGGATAGCTCAGAACACGATGTCAATGCCTTATTTTAATACTTTTAGCCATATTTAAGCAGATTTGAATCCCTTTTCAGTTAATTTTCTTTTGTAGACTGGTGCGGTCATCTATCGGCCGGGACGGGAGCGAAAAGTTAAGCGCAAGTTAACTTCCAATTAACTTCATTTTCTTTCAAGTTGATGGGATAATTCATCAAAAATAATTTTTAAAAGTATTTATTAATACATAGGATTGTCAAGTTTGTATGATTCAACAGAAAATTTAAAAACATAGTACATAAAAATTTCTTTTTTTCTTGCAATTATTTAAGTTATATAAATATTACTATTAACTGTTACTATCACGAATTTCAAGACATTGTTATGTTTTTATTTACTTATAAATGTCCTGTTTCTTTTGAAAAAGTTAGTTATATTTAAAGAAAATTCTCGTCTTTCCAATTTGCATTTTTATTTATGCATTAAATAACAAAATATTTATTGTTAATAAGTATGAACTAATATTTTTCGCATTGTTTCTTACAGAGTCATCTTTTAGTTATCTTTTATTTTGTGGGAAAGTTATCTTTATGTACTTTCAACTTCTGGCAACAATAAATATGTGTAAATACATTGCAGTAATTTACGGAAGACTTGATATAGGGGCTACGCTCTGGACTTCCTCTGCCAGTAACGTGAATTAGCTTATATAATTCTGAAGTCAATTAAGATCATCGCAATGAGAATCAAATTACGGTATGATCAAAAGAAATTAAAATATTGTTGAGTTTCGTTCATATGTGGATGACGATTCGAGAAGGCATATAGTGATACACCTTTATTGGCTCTTTAGTCTTAAGGAAATCACAAATATAAGGAGAAAAACAATTTAGCATTACAGAGACTAGCATGGAAAAGTCTTCAGATTGGATCTATACCCGGAGAGGCAAAATAACGGGCCTACGATTGACGCAGAACATCTGAGCTCCGACTGAAAAATTACTGAATTAAATATTTTGGGAGAAGCTTATATAACCTTGGCGACAATCTCGATTGCTCAAGAAATGGGAAATTCCTGAACTCGACAACCCCACCACCTAAGTGAAATCTAATTGGTTTTCCGGGCCCCAAAAATGTTGCCAAATTTGTTTCCCAGCTAGCCAATATCTCGAAAATTTTACCAAAGGTTACATAATGAATTATTATAGTCAACGACTGTAAATAAATGGTATTTAACGCAAAATAGCCATAAATGAAGGACAAATAAATAATATTAAAAATATTTTTTTAATGTTAAAAAATATTTTTCTAATGTTTAAAAGCATTTACACCTATTTACAAAAATATTTTTTGATTTAAAATTAAATAAGCAGTTATAATTGCAACTAATGATACTAAATTATTTTGATATTTAAAAAGACACCTTGTCACATATACAGGAAACAATCTTGCTGATTTTAAGGTCAATAACCCCAAACATACTTAATATATTTTAATTCTTTTGGAAAGGAAAGCTCCCCCTTAATTAATACAATTATCTACGTACAAGTAAACGTAATACACCAGGTATATAATCAAACAAATTATCATTTCTTCCAAATCAAATGAAAATCCATTAAACAATCTAAAATGAAATACAAATGATTATTACCATAATCGCATTTCAATTACAATAATCCGATAGAAACATTTAAAATGTTATTAAGGGTGACATATTAATGAATGTATTATGGATCTAAATCAATGAACTGATAACAGTTTTAGATACAGCATTTATTATACCACACGTAACTAAGTAATTGACAGCAGATGTATATAATATCCTGTTGTAGGACCACATAATACTCTGAAATATGGAAAGAAATACGGAATTCAAATAATAAATATTATGAAAGTTTTCAGCTGTATTTGTAGTTATACAGCTGTATTTGTAGATTTAAAGGACAATTCACCGGGCGATAGTGAGGAGACGCCATTTCCTTTCCGAAGATTTCTCATTGACAACAAGGTGTTAAACTTTATTTATAAAGTAATTTTTTATTAAAAATTTAGGCTTTAAAACAAAATTTAAATGTCTTATACAACATATCTTTTAGGGGATGCACATTACCTAAAATTTGGCTAACTTTACTTTGTGAAAAAAAGTGTTTTGTGTATACAAGATATATTACGGCTTAACTAACAGTACTTAACAAAACATTATCATTGCAAATTATAACATTGTTTTTGTCTAAAAGATTAATATGAAGTTTGTACAAATTTTAAACTAATAATTGGCATGTTTAATGCATGCCACAACATGCCATATTTATCATTTTAATACGTCTCTCATTTTCCTTTTGGATTTAAAACAACACTAATTGGTATTTAATTATAAAGTTAATCAATTATAATAATTTAATATTTATTATAAAATTAATTATTATATAATTTATCATAAAATTATTTAATAATAAAAGTATTTGCGTATGTGTTAAACAAGATTTTAAAAATTTAAACTATTGCAATTAAAGGAAAAAAGTGTTATTGATATTTCAAACACACAAAGCGTGGTTTTGGTATATATATATATATATATATATATATATATATATATATAAATAGTAAAAAAAATTCACCAGATCTTACACATAATCTTTAATTAGTTATTATATTTAGAATTAAATATCGCACATTACTTTCGATTAATTCAATTACTAAATAAGAAATAAAATTATTGCCTTCTTATGTTTCAGTATGAATTGAAATCCCAATGCCACTCGCAGAAACTTTTTTTTTCATTAGTGCATGTATCGAAAACACATTAATACATAATTGAATACCCTCTCTTTTTCAGTGTTAGCAGGAGGTAATTTAGAGTCAAATTTTGCGGGTGATGCCGAAGGGTGTTTTCATATTATGTGCATTTCCTTGCCTATAAAAATTACCCAAAAATGTACTCATTTGTTTGTTTTATAACCCAACCTATCTGCTGTTTTCTAAAGGGTGTTTTTTTTTCTGGGACTGGCCTCGAGTAAAGTCAATTAATCTTCGTTCAATATGTGAAAAATACAAGGAATCTAATTACCCCTTGGCTATCTGGATGCGGTATATTGTATGAACAGCGCATTAGCGGAGTTAATAAACAAAAATGTGGTCTGGAACTTTCCATTAATTGTGCAGTACCTGCTTTGTTACATTTTTATGTAAATATTAGTAAATTTATTTTTGGGGAAGTGTTAGAAAACCTTAGCAATGATGTGGTGAAGAGAGTAATTTGTTTGCTTTAAGGAAAGGAAAATACATTACCACAAATTGAATTTTTCAATATCCTGTGTTACCATAGCTTTTAAGCTGTGATTAATTATTTTAATCGTTATCCTATGTACATGCAAAAGACTTTTCAACAACAGAAAAAAATATTATAAGCAGAGAAAAGATGATTAATTTAACGTAATATATATTGTTTGCAATATTTTACCTTGTATTTATATAAAGGTATTCTAATAGGGAAAATATTAACAACAATATCAAATCGTTTCTTTTATTAATTAATTTTTTGTGTTAAAAAGTTTTATTGTGTTACCCATTGTTGACTTTTTGTTATCACAGATTTAATGGTATAACTAATCACAGTTGATGTCTTTTAGCATTTCCTTCGAAAAAGCTGATTATTGTATATCACTGTTGCATAACATTTTCTGAAAATGAGTTAATATACTACCGTGTGTTACAGTTAAAATGTATTAGACAGAGGTATATACGGTAATGAGTAAATGTAGATATATCTAACAGATATATCTACAAGGATATATCAATTATAAGGTAAATCAGACGCACATGCAACATTAAATGTAGAAAATCTAACAACGTGTAATATTAAGAGCAAAAACTCTACAGTCCTAAATATAAATAAAAAAATCTCTTTTAGGCTGCTGTGTTCTAACCCTATTGGAATCGCTCACCTCAATGTTAAACTATGGAGAAAAAGTGTCCAAATGCTGTCCACTTGGATTGAGTGATATTTTAAAAAATCGTTGTACTCAGTAATAGAAAAGAAAGTACACTTTCGAACATTTTCGTTTTTTAAATAAATGCAAATAGTATTTTTAAATTTAAATTATTCGGGGGTAAAATCTGAAAGAGTGGGTTTTAAACGCTCATAAAGTCCTTTATTCTACGAAATTTATAAAATGAATCCTGTTGCAAAGTGCAGAAAAGTTCAGGCTATCTGAAAATAACATTTTTATTGGTTTATCAAGATTTATATAAATATAAATAATTGACAAATTTTCTCGAAAAATTAACACTGAGGTGAGCGAATCCAACAGGATTAGTACACGATGTCCTTAAGGGAACTCACGACTTTTAAGTCGAGGAAATAAGGCATATTTTCATACTTTTTGACTCTTTGTAACTATTTCAATTTAGTCCCAATTTTTCCAAATTTTATGTATATTATATATTGATATATTTATTTTAATAAACACATTTTCAACACTAAAAATAATTTAAAATAATTTTTTTTAAATGCTTTAGATATACCTTGTTTTTTAAGTAGTTTTATTGTATGCTGGCTTGCGCGCAGAACTATGAAATTGATTTTACCCTTAAATGTAAAATTACTGTTTAATGTCTCTATTCTAAAAAAAAGTAACTCCCGCCGCTGTCGAAAGTTTGTCACGCTATCTCTTCCGAAACCACTGGGGGTATGGGGTCGAGACCGATACCAATAGATGCAGAAAAATGTGGGAACAAAGTTTTACATGTCTCATCTTCGTCGGACTTTAAGTTTTTTTTAATTTTATGTTTTGTGGGAAAATATTGACTTTTTCATCTTCAGACTACGAAAACTCGCCAAAAGTGATCGTAGAATTTTGATCTTTTTACAATCTAAGACTAAAGACATTTCTCTTTCAAACTAGACCTCATTTGTTTAAACATATTTTAAAACAGACTAATATTTTCATCAAAAAATTACACACAGTTTTTCAAGAAATATCGTCCCAAAAGTGGATATAATATCGATACTCCTCTAGTTTTTATCTTACAAAGAAAATATTTACATCATCTGGAAGCTGAAAGCCGTCTTATTCATATAAACCTCATTTCAAGTCTAAAATTTTCGATTTTTAATTGAATTTTAAAGCTCAAACAGTGATGATTTAGCAGAGATTCCCCTTCGCATAAGGGTGACAACAGTGAATGGATGAAAGCTCTTGCATTGCCCGAGAATCACCCCTATGTATCTTGCTGTTAGCAATTTATTCATTCAATTTACTGTGCCGTGATTGGCGCTGTGCTAGAGAGCGCTGCTCGTATGCGATATTTTCCGGTTCGATCCCGGTGGACGCTCATTTTTACTAATTTTTCTAAATATTTAAATTTTATTCTTTTAATTGTTATTTCAATTCCTACTATTAGTTCACACTCTCTCTATATAAATCTTGTTCAAATTTTCAATCGTTAATAAAAGTACTTTTTATTCATCCACTCAAGTTCAAATACTTTTTTTTAAACTTGTAGTGGATGACACTTGATGTTAATACAGTTTTTTCAAATATTAATTCATTAATTAAATTTAATTAATCAATTTTAGTTTTAGACCATATATATCTTGTTCAAATTTTCAATCGTTAATAAAAGTACTTTTTATTCATCCACTCAAGTTCAAATACATTTTTTTAAACTTGTAGTGAATGCCACTTGATGTTAATACAGTTTTTTCAAATATTAATTCATTAATTAAATTTAATTAATCACAATATATATCTTGTTCAAATTTTCAATCGTTAATAAAAGTACTTTTTATTCATCCACTCAAGTTCAAATACATTTTTTTAAACTTGTAGTGGATGACACTTGATGTTAATACAGTTTTTTCAAATATTAATTCATTAATTAAATTTAATTAATCAATTTTAGTTTTAGACCATATATATCTTGTTCAAATTTTCAATCGTTAATAAAAGTACTTTTTATCCATCCACTCAAGTTCAAATACATTTTTTTAAACTTGTAGTGGATAACACTTGATGTTAATACAGTTTTTTCAAATATTAATTCATTAATTAAATTTAATTAATCACCATATTTATCTTGTTCAAATTTTCAATCGATAATAAAACTACTTTTTATTCATCCACTCAAGTTCAAATACATTTTTTTAAACTTGTAGTGGATGACACTTGATGTTAATACAGTTTTTTCAAATATTAATTCATTAATTAAATTTAATTAATCAATTTTAGTTTTAGACCATATATATCTTGTTCAAATTTTCAATCTATAATAAAAGTACTTTTTATTCATCCACTCAAGTTCAAATACATTTTCTTAAACTTGAACTGGATCACACTTGATGTTAATACAGTTTTTTCAAATATTAATTCATTAATTAAATTTAATTAATCACCATATATATCTTGTTAAAATTTTCAATCGTTAATAAAAGTACTTTTTATTCATCCACTCAAGTTCGAATACCTTTTTTTAAACTTGTAGTGGATGACACTTGATGTTAATACTGTTTTTTCAAATATTAATTCATTGATTAAATTTAATCAATCAATTTTAGTTTTAGACCATATATATCTTGTTCAAATTTTCAATCGTTAATAAAAGTACTTTTTATTCATCCACTCAAGTTCAAATACATTTTTTAAACATGCAGTGGATGACACTTGATGTTAATGCAGTTTTTTCAAATATTAATTCATTAATTAAATTTAATTAATCACCATATATATCTTGTTCAAATTTTCAATCGTTAATAAAAGTACTTTTTATTCATCCACTGAAGTTAAAATACATTTTTTTAAACTTGTAATGGATGACACTTGATGTTAATGCAGTTTTTTCAAATATTAATTCATTAATTAAATTTAATTAATCAATTTCAGTTTTAGACCATATATATCATGTTCAAATTTTAGTCGTTAATAAAAGTACTTTTTATTCATCCACTCAAGTTCAAATACATTTTTTAAACTTGTAGTGGATGACACTTGATGTCAATACAGTTTTTTCAATTATTAATTCATTAATTAAATTTAATTAATCAATTTTAGTTTTAGACCTAGAGAGTCTCTTGCTCTTGAATAGTAATTTCCCTCTTGTTACTGTGTAAACGGTAGCACTGCGGTATCGCGGGCTTCTCCCGTCCTGTAGGTTGCGAGATCGAATCCCCAACCTGACAAACTTTTTCTCTCTCTCCCCCCTCCCTCTTAATCTCGCACAGTAGGCAAGGTTCTGGCAGGCAATCCTTTTTTTCAATTCCTACTATTAGTTTACAATCCAATTTTTCTTTGTTGGCCTAAGTAGGGATTGACTTTAATTTTTTTTTTATATATTACTTGTTGTATTTTTTTATTTTACTTATCTGAAGAGGGCTTAATTTTTATATGTTTATTTTACTGCTGAGCACATATTTTCTGATGTACTTATCTTGCTACTGGAGGTAAATTCATAAGACTATGGCACTCCAACAAACTCAATATATATTTGATCTTGACCCTAACAGAGAAGCGAGTGTAGCGAGCCTAGGGACGAAGGCTCTAGTATTTAAAATAAATAATTCAAATTACGATTGAACATAAAACATTCAACATTAAAATATTTTTTTCATTTTTTTTAAAACTGCTCAAATTATACTTAAAATTTCCTTAAATTTTTGCATAAATTTACCCCTGAAAAAATAACAAAATGTGCAGTGATTGCAATAATTCTAGTTCACTCGCAATAAAATAATATGATTATGCAGTGATAAAAATTTCATGGAATTATGTTTCATAGTTTTTGAGATATCAGTTGCGGAATGATGCAAAATTACATTTTGAGAAAAATGAGTTTAAAAGGTTTCTTACCGTAAACTTGATCAGTAATTAAATATTTAGAATATCAATATCTCCAGAACTAAGCGGAATATTTTCATGCGGTTTGCTTTATTTTCTTCAGAAATGATCAGGCTTTAATACATTTGTTTTTCAAATAATAGAATGTTTTAAAGATTTAAAGGTAGTGAGTCCCCTTAATGATAAACTAATTGTGCAGTTTTAAACATCGGAATACTGTTACAGTAGCTAAAGCTGCCAGGAGTACATTGCGTTAAGACACAGAATTAAAATTAATTTATTAAAATAACAGCACAATAATATAGTAGTTTAATAGTATAACTCAGAATGACTTCTCACAGTGGAACGCTAATGATAAAAATCAGACCTAAATTGGGTCTACAAAAGACACTCACATCATTACGTTATGAGATGCCCCACGTGGATCGGATGCACTAAGAATTAATTTAACACTTATAATAAATAATAAAGAATAATTGGACTCACATTACTAACAGGAATAAATGGGACAAGACGGTTGCGTGATGAAATTAATTTATTATAAAAACATTTTGATTGCAAACATAATTACCAAAGTTGAAAATAGCCGTTAAGCCTACCAGTCCCTTCGAACCGACAGTGTCTTCTCAGCGAGTTCAGAAAAACCCGTTCCTTATCGAATGAAATTATCACCACTGGAGGCGGTGCATGCCAAGTAGGACAGCCTTTCGCATCCGTTGCGCATGCGCTTGGCGTAATATATGCATATTGGCGACAGGTGGAAGGAACGGGTTTTTCTGGGGGGAGAAATATCTCTGGTCACCAACAGAGGCACTCAAATATATTTCTAGTGACCCAGAAATTCAATCTGCTTATTTGCCGCTCAAATCGTATAGTGATTAGAATAGTGTGCTTTCACAAAGAGAGATCGGGTTCGAACCCCGGTTAAGGCATGGACAACCGTGTACTGTCCCTTCATATGCAATTGAAGTTCGCCTGCATGGTGCTCCCATAATAAATTAACAAAGAAAATAGAAACAGAGATATCCGAATGTCCTCAGGAAAAATCCCTTGTTATGTTAAAAAAAAAAGTTTACTTTTCTCCCGTGTTTGTCCTGAGAACGGCTGATATTTTCAGCTGGTGACACAATAATTGTCCAAGTTTATTCCGTAATGTGTAGAGACTTATTCACTATCCTATTGTTGCAGATGCTGGAGAAATTTACTGAAAACAATTTTAATAAAACCAGTTTGTTTGAAAGTGTGATGAATTCTTTGATACACGCGCTTACAATTTTTACTGGGGCACACGCTTTGATACACACGCTCACAATGTTTAGTGGGGTGCGGTGGCCCAGTTGACAAGAAGAGCTGGACAGTAATCTGAGCGTCTCCGCTTCGATGCACCGCGCTGACAAATTCACTGCCGTGTACTCTAATTGCGGCTGATGCACGTAAAATCTGTCATGGCTGCAATGTCCTCAAAGTTCTCAAAATTTACCTCTGAGTGTGCGGGGTCAAGTGTACCAGGCTCGTCACTTGACTCGGTTCAAAATTACGGGACCGGATCTTCAGCCAAGTTGGACCCCACCCTTGTGCGGATGAGTTAAAACCGGAGCCGTATCTTCTAGCCCAATAGCCTCTAATAACCTTGATCTGATGCTGCTGTCGGTCAAGGGGCATAAGCCACAACAACAATAACATTCTTTATTCCCCTCCTTAGAAAGTTAACTATCTGCCTGGAATCTAGCTAGATCTTCCATGCTGCACTAGTATGGTCGTTAGAACACCCAGTAGTATAATTTTTATTTATATGTTCCATGAACATTCGTAGAAATTAGATAATGATAGAGAAAAACAATTTTCAATCACTTAATTTAATGTATACTAAAACATCACTTATCCCTATCTCTAATCACTTAATCTCATGACTGATCTTTAATCACTTAATTTAATGAACTCTCGGCCGTTAATGTGATTCATATTTTTGTAAATATCAGTAAATATTTTATTTTAACATTTGTGAATAATACTTACTTATCCTTGATTCATGCTTATTTTGTTAATCAGATTAAATTCAAATATAGTTAATTTACTGTCACTTAGTGTTAAATTTAAATATGTGACCGTCCGACGAAATTTTCGATAATTCTGTCAAATTTGGCGACTTTCGTGGTGACCGGAGTTCTAATGAGATTTAAGTTAGATGTCACGGATATCTGATTCTGAAATTTTCCCTTTCTAGAAAATTGCAGAATGTCGAAAAATGCATTTGTATACCGAACATAATATTATTAATGCTAAAAGTATATCGAAGTGGGCTGTAAGTATTCATTCAGTCATATTTCAGTTCAATCTCAGCTGCTCTGTTTGAATTGTCGGCCTGCTCTTAATTGTTCCTGCCCGTATGGGGTCAAATCTTAAGTGTTTTGCTCATCTTTGCTTTATTCCTAAGTGACTCTGAGGAATATTTGTAAACTGTTTAATATTTTATAGAGAATCTATACGCACTTCTACCCAGACCTGGGTGTATATAATTTGAAGTGGCTCTCTATTTGAATTTGAAGCAAACACAGTTTATACATGAAACAATGTTTATTGAATTCATTGCACATATAATTGGCTTTTACAGCAATAAGCATGCGTACTACTTGTACGGAATGTATAAACACAGCTTTCAAGAACAATATATTTTTATACTCACGAACAGTAAGTCAAACCAGCAGTACTGCCACGTAAACTTCTGGCCCGCTAAGCACTAGCGCAGGATAACACCTTTTCAACCTTAACAACCTCTTCTTTTTCATTAATGACGCTGCGTGGTATTTATACTAAGCGCGTATGCCGAAATTAGCATATCTAAAGCAGCTTCTTTAATTCACTCAAAAGTTCGATTCTTGTGAATCGAATCTTGTGTATACCTTACACTGGCCTCCCTCGAAAAAAAAATTAGGTAACTGAGGTCTGAACGGCTTCAGTTAACTAATTGAAAACGCGTGCTGGTCTGACTTTTTACATAATGGGTGGCAAAGTCAAAAAACCTTCCACACGTTGTGTGGGGGAAAAACGCCACTACCATTTTACAAAACTAACCCCGAAGGGTCCAGGTGACACCATCAAACAGTGGATTTGCAGAGTTGCGGATACTGGGCTGCCAACTGCGCCCTAAAATATCTATTTTAATTAAAAGTGACAACACAATTGCACAGCATGACATTTCTTGACTGTATCTGCTCTCCCCCAATTTATAATGTACATCTGTTATTTTTTGTGAAGTTAGTACATTAGTGGTTAATTGGTATATTGTGCAGTATGTATTTTTTTCCTAGTCACTACATGTCCCCTTTAAAAATTTATAAAACAACAGTATGTCTTTTTTTTTTCAGTGCCTCACCACTTCCCCTCAAAATGTTTACAGTATATACACTGGGGGAACTGCAAACCAATTTGGTTCGGTTTTATTAAAGGGTGGGAGTTAGAATAAGAAAGTTGATACAAGACTTGTTCCTCATGAATGCAGCAACTTCCTTGCACCAGTCTGTCCAATCCGTGGAACCTCTCTTGATGGTCGCAGTCCTAGTAAAGGGGTTCGTTGACCGTGTGGGCATCCTTCGTGCAGCAGGTCGTAGGTCCTGAGGCGCTGGTCCGGCTTGACGATGGACAGGAGGTCTCTTGGGAGGAGGCCAACCTTGCTGGGCGGCAGAAATCTTCCGTTTCCTGTACTTATGCAAAGGAACTTTAAAATTGTCATTCTTCCTTTTGATAACCTTGTGTACCTTATCAGCGACGCATTCATCCTTTGATGGAGTTTTTGTAGTGCACACTTTACCTTTCTTCGTACTTTTGCTTGTATCGGTATTAGATTTTAATGCAGATTGTATTTTGTCAAATTTATACGCCGCACCAACGTGTTTACTTACTGGCTTTATCTCTCTACTTGTGTCATGTTTTTCAACAAACTGACTCTGTTTTTGGTATTGGTGCTTATGTAACTTCTTGTTTACCGCCTTAATTACTTCAGTATTTGCAGTTTTACTGCTGGAACCTGAAGGCGCTTTTTCACGTTTTTTATCCCCCTTAACTTTAGTTTTATCCTCTTTTGACGAAAAAGTCTCTTTGAAACTTGCGATATCAGAATCGTTATCATTTAAATTCTTTAACACTGCTTCAGTTTTAGGAAGATTAAGCTTTTCGTACTGGTGCGTTTTAATGCAACCTGCGTCTATAACTTCCGAAGCATCAGCTAAACTACTTACAGTATAACTCTGTGTCAACTTTTCATCCTGCCTCTCAGTATGGTTTTCATGTACTTTATATAAAACCATATTATCAACCTGGCCTACAGCATCCTCATTCAGATGGAAACTTGAAATAATATCATCATTACCTAGCGAGTTCCTACTATCGTTTAAAGAATTTTTATTGTCGTCAACTAATAAGTATTCACTAACTTCCGTAACGCATACTTCGTCATCTACTAAATTTCCTTCATTAACAGATGTGTGAATATCATCTAAAATATCAGGTATAGCATTAATAATATCAGGTATAGCATTAATAATATCAGGTATAGCATTAATAGAAGTGTCCGATGATTTATTTTCTAAACCACTAGCATTAGTATCGGCACTATTTTCAGAAATTTGTACTGGAATTACCTCATCATTCCAGCTAGACTCACTTTCTTTATAAGCCACAAAAATACCCTGACTTTCACTATTCTCAAAATAATGATTACTGCTCGGACAAAATAATACATTTGACCACACAGTTTCAACAGGTTGAACCATATCATGTGAATCAACTTGCCAGTGCAAGTAAGGTGCTTCCATATTATTTACTTTAAGAGCACTAATTTCATTATAACGCCGTGCGCTTCTATTATTTTGCCTGCGGTACTGCTTACGCTGCTGGTTTGAAACTCGCGAAAAATTTTGGCGCGGCTGCATAAAACTTCTCGTACCTGAATGACGGTGAGGGGTAGCGAAGAAATGCCTATTGTCATATTTAGCTAAAGCTTGAAGGAGGATAACCTTGCTTTTAATTGTTTGATTATCTAAAAAATCTTGAACACTTGGCTTCAAACGTTGGATAACTATTTTTAAGATTATCGCTTCCGTCACCCCTTCTAAATATTCCTCACACTTGGAAATCTTTTCCATAGCAAAATCTAATGCAGACCGACCTTCACGTTGCCTTAGCGAATAAATTTCCGCTTCAATTTCCCTTTGATTAAAGGTCTTTGGAAAAACACTAAGAAACTGTTGCTTGAATGACAAATAGTCAAAAATCAGATTACTGCTTTGCATGCATGTGTACCACTGAAATGCATTACCTCTTAAAGTGGCTAGAGCAATTTTAAGTTTATCCCCCTCTGGGGTGCATTGTTGCTGAAAGTAATGCTCAATTTTCTTTAGGAATTGGCTTGAGGGGCCGCCATTGAAGGTGGCTTCGAATGGCGCAAAATGCTGAACCATAATTACCCGAGGAAAATTTCCAGCAGGATTTTGTTCTACAACACTCATTTTTTAAATAGTATATAAGTACTTGCAACAATTTTATCAATATAAGTACACAGTACACAGTTTTTAATTTCAATTATGTTGTTCGTTTAATTGTAACGCTAACTACCAGGGTATATATATTTTTCGGGCGCCAGTATAGAGAATATATACTCACTTCTACCCAGACCTGGGTGTATATAATTTGAAGTGGCTCTCTATTTGAATTTGAAGCAAACACAGTTTATACATGAAACAATGTTTATTGAATTCATTGCACATATAATTGGCTTTTACAGCAATAAGCATGCGTACTACTTGTACGGAATGTATAAACACAGCTTTCAAGAACAATATATTTTTATACCCACGAACAGTAAGTCAAACCAGCAGTACTGCCACGTAAACTTCTGGCCCGCTAAGCACTAGCGCAGGATAACACCTTTTCAACCTTAACAACCTCTTCTTTTTCATTAATGACGCTGCGTGGTATTTATACTAAGCGCGTATGCCGAAATTAGCATATCTAAAGCAGCTTCTTTAATTCACTCAAAAGTTCGATTCTTGTGAATCGAATCTTGTGTATACCTTACAATTTGTAACTATTAAACTATTTATTTTAATGATTTAAAATTTAGAATTTTTTTGTGATGGTTACCATATAATTTGTAAACAAAATCACATCATAAATTAAAAATTTTTTTAAAAAGTGGGGTAATTTAAAATTGTCATATCTCAAAATATTCTTTGTCGAATTTCAAATTTTTTTTCATTTAATTAAACAGAAATATAATCATTTTAATTTTGAGTCAGCTTTTTTTAAATATTATTTAAAAAAATTAAAATATTAAGAGTAAAAATTTCAAAAAAAAAATATGTAACTTATTACCATTATCCTTAAAATCATATTTTCAAAAGTAAATATTTTTTTTAATTTTCGGAATCAAACTTAAATTAAAATAATTTAAAAAGACATGTTTCAAGTTTGAACCATTTATCTTTAACGGTTTTTAATTTATAACAATTTAAAGACGAGATCTGGGGGATCATACCCTCTCTCACACTCTCTTACCTCACAGAGGGACTTTCCATTCTACGAATTGTAAAGTGCACATACGGTCTAGAAACGTAGGTATTTTAGGGTGCTTTTCGGGATTCAATCCGAGCAAACCTCACCACAGAAAGCCAAGTTGCGAAAACTAGGCTACCTCAACCAAATTTCAGCATGAAGAAGAGTATCACTGAATTTGCACTTTGGTTCTCAAAATCTTGTCATTGAACCTTCAATTTTAAGTAAACAGATGATTTTGAAATTAGTAATTTACAATATATTTTTATGTCATAGACGGAGAAAACAAATACGTAAAGTAAAACTCTTTTTCTTTTAGTTTAACCCATTTTCGTGATCTTTCTTAATTAAATAGTTAATTTATAATTCTCAAATTGGAGGTAATCTGAAATAATCTATTATAATTATTCACTGTTAATTCCTAAACTTTTAAAATTGGATGTTTTATTTTAAAATCCATTGAAACTATTCACATATTTAATAATAAATTTACTGCAAATTAAACTTATCGTGATCGATTAAAAACATTTTATGCAAACATGTGTACATTTATTCACACATTTCGTTTGAATTCTACAGAATATAATTATGTAAATAATGACTTCCGAAGAAAATGATGTTTGTAGCTTTATATTTAAGTGTACTCATTCAAGAAGTTCTGCGCCTGGACTTATGAGTAAAAAAACAGAAAATTGCAAACCATGAGAATTGATGGAAAGAAATGGAAATGAGTAAATATCGTGACTGGAAATATACTTCGAGGTATTTTTAGACTCTAAGTTTCAGCATTCTGAGATCTTCGAAAGCCCATATTCGGGAGCAAGATAGTATTTCGTGTTTCTTTCGTCAAAATATAAAAATGAATTTTACTAAGAGTCTGTGGTAAAATTTACAATTACATGCAGCCAAAGCATTTAAATTAAAAATGAAATAAATATTAGAAGCGAAAACAAAGAATTTTATTAGTTATTTAATGCAAAGTATGAAAGAAGAAATAAAATATGTATGTTTCTAAATCAAATATCGTAATTTTCGGATCATAAGCCTCACCTAAAATTTATAGGAGGATTTTTAAAAAATAATATTTTGTATATAAATATATTATGGTATATAAATATATTTTAAATTTCTTTCTTAATAAAAATAAATAAATAAATGTATATATATATATATATATATATATATATATATATATATAACATGAGGGCTTTATTTAAATAGTGGGCCAAATTCGCTTTTTAAAAAAATGGAGTTAGACTCACTTGCATGTTCATACAAGTCACTTCTGTCTTATTTTAAAACTGGTAGACCTCCAGCTTATTTCTGCCAACAGAAAGCATTACAAATCAGACTTAAGGAGTCATTTCTCAGCACTCAATAGATTTTAAGGCTCTGTATCTCAAAATGAACAAAAAGGTGTTGGTCCACTATTCATATAAG
This sequence comes from Dolomedes plantarius, assembly GCA_907164885.2. NCBI lineage: Eukaryota > Metazoa > Arthropoda > Arachnida > Araneae > Dolomedidae > Dolomedes > Dolomedes plantarius. Next base: position 83,388,235 of record OU015502.1, on the reverse strand, counting down.
GTCTTCATATATATAGTAAATATTCTTTTCTTTCAATGTGGCCTTCAAACCATAAGACACAACTCAATTTTAAGTTGATTTTTTTATCTACATGCGTGTGTCTTGTGTTTCGAAAAATACGTTACATAGCTTTGATGAAATAAAATGATAAAATGGTAGTAGAAAGAATTTTGGTAGTATAAGAAATAATAAATCAATATCTTAAGGAAGAAATAACAATATTTACAGTCAATGCTAAAGGAAACGGTAGAATAATTATTCATGAATCTTTGTAGAATAAGTATGGGCTAAAGTTATGTAACACCGAACATTTGTTTTGGTTTGTTTCATTTTAGTTTCAATAATCCAATGAAATGACTTTGTTTTATCACAGTTATTGCGCGAAAAATAGCACGATAAATCACCCCATTCTCAATTTGTTTTATAATGGAAACACACAATAAACTAGAAACTAGTCACTGTGCATGTCTTTTGAAACCACACGCTTATGAATACGTTTACACAAATATTATAATAATTAGAGTTAGACGGAGAAAGGTATGTTTAAGGGTATTAGAAGAGTTATAAATAAGCAGTCTTTTGTAACCAGGAAAGTATAAATTCGTTTTCACAGTGAAAACAGTTGCTGGAGGAGAGAAATTGGGGACATCACACAAATTATGCATAAATATGAGCGAAATTTAGGCGGAGGTGTAAGACTATAAGAAGGATTGTTTATGTTGCGAGTATTTACGTAAGTTGACTTTTGTAAATAGGGATCTATGAATACATTTTAAAAAATACATTAGCTTTGGGAGGGTAAATTCTAGTATCCAATACTTTTTAGTGTAAGTAGTTAAGAACAGACATACGCGAATCAGCAGGGTAACAGGGGTAAATACCGTATTATTCGGACCATAAGACGCACATTTTTACATTAAAAAATCGACTTAAAAATTATTGTGTCTTATAGTCCGAAGGTAAAATTTAAATAAAATGAAAATTTTACACATTATATACATACATTATATAATATGTAAAATATATATATACAGTGGTACCTCGACTTACGAGTGTTTCGACTTACGAGTTTTTCGAGATACGAGCATTCTCTCGGAAGATTTTTTGCTTCGAAATACGAGCTAATATTCGGGTTACGAGAAAACTTCAGATATCGAACGGCTAGTTTGCGCAGAGAATGCCACGTTACGTGCTCATCAAATGAGAACACGAGAAACATATAATATTTACAACCTTTATGTACAATTATTATACAATTGTATACTTATTAATATAAGACTACTATCCAGTCTTAAACCGAGATTAACACTCAACAATTACCACCCGGGGCAGCTTGCTCTGCCCAAACTTGAGTCGCCGAAACCGAATAGCGTCCGCCAAAACCGAATAGCGTCCAACATCTTACGCAGAGAGATGTTGGACGCTTCAACTCCCTCCCCCAAACTGGAACTGCCTATGGGCTTAGGGGATGGGATCACCTTGGTTCTAGGATCGCAAGCTCTCCCCCTTCCACGGATTCTGAGAAAACGTTCTTCGGATTCTCAAAAAGAAGAATCTGGACATTACAGCCACAGTGAACGATGCAACAATTGCCCAGCTTCCGTGTCTCACTTGTTCACTTTAAGAGAGTAGTTGGTAATAAAAGCGAAATTGAGGAAAGCGGGAAGAAAAGGTAAAAAATCAACGTATAAGAATAATTTTTTCAGTTCAGCCTTTCTCCTCCTCCTCTTCCACCAGAATCTTCAAGTCTGATCTGCAAGGTAAATGATGACTTACCTTGCATAATAAAACAAGTTTATTGCAGTACATTCTATTGTATTTCGCTTTTATACATTGTCCTTCGTTTGTAAGCACATTTTTCTTATTAAAAACATGTAACAAAAAATTGCGGTGTCTTGGGGAAACTCGGAACGAATTAATGGCATTTCCATTCATTTAAATGGGGAAAATTGATTCGAGATACGAGTATTTCGAGTTACGAGCTCCGTCATGGAACGAATTAAACTCGTAAATCGAGGTACCACTGTATATGTAAAATATATGTAAAATATGACATATATATATATATATATATATATATATATATATATATATATATATATATATATATATATATATATTAATATGATACAGAAACATAATATTAATATATATATATATATATACAGGGTGATTATAATTGAAGTTTAAGTTTCAAAACACTATAAAAAAAGAACCACTGACATCAAATTTGAACGGCATGTTATTGAAGAAGGCGAAAAGCGTATGGCAGAAGAAAAAATTTAGTTTCAAAAGTTAGTAACAGATGGCGCTGTAAGCGGTAGAAGATGTAAATTAAAATACCTGTCATGTGCCCGACACATTTCAGTGTTATAAAACCGCCAGGTACACGGCTGTTCCTCATTTCGCGTCTCAGACGTTCGCCATGGGTGTCTCACTACAGGACCGCGCTCTGCTGGTAAAGCTGTATTACAAGAACGATGATTGTGCAAGAGTAGCTCTACAAAAGTTCAGGACACTGAAGGGTATAAAAGAAGGCGTTGGTCCTATGAGTGGCGTGGGTCTGAAGAAAATGATGAAAAAATTTGAAACGACAGGTTTGTTTGATGTGCAATCTGGTAGAGGGAGAAAACGAGTGCATTCGACGGTAGTTGAAGAAGCCATAGCATTGGCCACAGCATTACAGGAGGGGTCGGCCGGTGGTGTGCAACCGTGCAGTACACGAGAAATTGCCCGAACATTGGACAGGCCTACGAGCACGGTGCTGAAAATTGTACGAAACGTCCTGCAATGCTATCCGTACAAAATTGGCCATGTGCAGGAGTTGTTTCCGTCTGACCTGCCAGAAAGAGAGAAGCTTGCGTTAGAATTTCTTGGTTGCATGGAAGTGGATAATGAATGGTCGCTGAAAATTTTGTGGACAGATGAAGCCCATTTCCATCTGACAGGGTACGTCAATACCCAGAATTTTCGAATATGGGCAACAGAAAATCCACTGGCAAAGCACCCCGTACCACTTCATCCTGAAAAGGTCACGGTGTGGTGCGGCTTTACGACATCATTCATCCTACAGCCATATTTTTTCGAGCACACGGGTGCTTCCGATCCTGTTACCGCTACCATCACTGGTCAGCGCTATGCGTCTCTTTTGCGCAACCACGTCATTCCAGCTCTGCAACAGCGTGGATGTGTGGATGAAATCTTTTTATGAAAAGATGGCGCTCCTCCGCACATTGCACATCCCGTGAAGCAGCTGCTGAGGCGCCATTTCGGAAATGCTTGAATTATCAGCCGTCATTTCCCTACAGCCTGGCAGTTCCGATCACCTGATCTTACTCCGTGTGACTTCTGGCTGCGGGGTCATCTCAAAGATGTTGTGTTCCGTGCTCCAATCGCAAATTTAGTGGAATTAAATGCACGCATTTCGCAACACATTCTGAACATCACCCCCGAGACAATGCGATCCGTTGTGGAACATGCTGTTTGTTGCTTTCAACTTGTTGCACACAACGGTGGACACCATAATGAACATGTTTTGCGCCAGTCTCACGACATTTCCGAACTTCTTTGATGAATGGTTCTTATGCGGTATGTCGCCGTGAAACTATTGAAACCGATCTGTCCCTTTCGATGTGATATGTACAGTCATGCAAATAAAATTACTCAACAATTCTAATTTATCAATGCGTTTTAATGTGTAACTTACACCTTAGTCGTTAATTTACGAATCATTTCTCATTTCTCGTCGTGATTCTGCCGCTTACAGCGCCATCTGTTCCTAAAATTTGAAACTAAATTTTTCTTTTGCCATACGCTTTCCGCCTTCTTCAATAACATGCCGTTCAAATTTGACGTCATTCTCATCAGTGGTTCTTTTTTATAGCGTTTTGAAACTTAAACTTTAATTATAATCACCCTGTATATATGTATGTATGTGTGTGTGTGTGTGCGTTTATTTTATCTATATTAAGTAAGAAAATTAAAATATCTTTATATACGTAATAAAATACAAAATATTATTTTCTAAAAGTGCATTCGATAGTTATGTTGGCTAATGTATTTAGCCTTAGAAAAAATGGCATGCAACTGGTTTTTGTATTAATATTTTATCTGCTTCCTTAGTCGGCTGAGTTACTTTTGTGCTTTTAGTAATTCAATATTCCTGTGAAATATACAATTCTATCTTTACAAGACTTCAGGAAAGATTAATAAATAATTTTTTTCCTCGTATAATTCTTACATACACACACATACAAGAATAAGAACTTTATTTCCGAGTGTCTAAACGTAAACCTTTACTTGTAGACAGCCAGCATCCGAGTGTCTCCCGGGCTAGCGTATAGTTCAAAGTTGGTTTAAAGTTGGTATGGTTCAAAGTTGTATGGTTCAAAGTTGCTGAGCAAAGATGTGTCTTGCAAGCTGTATGAGTTCTGCAGGAAGATCTCCTTATTTGGGCATAGAAAACGGTTGAATGATTTCGCGGCTTCCCAGGATTTACTGAGGCTATGAAAAATAGCCCTGGGTTCGTCGTGAAAATAGAATTCAGTAATGCCATTCTAAGAGTTGAAGGGAAAGAAAATGTACAGAGGATCAAATTAAATTGTATATCTTTCATATATATATATATATATATATATATATATATATATATATATATATATATATATATATATATATATATATATATATATATATATATATATATATATATATATATATATATATATATATGTATGCATCTTTATTATGTAAAAATTGGAAATCTTTATACGTAACAAAATACAAAATATTATTTTCTAGAAACTTTCCCATAAATTGCAGCGTGTCTTATGGATCAAAAACAAAGTGACTCTTTAATTTTACCAAATATATAACTTCTATTATTTTCAAAGTATCAACATCATATGGACAAAGTCGGCACATTATCTACAAAGTATGAAGAAATCAGCATTCCACACATAATCAATGAGTTCCAGCAAAAGTCTTTAGGTAACTATAAAATAAAAATATTTAGGAGAAATTAGAAAATTTGTTTTTAAACAACAATGACGTAAACACTTCACGAAATAAATGTATAGTAAATGCATCCTGTATAAGAACTATAACGAATTTCATTTTTAAAATACAAAGAAACATGTCTTTCTTGTCATCTAATCACAACTGTAAAGAACTGCAAATACGTCATTCACAAGTATTGAAGAAAGTTTATCCATTTACAGCTTTGATACACTTTGCATAATATTCCCCAGAAAACAACTATAGGAGTTTGCAAATACACAAGAACATTTTTATTTTCATCATCATTAATCAAATTCCAAAGAAAATTAAAACAATCTCAAAATGAAGTGAATCCAGGAAATTTAGACATATGTATCTAAAATTACTTTGTCAAATTTTGAAATTTATAATCATTGGCTCTCTTAAGTTATTTAAATAACTATAATGCTGATTTCGGGAATCAATTATAATCCTCGAAGCTCAAGCAATTACTTTCAAACCCTACCATTATTTCATATTTTATTTAATATTCCATATGTGCCATACCCAGTTGGTTGTTGGTGCTTTCTTTCTACAGAAAAGTTTTTTTTTCTCTCCATTACTGTCAAAATGATTGATATCCTATATGTTTATGAAAAAGTGCACTCGATAGTTATCTCGGCTAATTCATTTAGCGTTAGAAAAAACGGCGTGAAATTGGGTTTTTTATTAGTATTTTATCCATTTTCTTAGTCGGTTGAGTTACTTTTGTGCTTTCAGTTATTCAATATTCCTATTAAATAATAAGGTTCTATGTTTACACGAATTCAGGGAAGATAAATAAATCATTTTTCCCTTGGTTGACACACACATATATATATATATATATTATATTTAATATATATATTTTTATTATACATTTTTATCTTTATTATGTAATAAATTGAAAATGTTATAATGTAACACCTAAGAAAATACAATATATTCTTTTTAAAAAAAATCCCATAAATTTGAGGAGTGTCCAAAAGTTATGACTTATTTTTACAGAACTACCCACTGAAATTTAAAAAAAATATATTTAAATAGGAAGAACATCTCACCACGTTTTATTATCAATTATAGATTTCAATCATAGTAGCATAGATTTTTATGTGTGCACCTTTTGTAGCACGTCAAAGGTAAAATGGCAATCCAGTTCTCTCCATGTGCTTCCTAGCTTACTAGTAGTTATTACACTAATTGCTTGAATGATAGGATTTTTCAACTGATCTATACTTTAAATTCTTCGTTTATACTTAACGGATTTAATGAATCCCCAAGCAAAAAGTCTAATAACTCCTGATATGCTACGAATCAATGGAGAGAAGTGGATTACCATTTACACGTAAGTCGTGCTACAAATGGTTTACACATCGAAATCTATGAAACTACGCTCGAAATGTATGATTGATATTAAAACTCGGTGAGATTTATATTGATTTAAATAAATAAATTTTAATTTTAATGGGTAGTTCCGTAAAAATAAGCCATAACTTTTGGATAGCTTTAGCCCGGACACCCTGTATATTTAATATAATAATATGTATAATAAAATATTCATTTTATTAAAATGTTGCTTTTGGACCTTAAGACGCCCCCCCCGATTTTATCTTGATTTTTTTATGTGAAAAGGTGAGTGTGACTCGAAATACCCGGTATGCCATCAAGAACTTTATCTGTGCCAGTAGATAGTACAATTTGTGATTCCGGAATGGATCTTGATACATATTCTCAGCATTCCGTAAACCCGGAATGAATACGCGTAGCAGTACAGCTGGGCATTTTCGAATCAGAGTGATTCTGATATACGTAAGTCCTATTGTTATGAAAGTCCTATTCTGATGTAAGCCCTAAGACATTATTATGAGGTAAAAAGATAACTTCAGCACTGCAAAAATCAACTTAAACCAAACAACTGTAGAACCCAATATAAGCTAATTATTTCAGTAACAAATTTTAGTAACAAGTATAAGCATTATAAACAAAATCGCATTTTCAACAGAAAAGTTATTTTGAGTATTTCCAATGCCGTGCTTACCTTACACACAATTTTAGAAGATTTTATAGACATTATGTAATATTCAGACACTGGTTTTCTTCGAGGCTGTTGTGTACTAACCCCATTGGATTCGATCACCTCAATTTTAACCTCTGGATAAAATGGGTCTACTAGTTACAAATACATAAATGCTGATAATCAAATAAAAATGTTATTTTCCAATAGCCGGGATTCACTTTATAAATTTCGTTCACCAAAGGAATTTATGAGAGTTTAAACACACTGTATCAGGCTCTTTTCCACCTGAAGGATTTAAATTTTAAAATTTTATATGCATTAAAAAAAACGAAAAATTCCCGAGGTGAAAAATTTCCTTCACTATTACGGAGTACAATTAAAAATCATTTCAATCCAAGTCGGCAATCCTTGGACACATTTTGTCCATTGGTTAATATTCAGAGGAGTGAATGCAAGAGGGTTAGCACACAGCAGCCTTAAATATTTATCAAATCTAAAATACTGATATTCTTTATCTTTTTCAGGTCCATTAACAACAACTGCTATACCAGGAACAAATGTGGATAGCAACGACGTAAGTTAACATAGTATACAGTTAAATATATATAAATGTCGTCATCATTTATAGATGATCATGCAAAAATTGTAATCTAATATACGATTTCGAGATTCTGCGTAAGATGTACTTTTTTATAAATTTACTTATCAATGCAATATGTATATTCATGAGTATTACCTCAAAATTACATAACTTATGTAACTCAAAAATTACATAACTGCAAATTTTCTTGACATTTAAATCTATCTAATTGAGTATTCATTTTAGATGTATTTCATAAGGGGCAACATACATTCGTTTATTAAGATGTTTGTATTAACAGGTGCATAAATGCATATGCATAAATTCGTGAATATATTAACAAACGCATGCACTATGTATATTCATTTACAAATGGAATTCAAATTTAGTGCTAGGCATGTAGCGTGCAGACAACGCGCAGAGAAAATTTAGCAATCGTACTGCCTCGTTGTTTGATCTTTTAGGAAATTAAACAACCTTTGATCCGTTGTATATATCAGAAATCATATTTCGAATTCTGATTTTGTAAGTGCAACCAGAAATCCAGTAATCCATGCTTAGTTTCAAGCCTTTGTAATTTAAATTGACTCTAAATTTAAGTCATTGAAATTAAAGGTAACATTTAATTAAATATGATTCGGGAACAAAGTTCTTTCCACCGCAGTTAAGATTGCAATGATGCAGCAAAGGAAATCATTTCAATAACATAGTTTCATTTTTGGTTCATTTGTAATGTTTAAATGAAGAGAATTACGTTTGAAAATTTATTGAATGACATTCGGACGTATTTGCATAAAAGTGCGTAATCATGGCATTTACGCATTGCAAATGTATTTGCATTATATTTGTATTGATGTCGATTTTATAATGCCGATATTTCAATAAAAATTTATTGTTAAGTATAATTAAAATTTGTGATAAAACATTGGGTATAACCAAGAAGTATATCTTATCATTAAATTTTTATTGTTAGAATACTTTCTTAAAATACATTTATTTTTATTCCCATATTATTTATGACATCTTGCATCCTATTTATTCGTAGTATTGTGATTTTAGTAAACACAATGTGAGAAATAAATGTCTTGTAGTAAAGTCAAAGGATTTGACAATCTTTTTATTTTAGTAGGTTTTAATTTATGTGGTGGTTCAGAAATTTTATATTGTTTTTTAACACATTTGACCGAGATTAATAAGATTTCTGTTCTCTAATATACATGAGGGCAACATTGTGATGAGGTATACACTTAATATATTGTCAGAGGACAGTCTAATATTTAACTATTATAACTGTAAAACATTAAACTGCGTGTAGAAAATATAATATATGTATTATATGGGAGTCAGTAATTTAAATCATTGTTTTTGATGCCTAAATTCTTTTACTTATTACATTTTCCCTTATTTTTGTAAATATATGAATTATAATGTTAATGAAGAACGATAGGACGGATGTAGGCACGTTAAATCCGTAGAATGGAAAGACCCTCCTTGATGTCAGAGAGGTTGGAAGAGGGTTCGATCCACCCAGATGTCACCCCTGGAAAGTGCTCGGTCAAAATTGAGGTGGCACCTGGCTAAATCGGACTCCGACCCTCGTGGCGGCATAACTGTAACGTCACGCATGTAACGCGCGGTTAACACGACTTGAGAAGAAGCCCTTCCACAGCTGCAGGATTAAAAACATTCCCAAGCTTTTCCACCACATTCTAAAATACTGTAGGGGGTTAAAAGGCTATCAAATACTGTTTTACTGTCGGAGTTCGGCGTTCCTGGATTTCTGCGGGTTAAACCCCAGTTTCATCCCCACCGACAAAATCGGGGAACCTCCGCCTTCTCCCTCATAAATATGTCTATCGGGATCGTCAGTCAGAGTATTCTGACGTTATAGAAGCAATATATTCTCATAAAAATGTCACCGAATCCAAGACTATCAGCGAGCGGAATTCCTCGTTTTTCCCGCCTGAAATCCCGCAATTTTCTAAGAACTGGTTACCCCCGACGAAGACTTCAAAACTGGGCATATATGCGAGACTCCGTTTTTTTTTAGAGACCCCTGTAACACATGGGCCAGAGCGACTTAACAGTTTTCTGTTCCCCAAAAGAATGAGTTTTGCCGCTGTTAAAATCTTTTGCACCAGTCTAATGATGTTGCAACTTGCTCGAACCAACCTCTTACTTTTTACGTTTTCTGTAAATAAAAGTTAAGTTCTTCGTTACTTCTGGCCTGCTATTTTAGACCACTCGAATACCACGCCAGTTGAACACGTTTCGCTTCAATATGATACATTACAAACCGGAGCCACATCCCTCTCCCCGCTAGCCTATATGGACCTGGGGATACTTCCGGTAAGCGCAACAACAACAACAAAAACAACAATAAAGAACGAGCATGCTTACAGACAGTGTTATTTTGTATCATTTGCATCAAATGCCACGTTGAACCACGTTGAAATTTATTAAAGGGTGTAATGGAATATCTCCATGTACTTCTTGTATTTTTCATGCCTCTGGGTACATAGAAGCATGTAATATGCTTCTATCAACCCCTATATTCCATTTGCACAAGAAAAACTGAATTTTTATACTTGCATTACTGTTTTCCGTTGCTGAGGCACTCGCTTTCGCATCGTAATTATTTATTGGATTCTGATATCTCTAATTTTATAAAAGGAATGATTTACATAATACAGTCGATTCCAGTTTATCGGACCACATCGGGACGTGATCATTGTGGTCCTAATAATCAGCTGGTCAGATTACACAAAAATGCTTACGCAATGGGATTTGTTTCAGTTCTTTAGGATTCGGTTCGAATAAGCGGCTGGTACAATTAACCGGATTCGACTGTATTGTATAATTTTATGTACCCATATTCTGTGGTGATGATTTTAAATCAGAACTCCATTTTAAATAAAGAGTATTTCATGCCTAAATATACTTGAACATTTAAAGCTTTGATTTGAAAAGAATTGAAAATCGAAGTTTAAATCATGCTGTTTTGTGAACGGCCATACCATACTGAAAAAACCGGTTCAGGTCCTATTACCGAAGTCATGCAGCCTCGGGGGCGGTCAGTACATGGAAAGGTGACCACCTGGGAACAACACGTGCTGTTGGCATTTTTTACTGTAAAGTTCAGAGGTATTGAAGGGCAAAATAATTAATGGCGTCATAGCCAATCTTTTGGGCATTTGTAACAAATAATCCTATCTAAGATTTGGCATACGTGCTAGAGCAGAAGGCAGGGCAATTTTATTTCCCCATTTATGAATAAGAAAAGATTAAAATCATTTTCCTGCGTAATTTTATGTATTTTAACTGATTTCAAGAGTAACTACATAATTTCTTTTCAAAGTATTTTTTTTTTCTTGAGAGGAAAATTCTTACTTTCAATGAAATGTCTCTAAGGCATTTTTATGAAAACTGAACAAAAGGAACGGCGTAAAAAATTACCCTTTCTAGGAATTGTTAGACATGTCCTTAAACGACGCATTAATGAAAAATCATTAAAAGATTAAAGGATACAATATTTAGCAGAATGTGCATAAGAAGTACGGTATAAATATGTTATGTTTGGTTTCGTGTTCATCGTAGAATCACGCGGTCCGTGTTACTTAGGACAAAATTTATTTAACCAGTATATTTTAAGCCCAGTTCAACGTCCAAGGTACCCTAAAAATGCTAAATAGTGACAGTTTACGAAATGTGCTATCACGACGGAATTTAGTGATCGTTTCTCTCCGCATAATGACACCTCAGTTAACGCCTGACGCATTCCTATATACAAACTCTTTAACACACGGGAAGCTGTAGATCCCCCGTTCTTTAGCTTCTCGTGTATTAAAGGAAAGATAAAATGTGCTATCAATTATTTTATCCTTTAACCTACCTGAAAATGGACATTGTTCTCTCGATATGTAAATTTATAAGCACATGGCATGTATGATCCAACTAGAGTTGAATAATGTAAGTAATGCTGCCTACTGGAACGCCATTTTTGTTTATCTTTCTGAATCAATTGGAACAGCACTATATGTATACACACATACAGACACACACCTAGTGGCCACTTTATTTCAGTTACCTATCCAGTACATCGTTGGTCTACTTTTTGCTCTCTATATTCCTGTGATTCTCATTGGTATGGATTATGTGAAATATAAGTTGGTGGCTTAAGGTATCCTAGTCCACATCCGATGAACTACACTTTCTAGATCTTGAAGATTTGATAGTTTTGAATCCATACTCTCTTCGGACATCATCCCACAAATTATGAACTGAATCTAGTGAATGTGGAAGACAATTAAGCATAGTGAACTCTCCATCATGGACGTCAATTTATCTTTGGACAATGTGACCTTTATGGACCCCCATGGGTCTTGCTGGAATTATCCATCTCCAGGGGTGTAAATCATTAACATAACTGTATGTACTTCGTCAGCGATAATGTTTATATAACTTTAATTAAGGCGTTCCTCTACACGAATTCAAGTGCTCAGTGAATGACAAGATATCATCCTCCAAACCCTACCATTGCATCCAATACTTTAAATTGTTGTGAAATTATCCTTAGGTGGCTATGTTTTCCTGTTGTTTTCTCCGTATTCGTACACTTCCTTCTGCATTATGTAGTTGAAAGCAATTACCGGAACCACATTACTTTTTTTTTGCATTCGTTTCTGTCCTATGCTTCAGATCTTGTACGAACTGAAGAAGTTTAATCTTGCAAGTTGCAGACAGAAAAAGCTTTCAAACAGGGTTTCAGATTACATACTCAATACGATGTAATGTGAGGTGAACACTACATTTGGATGACATCGCAATTGGTCCCTGATTTAGAATAGCTGTAATATGACGTATGGTTGCCCTTATGTTGTATTGGACAATTCTAGAAACTCTTCTAACTCCAGCATTCAATTGTCAGAGATGACCACATGCCTTATGTTGAATCGGTATTTAGTTTTGTTTCCCACCCTTTGTAACATGAATAACAGCTTTTTTGCGACCATTTTTTAAGCGAAGCTGTTTCGCTTGTACTTTGCGGAGCTGTTTCCCCTCTGTTTCGAGGTCCAACAATCATTCCCCTTTCAAAGTCCGTAAAATTACGTTTTTTGCCTATTCCTTAATCAGCAGTTCCTTTCAGTTGTCTTTATAATCCTCCAGGAGTTGCTTTTTGGGCTAATCTCAATTTCCGGCGTCAATACTGGGGTGTTACAGCGGATTTAAAAAAGAAAAGTAGGGTGGTCATAATAAAGTAGCCACTCAGTGTATAATATGTATATCAAGTAGACTTTGGTAATGCTATAAATACTACCTAGACATAACACTACGAAATATTTGCACCATATATTCTTAATATCCATATATTCTTTACAGACATACCCTATTTACTTCTGGTGTTACCTTCTTGGTTACACCTCATTTTCCTCTGGTAATACATTCTTTACCTGTATTAGAACACTCCCAATAGCACTTCCATCCCTATGTAAATTATACTACCTTCTTTAAACTTTTCAAAACCCCGAAGCTTTATGCAATATCTATTAACAAGCTATTTTTGAGGGTCATATTCCCTAAATTTCCCAGAGATTTTTTTTTCCGTTTTGAAACTAATTCTCATAGAAAAATCACCGTGGTGTTTGTTTGTGACCAAAATATACTTGATGCACTAAATGAAGAAATTATTTAAGAAAATCTTGTCTACCCAATTTTTTACGCACAAAGAAGAATACATAAAACTTTCATTTATAATGTAGTGTTACACTTTATTATACAGCCCAAAGATATGAATAAACATATTCTTCACGCTGATAGGATAATTTCAATAGAATATAATATAAATCAGCTATTAATGAGTGCTGACTGTAATATTAAAGCTGGCATATTAACTTCGTAGTTCAATCAATTCTGAATGAATTAAATGCCTTTTGATCCTGTCCATGACATGAAAGGCACGTTCAGAGTTCTGATTTGAAAGTATCGGCGGAAATCAAATGGTACGCACTTATGATTATTTCTTTGTAATTTGAACTCGGCATCATTTCATGCAGGACGCTCAATTAATGGGGGGAATATTTGACTGAATATCACCTCAGAGAAAAGGTCTTACACAAGATTATGATGTCGTAATTAACGAAATGTTTCGTGTGAGGGTTCAGTCATCGATTCGTTTTATTGCTGCAGTGGCTTGAAGTACGTACATGTCACAGTAATTAAGCAAAATTTCTATTAGATGTTATTACTGAAGGAATAATCTGAAGTTATTAATTTAATTACAGTTGTAGTGGTTAATTAATCGACAAAATTGGATGGTACTGGTTGAAGAATAATTATATATTTGAGAAAGTAATGTTACATTATTTTTGATGAAGGGAAGATGTATGGTATGCATATGTTACTTTATCTTGCATAACATTAAATAAGCTTACCCCCGTTTTATTGATTCAATATACAGAGTTACCACCTATATCCGTTAAAAACAACTTCTAAACGGTGACAGCTTAGGCCATAAAGTTGGTGTCTAGGTATAGTAAAATGCCTATGCACTACTCGATGAGCAATTTACAACGCCATCTATCTGCAAATTTTGGAATTAGCGTTTTTATCTCAAAAATGGTATGAGATTCGGTGAAAAAGTGAACCACAAAGTTGTTCAGCATCATCGATTTAGTAAGAAAAGATACCTTGCGCACATTATTACTCAAAACAGAATGTAAAAAATGAACATTTGTTTGGTCGCGTTTTTCAACACTATGTCGTCGTGAAACGCGAGCAAAGCTCGAAAAGACCACCTCACGGAGGTCCAGAGTGCAAATCTGTATAGTGGCTAATGAAGAGCATTTTCAGCATCATACATAAATGATCTCGAAGATAGGGAAGTGTCTCAGTTTTTTTCTTCCACTCTTTATGACATGGCAATTTCCGAAATCGTGACCAAACAAATGTTCAATTTCTACATTCTGTTTTAAATATTAATGTTCGCAATGTTTCTTTTCTTACTAAAACTATGACGCTGAAGAACTTTGTAATTGACTTTTTTCTCGTATCTCGTACCGTTTTTGAGATAAAAACGCCAGTTCCAAAATTTTTCGATAGATGGCGTTGTAAGATGGATCATCGAGTAGCGCATAGCATTTTCACTATACCTAGACACAAACTTTATGGCCTAAGCTGTCACCGTTTAGAAGTTAAAGGGATGTAACGAATATGGGTGGGAACCCTGTATTTATATTTAATCTTGTCTTTCAATTTTTCATTAGATTAGGTAAATGGGACCTATTGACATAGAATGGTCGAATTGCACTGATTGGGTAAGATGATCGCATGCGCTACGTGAAAATAAAAATATGTTGAGTTCTAAATTGAGTATAACCACCAGGTGTTATCCTCTAAGTTTCAAAATTAGGTTCAGTTATGTGTTTTTTCTATCGATACGTATTTCGAATGGCACATATGCGGTCACTACATAAGAGACTCATCTTTCAATTTTGCTCTGTAGTTCAGTGTTGTTGCACCATTCTACATATCACTAAGATATTGGTAGGTGGATCTAAGCTGCTGCATAAGTACAAAAAGCAAGCCCATCCTACCAAATATTCCTGTCAATAGACTGACGATAAATTCAAGTATTTCCAAAGGGTTTCCATAAACATACTTCAGAATTCGCTTCTGTTAATCAGTCTGTTCCTTAGGTGTACCCTGGAGATGAGAATAATTGATCTTTTCATGACGTTTTATTTTCAAGATAAAGATGTATTTCTTCGAGTCGCTGTACTTGTGGGCTCCAATTACACGCCACATTCACAAGTATTTAGGTCCTTTATTTAACTCATGAGTATTTACGTTAAGTATTTTACTTCACTCGGAGAAGGTATTGAAAGCCCACATCAGTGTGTGCTAAATCAGTGATTACCTCTCAATTAATTGTAATCAATATAAGCACAGTCAAACATTACTTGCATCATTCTATACTACGCGGGACATTGGAAGATATGATCAATGTCTTTTGCTCTGCCGCACGACTTTGAAAACGAATAAAAGAAAGACCCTCCTGGTAGATATTCCTGAAGCCAGACTTCAGGAGCTCATGTGGAATTCTCACGATATGATCAAAAGCTTACTAACCGATTCCTTTAATGACACCTTAAAGAGAAAATTCACCAGATGCAATCCTCTTTCTTACACAAAGCAACATGATGGATGAAATAACGCTTTTATGAAGTTCCCGTATCACGAAGACATAAACTTGTGGGATCCAACTCTATGCCATTTCCTCTACCATTCAAGTCCTTTATTTTACTGACTTCAATGACAAAAATAACTTACATTTGGGAGGTATAAGCGCCTCCATTTCTAAAGAAATAGTTTGCTGTATCAGCATCACATACACGAGATGCAAGGGAGATTGTTTGTGATGGACTGTATGACGAAAGTTCAAATAAATTTTCAAATTTCACTTAATAAAGATTTATTATCATCAGCCATCCATACTGCTCTTTTGTTTAGGCATGCTTCCGAATGAAGCTTCCTACCTGAACAAGAGAGGATATTCAACTGCGCTTTATAAGCTCTTTGCTGCCAAATCATAGGCGCCAAGGAACGACGATTACAGTTTATATTAACTTATAACCAGGCGTAAACATAGATAAAGGAAAACTTTAGTATACATAGAGTTTATAGATTTACCTCTAGATTAAGGTATGCTTGTATTTAAGATTGTTTCGGCATGCACGACGGTTACAGTTTATATTAACTTTTAACCAGTCGTAAACATAGATAGAAGGAAATTTTTGTATACATATAATTTATAGACTTATTTATAGATTAAGATATGTACATATCACGGCGTCGAAAAGTGGAATATGTCTGTATCTGAAGGTCTGATAAATTAATATATAACCTAGTAAAATTTCTATAATATAAAAAAAAACCAGGACATTTCTTCTAAATTGAGAAGACTTACTTATACTGTTTCATGATATGAAAAAAAAATTATAAACCTCTATTATTAGGATGTGTATTTTTTGTGTTTTAAATTTAATTGCTTTATATATTTAAAAATTAAATTATTTCATTTACAAGTTTTAATAAATTTAAATGTTTGTGTCTTATAATCCTCGTGAAAGCTTATTATTTTTATGAAGTTTTTGTTTGTAATCATTATAGAAATGTCTTCAAGTCAACGAGAAATAAAATTGCATATGTGACACAAATGTATACATTGTTACTAAAACGGGCTCCTGCCAGAAGAAAACATAATAAGAATAATACTGTTTTTCTTCTGTCATAATAAATAGCAGTTACATGGTATTGAAAATTAGATTCACTTACTGTATGATCCTATGATTCTGAAACTGGATTGAAAAAACTGGATTTTTGACAATAAATAATTATCTTTTTTTTTGATAAATTCTTAAAGCCTATGTTTCTAAAAATTGCGAGGAAAAAAAAATAAAGTTTTATAATTCATGTTGTTTTCAGTAAATGAAAAATTATAGCGAATTTTAATCTGTTGTCTTTATGATTAGTTTTTTTTTGCTTTGTTAGTTTTTTCTCAACGAGTGAATATCTGAAGAGACATGAAGTTAATTTGCCGAAATATGCGATGTCACGCTGCATTTCCTTCCCCGTTTACACTTATCAGTCGTTCCCTCCGTCATAAAACTTTATAGTTTATTTAATGAGAGTATCTGACTCCATTACAGCTCTCTCGTAAATAAACTTCATCTTTTTCCCCCCACTCTTTTATTAAAAACAAAGATTGTTTACTCAGTTTTTGTGCTCGTTGATGATGCAGAAAAATAGATGATTTGCCTGCGAAGTTTTATATGTAGTGGAGGAAAGGGAATGAAAAAAAAATCAGAGAATAATTATTTTGTTTTGTTTTGGATATTCATTATTAATGGAAGTTTGTTTTTTTGTTTCTAACCGTTAGAAGCAAACTTTTGATGAGTTTGGAAATGCTGGACAAATAAAGATATATCCAACATATTTTATTCTGCAGTATTCATTTCAGTATAATCATCATCCCAAAAGCAGTAATTGCTTGAATTCAATGATGTCATTGAAGCAGTTTTGTCAAAAATTGAATATACAAGTATTTCGTACTTCTTAACTTCTCATGACATATACATACATACACTACGTATCACTCATACACACATACAAACCCGAACATACACAAACAAACAAACAAACACACACACACACACACACACACACACACATATATATATATATATATATATATATATATATATATATATATATATATATATATATATATATATATATATATATATAAAGGGAGAGAGAGAGAGAGAGAGATCTTGATTTGAAACGGAACCCCGGTTAAACCAGGGAACTTTTTTTTTCTCTTTAGAAAAAAAAATTACGATAGTTAAAAATATTTTTTTAATCACTTTTATTACATTACTACAACAATTTCTTTTACTTGATTTGCAATATAAAGCTTGGAATTAAATAAAATGTTCAAGTTTTTGTATAACCAAGTACTACAGTTCCGGCACCTCTATTTCTAGAAATCGAGCACTATATATATATATATATATATATATATATATATATATATATATATATATATATATATATTAAGGTGACCAGATTTTAACATTTGTAAAGCGGTACACCATTGACATGCAGGGGGGGGGGTAATTATGTTCTTGATTAAAGATTTGGTCTATATGGAGTAACAAGAATTTTCATAGAATGCAAAAATAGTATTGTAATATATATTTTTAAATTTCAACATAAGTGTAATATACAAATATCATAAATAAAAAAATTATGTATGCTATTATTTTATTCTTTCGCATATTTCTCATTTGCGTGAACTTTTTTTAGTAGATTACTATCGTTGTTTAAAAGGCCATAAAATTTTTCACAAGAATTTGTTAAATTGTATTTCATACATAAAATGGCTTTCAAAGTCTCAACACTTAATCGTGACTTTTCTGATGTCCACACTTTATTTGCCGTAGAAAATCGCGTTCAGTCGTAGCATGGTAAGGACAGCGCTTATTCCAATATTTTTAGTGCATTATTGTATGGAACGTGGTTTGTTTCAAAATTCGAATTCTAACAACTGATCAAGAATGCAAACATTGATAAGCAGTTCTCGATAATCAGTTCAACAATTATTTGTTATTATTTACGTTTAACATTATAAAATTAGCAAAAATGATATAAAACTCATGTCCTGGCTAAATAGCCACATGGCCGTCGAAAAGCGTATATTCCCTTCCCGTTCTCTCGGCGTTCCCTAGCTTGTCGTGCATTGTTTCCAAAAATCGGGACTTCTTTAAAACGCCGGGGGGCGCGGGACAAATTGTTAAAAATCGGGACTGCCCCGCCGAAAGCGGGACGTCTGGTCATATATATATATATATATATATATATATATATACAGAGGCTGTTCGCACATTTTTTAGACGATTTTGGTAAGCGGTAATAAAAATTCGTTTGCTGCAAAATAAATAATTGCAGTTGTACTATGTTTTTAAAAGTCAAAATTGTAGTCTGCGGCTTGAAAGTTTTGTTTTTATTCAAAATGGCGCTTTTAACAAAGCAGTGGTTCGAAGGCTACATTTATGCTCTTTCCGAAGAGAAATATGCATACTCCGTTATGCAAAAACGATGTGAGTGTCATGGTTTTGTGATATCTAAAGCGTCGATAGGTAATATCGTCAACAAGAAAGGAAAAAAACGTCAAATTGGAGCCTCTAGTGGGACAAAAAATCCAAACAAGTATCCAAGGAAAAAACGGACATCTTCGACTATTGCAAAGGTACGTTTTTTAATGTTAAAAGAAAATCCCCCTAGTCAAAGAACAGTTGCAAAATCATTAAAATGCTCAGTGTCCACTGTAAACAAAATGATAAACGTTGATTTAAATCTTAAGAAAGCGAAAAAACGCAATGTGCATCGTCTTCTTCCAAATCATATCGCTGAACGCAGGACACGCTGCACAATTCTATATGAGAAACACTTATCCAAAGAAAAATGGAAAACAATTGTCACAATAGATGAATCATGGGTGTATTTAAATGATTGCAAGAAAAAAAGAGCCATTTATTGTCTTAAAAGGGGAGAAAAAAATTTAAGTACATGGCTCAAAGAATCGAAAGAAAGTTTTTCTAAGGGATTCATGATTGTTGCTGGCTTTTCTTATAATGGCAAGTTAAAAATAAAGAGAGTGGAAAATAATATCAAGATTAACTCCAAATACTATCAGGAACATATTTTATCGTCAATTTTTATGAATGAAATACCATCGCTTTACCCACAGTGCCATCAATCTGTGAGACTCCATCAGGACAAAACTAGCAGTCACACATCAAAATCCACAGTAAATTTCCTAAAATAAATGGAACAAAAAACTGGTATCAAGGCCATGCCCTTCACTGATATCCCTTCTAAATCTCCCGATATATCACCTATGGATTTTTGTGCTTTCGGACTTTTAAAATCTGCATTATCCAAACGTCGTCCAAAAACCCTGGACTCTGGAAAGCTGTTCAGGATGAATGGGATAGAATACCTCTTCTGACACTTCAAAAGGCATTATTATCCTGGAAATTGCGGTGTCGAAAGATAGTTCAGAATAAGGGATGTCAAATAGAACATTTAAAACACAAGAATTTTATGTAATTTAGTTTTGTGAATACAATATACATCGTCTAAAAAATGTGTGAACAGCCTCTGTATATATATATATATATATATATATATATATATATATATATATATATATATATATATATATATATATATATATATATATATATTTATATATATATATATATATATATATATATAAATATATATATATATATATATATATATATATATATATATATATATATACATATCTCAGATAATTTACGATAAAATACTCTTTAATTTACGTTGATAATCATTTATCTAAATTATGTTTTATAATTTAAAAAAAATTAATTTCTAGACCTACAAGTAGATGCACATGAATATAGTAAGGGAAGGAAAAAATCCAATATTTGTTACAACAGACCTGCTTAACAGTTTTAAAATTTCAACTACAGGTAGGGTGCAAGAAAAGTTTTCTATGGTAGTTTGACGTAATGAAGTTTTCAGGAGGCTGTTTATACCTCTTTCAATATCAATTGTCTCAGACAAGGATTCACCTTCTAGCTCACGTTTCACGGTTTGAAAACGTGCTGAATCTACTAATGTCACGGTTGTCTAAGTGATAGTGAACACTTCGCCGAAGATTTATGTGCTTCAGGTTCCAGGAAGCCGCAACTAGGATGTTAGAGGCGAGAAAAAGAGTCTCTGTCTTTGTTTGTCAGCGGAGAAAAGTGAAATCGGAATCAGACGGTTGAACATTCCCCTGGGTCAAGCTAATAGGACAGTGTTTAGCTAAAGCGTTTAAGGGTAAACTATTAGGGTAAGTATGCCTAATATGAGATCTTGCCGAATATGAGACCCCAGTTTATAGGACGTATAAAGTGCTGCCGCCTGGCAACTGGAGCGTAAAACAGTAGTCTATTGCATCATTCGTAATCGGTGAATCAGTCGAGTGTTTTCAAGCGCACACATAGGAGCAGTATTATTTTTCTTTGTGTGCTCGTCGACTTTTTTGCATAACAATTTTCATAAGCTGTTTTCACCTTTAAGGTGAAACTCTTTTTAAAACAGTTAGTATTGGATAGGTAGCTATAAATGTGGAATGAAAACACGCTTGTTTTTTTCAGCAATTTTTTTGTCAATCCTAACATAAAAAATTCGTTCGCGTGTTCAACAACATGGTCGTTCCCAATATGTGACCCCAAATCATGTCTAATATCAGTTAGGGTCTCATATTCGGCATTTTAGTTTTCTTTCACACAGCCTTGTTTCCTCTGAAGCTGCAGATACAATGACTTCCAGGCGAAATCCACAACCATGTGGCAGTAGTGACAATGTGGGAGGTATTGATCAAACAACAAGTTCAAACCAGTTCTTAGTGACCCCTGAAGAAATAAATATCTTGCCTACGTTACCTGAGAAAAACACCTCGAAACAAAGTGGGGCCATTAAAGCCGATATTATCACATAATCGCCCTATAAAAATAAATTGATTGATAGCATTAATAAAAGAACTGCAGCATAATCGAATAACATTGTTTACTACAAGGGAAAAAAAGGAATAGACCAAAATTATAAAAAAATCAAAGGATAAACAAGGAAAAGGAGATTAAGATAAAAAAGAAAAGGATATGGAAACAATAAAGGGAAAAGGAAAAGGAAAAGGGGTCCCTATAGGAAGGGGAAAATTAAGGATGGATGGAAATGCAACAGTAGTTAAAAAACAGAGAACGAATAAGCCTAATTATAGCTGATCTCAGCTCAGATACTCTCTATGATGATCTCAGCTCAGTTGAAGATGATAAAAATCTTTCTCTCCATGTCATCAGTGATGATAGCATTGATGAAAACTACACTGAATGCCTTTTTGTGGTTGTTTATTTTCAGAAGACAAATGGGGAGAGCAGTGGCAATAATGTAGAAGGTGTTTTAGGTGGGCCCATAAAGATTGTGGAGCTGACGAACTTTTTATTTGTAAACAATGTGAAAAGTTTGAATCTAAATACAAAAAGTAAACAAAGCCTGTAGTGTAAACCAACTAATTTGTTTAAAATGTCACTTTTTTCCCCCTGTTTGTGTATATAGGTAACTGTTATCTAATTATTGTGTACAGTTTTGTTTTTACGTACTTTTCAGTAATTCTAATTCATATTTAGAATTTTTGAATGGGGGTCTCATATTAGGACTACATTTTTCAGACCCCAAAAATGAAACACTTGTGTTTATAATTTCATACAAGAAAATTGTAAGGTTATTTTCAATTTTCTGTCATTGTTATATGAAGAAAAATATGTGTATTAAAGGGATATCAATTTGGTACTATAATTTTCTATCCTAGTTATATATGAAAATAAAAAGTGTCTCATATTCGGCATACTTACCCTATATTATGTCTAATAAAGAAAGGGATGTATTTTACGACTGTATTCCATCCCACCTTATTAGTCTTTCTTTAAAAAAATTCCAGAAATAACTTCCTGCTTTTTAAGGGTTTAAGTGGCTTTTTTCGGAAAATGAAAGGAAATTGAAGATTGTAAGCCGATTCTTAAAACCAGTGGATTGATTCATTAAGGCGAAAATTTTAACATAGAAATAATACATTTGCTTTTGTTTTTGCGATACTGATTCTTATAAACGGTCGATTCTTATAACCACTGATCACTATAAACGGTGGTTACTGTATATGTGTATATATATATATATACGCTCATGGACAAAAAAATTAGCGCACCAAGAAATAATTGCGGGATCTTAACGAAACTTTCAATGAAGATACATGTCGGGGAGATTTGCAAATGATTAGAAATGCAGCGTGATTGCGCATTACGTATAGCCGGTAGAGGGCGTTGAACATCGTACTCTGTGGAGTATAAAACAGGTAACCAAAGCTTGTTTGAGTGTGCTGAATCATTTACAAAGGAAGAGCTGAGATAGACATGCCATTACGCCGTGTTCGAAGACAATATAAGCAGTTGTCGCAGTTTGAGAGGAGGAGAATCGTCGGGATGATGGAAGCTGGGTGGTCAGCTAGGCGAGTAGCTCGTCAATTAGACGCTCTGATTGTGTTGTGAGGAGGTGTTGGGACCAGTGGACCCGAGAGATGTCATGTACACGAAGACCAGGCTGAGGACGCCCTCGACAGACCAGTCGTCGAGAAGACCGCCACATCGTAAGGAATGCACGCGTACAGCCAACTGCTTCATAGGCCGCCATCCAGGCACAGGTAGCACCTTCACTAGGGGCCTCTGTGTCTTCTCGAACCATACGAAGGCGCCTGGCTGAAGGACAGTTGGTATCGCGGCGCCCATTACGTGTGCTGCCCTTGACGCCCACCCATCGACGCCTCCGTTTGGAGTTTTGCCGCGCACGAGGAAACTTGACTGCAGCGGAATGGAACCAGGTCGTCTTTAGCGACGAATCCAGATTCAATCTCGGCAGTGATGACAATCGTGTTCGTGCGTGGAGTGCCCGTGGCGAACGCTTCAATCCTGCCTTTGATGTACAGCGACACATCGCTCCCACACCTGGTGTGATGGTATGGGGTGCCATTGCCTACAATACACGGTCACCCCTAGTATTGTTCCGTGGCACCATGACAGCCCAGCGGTATGTTCATGAAATCCTGCAACCACATGTGTTGCCACTCATGCAACGGTTCCCAGGAGCCATTTTTCAACAAGACATTGCTCGGCCTCATACGGCAAGGGTGTCACAAGACTGTCTCCGCACTGTTACTACCCTTCCTTGGCCTGCTCGATCCCCGAATTTGTCTCCAATCGAGCATATCTGGGATCATTTGGGACGACGAGTTGTGCATCCCACAAGTTTGAACGAACAAGAGGCAAGGTTACAGCAAATATGGAACGAAATGTCTCAAGACATCATACAGAACTTGTATGACTCAATGCCCGATCGTATCGCATCGTGCATTCGCGCTAGAGAGGGTCCAATACTCCACAGAGTACGATGTTCAACGCCCTCTACCGGCTATACGTAATGCGCAATCACGCTGCATTTCTAATCATTTGCATATCTCCCCGACATGTACCTTCATTGCAAGCTTCGTTACGATCCCGCAATTATTTCTTGGTGCGCTAATTTTTTTGTCCATGAGTGTATATATATATATATATATATATATATATATATATATATATATATATATATATAATTATTTTCGTCAGAAAAAAGAAATCAACAGTGTCTATTCTTATCTAAATCAACTCCCCTAAATCTCTGTTAACACGAAAGGAATGAAGACAAATAATAAATAAAAAAGGATATACAAAAGTCTAAAAAATAATTTTTTCCAGCGTAACTGAACGAAGAAGCATTTTACTGTATTTTTTTCCTGTCAAAGAAATAAACAGATCTAAGCGTGGAACAATACACCTCGCTTTTTCTCGGGACTCTTGTCAGACAGAATGGCCTTTTGGCAGCGTCAAAGTTCTAGAGTCAGCAAATAATAAATCTTGATGACGCTGCATCTTTTAAACAAACAAAAATAATTTTAACCATACCTGCGTAGTTCTCATTATTTCTGTTCTTGAATGGATTTAATGAGACTGCATTTTCTGTTGGGTCATTAGTATCCCCTTTTGAAATTACGTTCTTCATATTCGAATTATTAACAATAGTAATTTAAGATTTTTCATGAAGCATTATGGCATATAATACCTTAAGCGTTATTGCGTTAAGCATATATTACGTATGAGTGTTATGACATATAGGATACCCATAAATTATTGTCGGGGTTACCTTACTTCTTAAATTTTGACTAAAGAACATGAATAAAAATAATATTACATATTTGTAAAGTACAACTCAAAAAGTTTTTCTTCGATAACACAAACAAAATTATGAATAAACAAATTAATGAACTATGAGCGCAAAGTTAGGTAGTTTCCACATTGTAGCCTCTCGTGGTATATAACACATCGAAATGGAACTCAAATTCCCGGAAAGCTTTCTCCAGTATTTATGGTGTAACACGTTGAATTACTGCAGCAATTCTGAGCTTGAATTCAGCCAGTGAGGGCACATGGATTTTGTAGACAATTTGCTTGATATATCCTCACAAGAAAAAGTCCAGCGGTGTGATATCTGGTGATTTCGGAAGCCATAATATTTGAAAATCTCGACCACACCATCTGTTGTGAAAGGTTCATGTCCAGGAACTCAAGTACGATTATTCCCCAATGTGGTGGCGCACCATCATGCTGGATTAGCACAAGTGGCTGTCAGCACTGCAACTGGGTAACCGCAGACAACTGAAGTATGTACAGGTAATCCACATACTTGTATTTCATTGGTTTCAAGATAAATAAAAATGGTCCGATAACCCCGATACTCCTCAAACGACGTAGTGAAGGATTTTGAATCGAAGAACCCCAATACGCATATTGATTTTTCTTGTGCGACAGTATGTCATTAGGAAGTTACTTAACTTTGCTTGTGTTATTAAAACTTTTTGAGTTGTACTTGACGAATATGAAATATTATTTTTCGTCAAGTTCTCAAACCAAATGTTGTGAAGTGTGGACACCCTGTATAATATATATATATATATATATATATATATATATATATATATATATATATATATATATATATATATATTGAATCCGTCTGAATGGCCTTGCCTACAGTAACAGATACTTATCAAATATTCAAGAAAAGTTAAAGAAAATCTTTCACACTATTTTCATAGTATACGTTCATTCCCATTTTCGAGTGTTTCCATGGCGATGACACGCTCTTGAATTTTCTTCCTACTTGTTTAGCAGCGACAGTGATATTAGTTCGTGATCTCTAATTTCGCGAGGACCCCAGAACTGTAAAATAGTGTGGGGGGGGGGAGAATTGCAACAACTGTAATAAATGAAAAAAAATTCGTAGAAGCTATTATTCGGTAATCTTTTTATGCAATTTTCTACTTTTAGGTTTGTTTCTAGCAAGAAAAACTGTTTAATTTTCTTTTTGTAAAGAAAGTAAGAAATAGAATATGAAAACAGTAGTGTTAAATTTAACCTGTCTTGGGAATGTGTTCTTTTAAGAATATATATATATATATATATATATATATATATATATATATATATATATATATATATATATATATATATATATATATATATATATCTATATATATATATATATATATATATATATATATATATATATATATATATATATATATATATATATATATATATATATATATATATATATATATATATATATATATATATATATATATATATATATATATATATATTTCAAAATTCAAAATTATCATAAAATGCATAGCAAATTTTAAAGTTTTTAATGATTTGAATCTAAGTTTTTATTTAGAATGCACTTTTCAAAATATTATATCAGTGATGAGACATTCTTAGGAAAAATCTAAACTTTATTCTAATATTCCGACCAATAACCATGCATGATTGTGCTGCTGAACATTCAAACAGTGATAAAGGCCTAAAAAGACCCGTATGTACATTGTTGTTAAAACGGTGTCAAGAATAATGACCGTATCGCTGTTGTTTCATCCCTGTCAGAGAGTTTACAAGACAAGTCCTTACAAAAGTTTACAAGTGATACTACACAGATTTACAACCATTTTTATCACATATATTCTATTTCGTTAATTTTTCGATTTATTGTTTCTCTTCTACTAGTGATTAAATTTATTGTCTGTCGTCAGAACATTGTTCCTACGGTCTACTCTATTAAATATGTAAAAGAAAAACTGCTGTTAAGAAGTTTGAAAACATGAAGAGTACACGAAAAAAGCAGCAAAATATAGTGCTGAGCGAAAATTGAAATATTCGGTTTTGTTCAAAATAGAAATTTCATTCATGTATTTAACTATTACTGAATATATCCTTTAATTAATTACCGTTGTAGCAAATAAATCTTAACCATCAATGTTTGTGGTACATTGAAAATATTTCAATAGTATTATCTGCTTTCAATTAAATTATAGTGATGTACTACACGTTCAATATAAAGTCAAATAACTTAGTAAAATACGAAGTATTAATTTAAGTATAAAACATTATTTAAGAAGTGTTTAGTGAAACGTATATTTGAATCCAGGGACTATGAAAACAACTTGCAGATGTATTTACATGACAGACACGTATAAAAAATTATGTTTATACTACATTTAAAACCTTTTAAATAAGATTAATGTTTATTTAGAGTTCTCTCTCCACTCAAAACAGCGCTCTTGTTCTTATGCACATTAAGTATTAATGGACTCACCCAGGGGAAAATAATTATGTGAAATAAAATTATCATCCTTTCAATGTTAAGCTTGCTGTTTATAGAAAGAAATAAAAAGTAAAAAAATGAGTTCAGAAAAGAAACTTGCTAATGTGCTTTTACCTAAAATGTTTACCTTATAATTCAGGCATTCATCAAGCATATTTGAAGAAACGCAAATAATTAATTTACACCAACAATGAAATTTGAGCAAAATATATTCTATTTTCGGAGAGTTGAATTATTTTATCTCGTGTAAAACATCCCTTGGATACGAAGTGCATGCTTCTGCTTTTAACGGTGAAGTTTTAATCTAGTAATAGCATTCGATGAACTAATCTTGAAAGACAATTAGGTGAGCAAGAGGAAATAATTTTGTCTACTCATTCATAGCAAGACAATGAAATAAAAATTACGTTCTGCATTCTTATACTAAAGCAGAATTTTAATTTGGTTTATTTCTGAACATATAAAGACAAAAATTACCGTTTGCCTTCAAAGTGTGATTAGAAGACTGCCATTAAATACAATTAGATCAATTTTCCTAGTACGAAACTCTAGTACGAAAATATAATAATTTTATTGTAAACTTAAGGTTACTAAGCCTTATTGGAATCAATCAGATCAATGTTGACAAATGGAGGATATTATCCTAATGATTGTCTACTTGGATTTTTTAAACAAAATTGTAATCCATAATTTACTAAGAAATATATTACCCTGCTATCTTATTCCGTCTTAAAAAGGAATGATAATAATATTTTTTTTAGAATTTATTTATACACACACACACACACACATATATATATATATATATATATATATATATATATATATATATATATATATATGTGGTAAGCGGTGAAAGAGTCCTCAATAAATTCATAGTACGATATATATTTTAAGATTATATATATTTAAACTTCATTAGATGATAACATATAAAAGAGGAGCTATATACAAGATGACTAAATATTAGTATGAAGTTAACGTCGTTCCAACTAGACCGTAGCCTTATTGGAATCAATCAACTCAATGTTGACAAATGGAGGATATTAGTCTACTGATTGTCTACTTGGATTTAAAAAAAAATTTAAACAAAATTGTACTCCATAATTTACTAAGAAATATATAACCCTGCTATCTTTTTCCTTTTTAAAAAGAAATGCTAATAATATTTTTACAGAATTTATTTACACACACACACACATATATATATATATATATATGTTTATAAAAAAATCGTAAGTGGTATTTTTATAGACAAAATAATGTAGAAGTAAATATTCAAATCAAATGTAATAGGACATACTAAAGAATATAGTACAGTTAATATAGTACAGTTTGAGGAACATATCTTTTACTGTATTTTAATATTTTTTTTGGATAATGTCCAATCGTCTGCCGCATTAGCAGGAAGGAAAGATTTGTTTTCGACTATTTCGTTGTCATGTACGTGACGATAAATTTATTTAAAGTACCAGAAAAAGAATCCACGTGATCAGCATTTAATAAATTAAATTCTAAAAAATAATATTTATAAATTCACCAAAAATCAGAAAATGGAGGTAAAGATTTGAAAAAGATTTTTATGATCTTTCTCGTGATATAAATTTTATAACCCTGAATTTAATATTTTATATGCAAACTTAAAAAAAGTTACTAAAGCAGCTTTGAAATTTAATTTTAAAAAATCTAAGAACAATTTTTCAAAAATCTTTCTTATTATATCCGTACACTGTAAGAAGAATCGCCATGCAAAATTTCAGACCTTTAGGTCAAGCGGTTTGGTCTGTGCGTTGTATGTCAGTCAGTCAATCAGTCAGCCAGTGAGTCAGTCAGTTACGAAACTGTTTTATATATATAGATATGTGTGTGCGTGTGCGCGGGCATTTTCAAAAATATATTAAATAAAGTTGCAACTAACAATGAAACGATCACTACTTCACTACTGCGAAACGTTATTGGTATTGCACAATCTGGTTACCAAAATTGCAATTAAAAACTATAAATTTCCCCCATTCGATAAAACTTACACGCTTTGTTGAATGTTTGTTGTCCTTGTATGGATTTGGTAAGAAATAAGATGTTTGTAAGATGAAAGTCTCAATTTAAATTTCCGTTTCACTAACGAATCTTTCTCTGCATGCGTATAAGTGACAATCCGAAACGTGAAATATTAGTTTGACTCGTTGATTATTCAATGTCTTGATTGAATGACGTTATCACTTTTCCCTAATCACTAACATTAGCGTCATATAAATTGCATTATAACCTCTATAGATCTTTTAAGTTAACATCATAAATATCACCTGAAGGTTTTGACATTTAAGATTCCTTTTTATCACGATAGAGACTGATTTACATTTCTTAAAATCACTAGCCACACACTCATAATTGAAAAATGCCTGAAAAATGCTATAAATAACTGTCTGTATGCCTCTAAAATAGAAATACTTCATTTTATTCCAATACCCGATAATTTGCGTACTCAAACTTAATATAGATAATCAATGTACATCGCTTATAGCGTCCTGTAGCAGAAAACTTACACAGAACGCTAAATGCTTTACCGATAACATGAGACGCACAATTACAAAATAAACAATAGCTAAAACTATACCTAGAAATCGATTTGATAATTACACAATATTAATGACCCTCTAATCAATAACTCTGTAATCAGTTTGTGTTACTAAACTTCACCGAGCAAAATTTTTATACAATTAGTGTAGTGTAAAAATAGTGTCTTCGCTTATGTAACACATGAATTTATCGTCGCATGAATGAACATTTCACTATTCATGTTAAGTGTTAGAGCTTTTTATGTATCAGTAATATGTTTGAAATAAATAGATTATGTTTAGAAACAATAGCATAACGGTTATTATGTGTCTCTTCATGAAGTCTGCCTTATTTTCATATGATCTTGCGCATGTTAGACGATATGAATTTCCTCTTTTTGTCTCTTTATCATTCAATGAATGAATGTTTTACCTCGAGAGTTTGGTTAACGCGTATTTTACGTATCAATAACATGTTTGAAATAAATAGAAACACTTTTATTATTATTTTATGTTACATTTTAACAACATATACAATAATAATAAAAGTGTGTCTTCTCCCTAAGTCTGACTTATCATTTTCTCTTGTCAATGTGTACGTAAAACGTCAGGAATTTGATCTTTTGTGTCACTTTATAATCAAATGGATCAATGGTTTACAGCGAAATTTATTGCTAGAGCTTTTTATGTATCAGATATATCATTGAAATAAATGGCGTTGTGATATTTTAGAAACAACGGGATAACGTCTAACATGTGTCTCCATATTTAATTTATCTCATTTTCAGATGTCCTCTTGTAGGTGACAAGTCATGGATTTACTCTTTTTGTCTATTTATGATGACACGATGATTGAACGTGTTACCGTAAGATATGTAGTTAGAGCATTTTATGTGTCAGTTATACGATTGTAATAAATGGTAGTGTTATAGTTTGGTATCATAAGGATAACACTAACCATGTACCACCTCAAGAAGCCTATCATATCCCTGTCTAATGTCCTCCTATTTGTAACAAGTCATGAATTTACTATTTTTGTCACTTTAACATCGAATGAATGAACATTTTATCTCCAGATAATATAGTAAAAGCATGAGTAGTAATCTTGAAATAAATGGAAGCGTTACATTTTAGCAACAATACGATAATAATCAGTATGTGCTCCTCACAAAGTCTAACGAATCATTTTTTAAGATTCTCATGTATGTAACACGTCAGGTATTTGATCTTTTTTGTCACTTTATCATAAAATAGATGAATGTTTCACAACAAGATATATTGTTAGAGATTTTTTTTTTTATTTTTTATTTTTCAGTGATATGTTTAAAATAAATGGAAGTATTACGTTTTAGCAACATCAGGGTAACAGTTTGCATATGACTTCTCGGGATGCTTACCGTGTTATTTTCTGAGCATTGTAATACGGAGAAATTTATCTATTTCTCAAAGTAATATCTTTTCAAAGTATGTATAGCTCGGCAATCAGGAATTTTATATTTTAGCTCATGAACTGATGCACTGTGGGTGCCTTTACCCCAAAAAACCATATGGTGATCTTCCCAAATATTTTTTTATAATTACAATAAAGAAAAAAAAGCATGACTTGTTAATATGTGGTTATTGTCCCTTTAAATGAAATTGCTTATTTATTTTTTAATTGCTATAGGAAATAAATTTCAGATCTTATGATTTTATCGTATTTCTACTGAAGGAGTCGCTCGTCGAGAATCGCAGTGAGATCCATAAAGAAGATATTACATTTCTTAAATACCATATTCGGGGTTTGGGAGCGAGAGTTAGACTACCGGTCGTGGGATATGAACCTTATTGTCACACACATAATGGACGCAAGAATGTAAACAAGAATCAAAAGAACGCATAAAGAATAGATAAGAAATCAAATTTGTTGCTGTTCCCCATCCCCTTGGTGTAGGGAAGCCTACAGCAACTCCCAAGGACCTATATCCTCAAATCCTAGGTCCTTTGCGAAGGGTAGTGAGCAGCTTCACTTTAAGGCGAGGTACCATTAGGGCTGAAGTCTGACTTGACCTCGAAGAACATCGGTCCCGTAATTTTGAACCGAATCAAGTGAAGAGACCGGAACACTTGATCCCGCACCTCCAGAGGTAAATTTGAGAACTTGGAGGACATTGTAGGCACGACCTATTTTACGTGCCCCGGCCACATTTAGTGAACACGGGTGCAATCAAAGTACAACGGATAAACAGTTTCCAATCATAAGAACTGGAGGGCGTACGTATCTACGTAAATTTTATATGGTGGAAACAACAGGATAAATAAGTTATTTCTTATAAAGTTTTTAAACTAAAAGTGAACTCGAGGTAGATTTGTAACGTAGAGCGCTGGCTGAGGGTGTTCAGATCGAGTACCCACAAATGCCATTAAATACCCCCGTGTGTAAGCCGGATATGTACACATTAACTCCGTAGACCGGAGAGTCCCTCTATGAGGTTAGAGAGGATGGTACGGTTCCCCCAGATGTCACCCATGGGAGTGAGCGATTAAAATTGAGGAGGTACCTAGCTAAATCGGACTCCAACCCTTGTTGTGCTATTATAAAACCGGAGCCGCACCCCTGAGCCCGATATCCTATATGGACCTGATCCGGAATACGAATCTGGCCAGGGTGGATTGGAAACCACCACAACAACAACAACAACAAAAATATAAGTTAAATTTTATGTAATATATTATATGTATAGTATTTTTCCATCTAATCTAAATTATTTATGAATTTAGTCCTGAAATCTAACGTTTTAGTTTGAAACTGTTGATAATCATTGACGCTATAACTCCTATTAATAGAAAATGTATGCAAAGAAAGAGATTAAAATAGTTCATATATCAGAGGACTTTAAAGAAACCATTAAAACTCTCTGATATTTGAACAACCTATGAGAAGGATAATGTAGATAGCAAACCTTTCGGTATAAAAGAAGCTTTTTCTTGCATATGAATAATTTAATATGTATAAGATATATATAGAGAGTTTTAATGATGATACAAAGCCAGCATAAATCTGAAGGATTATTAAAATTATTGTATATCAATGATCAGTAAAAAGTTGCGAATTTAATATTCCAGAGAGATTTAAGTTCCATTTATAGTTGACGTAGATTTACGTAACTATAATTTTAAGACTTGAAATGAGTTTCCATAATATTGTATCAAAATTAAATTACTTATAAAGATTACCCCTTTCTTATTATTTATAGGCATATAATATAAATCAAAAGAATATAGCTTCCTGTAGATATATTTCTATTAAATGTATAGACAATTTTATTATATACTGCTTATAAATTCTAAAATGTTATAAAGTAAAGAAAGAAAAAACTATTTATAGTATAATTTGCATTTGGGAATATTTTCAAAAATTTTATATTAAAGGCTTTTAAGTAGCAGTTAAAACAATATTTACTTTTCCTTCTAATAATTTCAGCCAATTAAAATAAATACAATGATGTAGCAGTTACGTCGTTTTAACGTAAGTGTAAAAACAAGAAATGAATAGCGTGAAGTAAATAAAGATTAATGACATACAAATGTAAAGAAATCAATGGAAAATATAACACGTTAAACATCTTTCCTAATTAAATAATATGTAAGATAGATAAATAAAAAAATTTGTTTTAACAATAGTTATTTACAAAATATATTTGTGTTACGACAATTTAAGTTTCTTCAAAACTGTATGGTTTAGAAAAGAGTGAATAAATTATTAAATCTGATATCAATTTATTCAAAAATATGCGGGATAGTTTAGGTATGAGTTCAGTGAACAATATTTGCACGAGAGACACGATATACTTTAATTACCAAATACTTACAATTATAAAAATATATTTGCATTAATTACAAATTAAATTTTTATAGGCATATAAAAAAAAATATGTGTTTTCGTACAGAAAGAACCTTAAGTAATTTTGAGTTTGAATACAAAAGTTATGTTAAGAAATTTATTAGTGACAAATAAATTGAAAAAAAAAATCAACGAATAAGTATTTTGAGGAACAGTAATTGTTATAAATTTTATAGGAGGGATTTGAATTTTGGAATTTCTAAGATTAATATATATATATATATATATATATATATATATATATATATATATATATATATATATATATATATATATATATATATATATACATATATATATATATACAGTGGAATCTCGATCTATCGTTTTTCAAGGGACCGATTGAAATGAACGATAAATGCGGGAAAATGATAGATGCGGAAACATAACAAAGCAAATATAATCGTTGGGACTGGATAAAATGAACGACACACACGGAAAAACGATGGATCCGAAAACGGTCGATCGAGATTCCACTGTATATATATATATATATATATATATATATATATATATATATATATATATATATATATATATATATATATATATATATATATATATATATATATATACATATATATATGTATATATATATATATATATATATATATATACATATATATATATGTATATATACATATATATATATATATATATATATATATATATATATATATATATATATATATATATATATATATATATATATATATATATATATATATATATATATATATATATATATATATATATATATATATATATATATATATATATACATATATATATGTATATATATATATATATATATATATATATATATATATATATATACATATATATATATGTATATATACATATATATATACATATATATATATATATATATATATATATATATATATATATATATATATATATATATATATATATATATATATATATATATATATATATATATATATATATATATATATATGTGTGTGTGTGTGTGTGTGTACGGTAAACAGTATACAAATTGACTACTTGAACCAAAAAATGTTACGTACAGACGTAGAGACTACGTTCTCCGAAACGAATCCAGACATGTTAGATGACACACGTGCGCATTCTTAGAGATAATTTTTCCAAATTCCTTGGTTACTCGCATCAGTTAGTTGCGATGGCGTTTCTAATATACTGACGCTCTTTCGACCAAACATTTGTCGTCAGTTTATGCTCAGCTTGAGCAGTATCTTCACAGTGTATAAATTACTCGAAAGCCATTTCAGCAGTTTAGAATTAAGTAGTTAATGCATTAAGTTGAGTGTTAAAACTCCGGTGCTTCTTAAAAATGATCATTAAATCCCTAACTTACCGTCCTATTTTCGCTCAATGAAGAATAATGACTGTGTATTAACAGCGAATAGTAAGGCTTTAGGGATTACACAAGGGAACCACCGAGTATCCACTTACAAACAAAGTGTCTATGCTTCAGCAATTTCAAACATGAATGAATTTAAAATATATAGCTGTTTACTTAAGCTTAAATCTTAGTTAGATGCTTTTATTTAACGGGTGATTATATAGAGATTTATATGACACAGAAGCTATCATTTATTCCTTTGTTTTAAACAGGAAAAATTAGCTTTAGAGGTAAAATAGTACTTTTAACACATTATTACGTCCTCTAGAATACTATTATCTCTTAGTTCTGAGTTTAAAAATGCATATTTTTTGTGTTAAAAATGAAAAAAATATTGGTCATATAAAAATATTTATTAAAAATGTTTTTTTTTCTTCTTTAATATACAATAATTATCTCTAAATTATCTGTTTATTATTTCTCTCTGTAACAAATTCAATTCTCAATACGCAAAAAAAAAAAAAATCTTTAACAAATCATTCGTTAAGAATGAAAATTTATAAACTAAATAAGCAAATAAATCGCAAGTGAGAATTTCCGAAGTCGGAATGTTATCTATCGGAAAATGGACAGTCTAGAGGTAGAGAAATTATGAGGCAAAGCCACAGTAGACAATTGTGAAAAGCGATGTTCTAGTCTACATCTAAGGAATCTATTCTAGACTGTCACGTTGTGACAGATTAGATGAAAGGATTCGCAATTATTGGCACATTTAATTTAGATTGAACAATATCCACTGTCTGCGGTTGAAGATGGCTCACATAAGTTCAACTGAAAATGTTTCTAGCTCACATCACTCCAGAATGGACCAAAGACAACTCAAAAACAATTTTATACACGCTCCAAAGTAGCTATTGTACTTTCATATTTAAAAAAATAGTTCCTACAGTAATCACGACATCAGTTGAGGTGGTGACATACCTTCAGATGTCTTCAAAGCACCACTTTGCAGAGTTGCACTTACGTCTATCGTCGGTATCATACATTATGCTGAATACGTTTTCCAGGTGTACTCTTTTATTTTATAACAATAAATTATTAGCTTATAATTCGCCTTCCGGTATGAGTAACGGGACAATGGAAAAATGGTCATTTTTGAGCGGTCTCTACGTCTGGGTTCACCTAAATGATGTCTACCTTTCGTGGGTACCAGTACTTCTCTAGCTAAAATAGGTACCGCGTGAGGTCGCAAGTCCCCCAATTACACTGACACTGGGAGTGGAAGACACTCGACTCCTTTGTGTGATTTTCTCAAAATGAGCATTTTTGAATTGTGCCCTTACTCTTGCCGAAGGGTGATATATATATATATATATGTATATATATATATATATATATATATATATATATATATATATATATATATATACACTCATGGACAAAAAAATTAGCGCACCAAGAAGGAGTCGTCAAAATGAAACGAAATTTTACATACGTAATGACTACTTTGATATAAGTAAATGATAAGAAAAATCAAAGAAAAAGGATAATTTATTTCAGAGAAAAAGGCAAAAGAACGTAGGAGTTAATACTCCGTTGGACCCCCCTCTAGCGCGAATGCACGATGCGATACGATCGGGCATTGAGACATACAAGTTCTGTATGATGTCTTGAGACATTTCGTTCCATATTTGCTGTAACCGCGCCTCTAGTTCGTTCAAACTCGTAGGATGCCCAACTCGTCGTCCCAAATGATCCCAGATATGCTCGATTGGAGACAAATCTGGGGATCGGGCAGGCCAAGGAAGGGTAGTAACAGTGCGGAGACAGTGTTGTGACACCCTTGCCGTATGAAGCTGAGCATTGTCTTGTTGAAAAATGGCTCCTGGGAGCCGTTGCATGAGTGGCAACACATGTGGTTGCAGGATTTCATGAACATACCGCTGGGCTGTCATGGTGCCACGGAACAATACTAGGGGTGACCGTGTATTGTACGCAATGGCACCCCATACCATCACACCAGCTGTGGGAGCGATGTGTCGCTGTACACCAAGGGCAGGATTGAAGCGTTCACCACGGGCTCTCCACACACGAACACCATTGTCATCACTGCCGAGATTGAATCTGGATTCGTCGCTAAAGACGACCTGGTTCCATTCCGCTGCAGTCCAGTTTCCTCGTGCGCGGCAAAACTCCAAACGGAGGCGTCGATGGGTGGGCGTCAAGGGCAGCACACGTAATGGGCGCCGCGATACCAACTGTCCTTCAGCCACGCGCCTTCGTATGGTTCTAGAAGACACAGAGGCCCCTAGTGAAGGTTCTACCTGTTCCTGTATGGCGGCCGATGAAGCAGTTGGCTGTACGCGTGCATTTCTTACGATCTGGCGGTCTTCTCGACGACTGGTCTGTCGAGGGCGTCCTGAGCCTGGTCTTCGTGTACATGACATCTCTCGGGTCCAGTGGTCCCAACACCTCCTCACAACACAATCAGAGCGGCCTAATTGACGAGCTACTCGCCTAGCTGACCACCCAGCTTCCATCATCCCGACGATTCTCCCCCTCTCAAACTGCGACAACTGCTTATATTGTCTTCGAACACGGCGTAATGGCATGTCTATCTCAGCTCTTCCTTTGTAAATGATTCAGCACACTCAAACAAGCTTTGGTTACCTGTTTTATACTCCACAGAGTACGATGTTCAATGCCCACTACCGGCTATACGTAATGCGCAATCACGTTGCATTTCTAATCATTTGCATATCTCCCCGACATGTACCTTCATTGCAAGTTTCGTTACGATCCCGCAATTACTTCTTGGTGCGCTAATTTTTTTGTCCATGAGTGTATATATATATATATATATATATATATATATATATATATATATATATATATATATATATTAGACAATGTTGTGAGTAATTAACCTGTATAAGCCATAAACCACTACAGCCAGGAACCGAAAACATGAAAAGATAAGTGAAAAATAGGTTTTTGACACCATCATTTCATCAGCGGTTCCGATACTGTCTAAAATCCAATGGATTGTTTCTAATAAGTATGATCTGAGCAATAAACATACTTAGACACCGTACAATCCATAAGAAACAGAAGAAGTGAATAATAAGTGGATTTATCATAGAACACCAAACTTGGCGGGAGACAAAGTGAAAGTTAAGTTAAGGAGACCACAAGAAGACTGACGTCACAAACATTGAAACCATGGAGTAAATCGATTCACAATAGCAGACTTACAAACGATACTGATTTATAGGACATAATAACCTAAGTTAACTTAGACATTTATTATGACTATTATTATTTATTATTTTAATTACACTAGTTTTATTTACTTTTTTAGTAGTTATTTACTAACTTTAATCATTTAGTTTTGTATTACTAATTATTAACAACAGAACATGCTGTTCATTAAATCTAAAACAACCAATTATGTGCTTGGAAAGACTATATATATATATATATATATATATATATATAATTGAAACAATATCATTGCACCCTCATTAATTAAACGCCTATTCGAAATTTCCAGATTCTGATCTCCAGATTATGATATCCAGATTCTGATCTCCAGATTATGATATCCAGATTCTGATCTATGTAGGACCAAAGTAACAGACTAGATTATCCCCTAATACACGTGTATAGACTAAGTTGTTTATAAAAACAGAGTGATGGAACCTTCTCGAATGTTCCACGAGATCACCTCATTTGACATGTGAGGTCAGGTGATCACAAATAACCAATTAAATGTATAAGCGTGCCGGCACTTTCGACGAAGGCAGTGTTTTTCCGTGGCTTTTGTGTGTTTTGTCGCTGTCAGGCAAACATGTAAAGATTAGCGCTGTGGTCTTTTGTCGTTTTTATGTAATGCTCCGGTCGGTTCCGGACAGTTAAAGTGTGATATTTTATAACCGACGTACCTAAGTGTATTTCAAGCTAGAATGATGCAAAAGATGTCCAGCGGAAACTCCAAAACAAATATTTGAATTGAATGGCTTATTTTCCCTCGGCTGAGACTCTTATTATGATGCCACGACTACCGTCCACGACTACCGTCCACGACTACCAACAAGCTTTACGATTTCATTCTGCAAAGACAGATATTTGCATGAAAGGGGACGTCTAATCACTCCAGGCTGATTTCTCCTCATGTACGCCTTCTACGATTACCTGAAATTCATCGGTATTCTCTCTACTTCTAGACCATCATTTCATATATATATATATATATATATATATATATATATAGTGGAATCTCGATCTAACGTTTTCCAAGGGATCGATTGAAATGAACGATAAATGCGGGAAAACGATAGATGCGGAAACATAACAAAGCAATATGATCGTTGAGACTGGATAAAATGAACGACACATACGGAAAACGATGGATCCGAAAACGATCGATCGAGATTCCACTGTATATATATACACGCACTTATCATGTAGATAACAGATGGCGTATTTTTCGAATTTAAAAGTTCAATGTGCGAGGGATAAAAGTGCTTTTCCCATCGACTTTACATGACAGATTTGCCTCTCCGGCTCACACTAACCGTTTTCCCAATCTCATTTTTCTCTTCGACTGGTATATCTAAACGGGGTCTACACGTGAAGACCTATATTCTGAAACCCAAAAAATATTTTTACATTCACTTGTTCTCTCAAAATATTTTTCAAAGTAAAATACCTTATAGAAATATATAAAGGGCTAACAGCCCGTGACAAAATAATATATAGATTCTAAGAAAAATGTACTGCTGTCTACAGGAAGACATTTTGTCAAAACTTTAAATTTCTGGTTTATGCATATCTGTACGAAAGGATTATAAAATGAAATAAGTAGCATAAAATGTGTACAAATGGACATGTAGGGGTTGATTGATTTTTATTATGAATCAAATGATAGTTCAAATGATGGACAGAAAAATGGGCACAAAACAACACATGGAAGGTAGTAATATCTGAGAAGTAACTTCTAAATAGAAGAGATTGTCATCAAATAGTTATTATAATTAAAAGTAAGACTCTATCACATTATGATATTTATGTGCTTTATTAATGTCTCTATACAGTAAAATTAGTTGAAAGTATCTAAAATTTGCTATACACTCCTAGGAATGACGTGCAAAATAAAACTATCTAGGGTAAGTAGAATTATATACTTATACTAATTAACTATCAATTTTATATCACCTAAAATATGGACTAACTCTCCTATTAAATGCTTTATCCATTATTTTGTCGTTTTAATTTGTGAACAATATCCCTGCATATTTTGATTTTCATCCGTAGGAGTGATATCCAAAATTAAAATATCTACTATAAGTAAAATTAGGTACTAATGCTAATTAAATGTCAATTTTATATCACCTAAAATACATAAGTTAACGGAGTAACTGTCCTATTAAATGCTTCAATCTATTGTTTTGTCGTTTTAATTTACGAACAAGATGACTGCGTATTTTGATTTTTATCCCTAGCAGTGATATCCAAATTTAAAATATCTAGGGTAAGTAAAATTAAGTACTAATGCTAATTAAATGTCAATTTTATGTTTCTTAAAATAAATACGTTAACGGTGTAATGCTCCTATAAAACGATTTATCCATTATTTTATCCTTTTTATTTTTGGACAAGATGCCTACACATTTTGATTGTCATCCCTATGGGTGTCATCTAAAATGAAAATGTCTAGGGTAAGTAGAACGAAGGACTAATGCTAATTAAATATCAATTTTATATCGGCTAAAATACATACGCCAACGTCACCACGATATAATACTCCTATAAAATACTTTATCCATTATTTCGTCGTTCTTAATTCGCGAGCGGGATGCCTGCACGTTTTGATTGCCCTGTAAGAGTCTCCATTTTTATCACTCCAGCCATAAAAAGCAGGAAGTTAATCAACTATCCTTTTGAAATTGTGATAACTTTTCAGGACAGCGCGATAATGAATTCTTTTGCATCCACTTTATCGCAGCTGCGAGCATCATTAACGCGGGGGCATAAAAGTCTGTGCGAATAAATGAAATGGCGTCAGCAGCTTCAAGAAACTCCCATCGAAATACGCTGGAGTCTGATTTTTGCTAGGTCAGCGTGCACATCTTTTATTTACTCTGTGCCTCGTTTTAGTTGTACACACTTCGCTATACATAAATGCTAAATGGTCGGAAATATCTTTTTCTAGGAATTATATAAAATTTTTACATTTTGCTCACTAAATAAACGCGCTACTTATATTTGCATGTTAGTATTTTGTTATTTCGCTACGTCCAATTTCAATGAAACGTAAATGGGGATTTTTCACTTGAAAAGGAGGATTCCTTAATGAAGTTAATTTAAAGGAGTAGGAATAACCTGATTAATTAAGCTAAGGAGAGAGCAATTTTTGAATTTCAGTGTAGATATTTAATATTTCTCTTACTTCACAGAAAATTATGATCTATAAAGTAATATTTTTTAAATAATGTTCACATTTTAATTCAATTTAGCAAAATATTGTATGAAAGACAAAAATCTTCATATTAACATACATTTTCCCTTTCATGAAGTCATCTATTTAGCAAATTTTTCTCCAGAAACTTGAGATCTAGTGACTTCCTTAAAAATTAATTTTCATATAACAAAAAATAAAACAGTTCATATGTAATGAAATTTTATTAAGCATGTAAAGAAATGCTAAAACACTTGACATGGATAACAGTTTGAAGGGAGAGTGGAAGTAGAAAAATCAGTCAGCTTAACAAAAATGGATAAAAATGGCGAGAAAAACGTTTTTTGATAAAAGACAGATTTACAGCGAAGACTTCAGATTTTGACACTTTGGCTTATTATCATTGTGGCAGCTTTCCTAAAGTATTTATATTTAAACTTTATTTTCCTTCCCGAGATATTTTTAAGAAACTTATATTGTGCACTTGTGCGTGATATTTCTTAATTTGTCCTTTTCTAATATGCTTTCTTTATTGATCCACTATTGTGTATTAAATAATAGTTTAGTTTTATTTAAGCTTTTAATATTTTATTTAATTAAGTTTTTATAACTCAAGTAAATGTCTGTTTAATGCATTTTTTTTCCTTACATTAAAATTTTTAAATGGGAAAAGTGGTCTTAAGTTAAGAACAGAGGGTATTAACAACGTGTGTTCAGTAAAAATTGAGTTGTATTTTATTTTATTTCAAATATTTCTATTACCTAAAAGAATTTACTAATAAGAAGTAGCGAATATACTTAAATAAATCAGATAAAATGGGTATTTTCGTCTATGACACTCTTAAAGACAAAGGCATATTATTTTATTATATATCATATTATTTTCAAAATAAATGGGTTGTATAGTACATCTAGAGATGCTATAAATACCAATATATTTTGACTTCTTTAGCATACACTCTCCATTTTAGGTAGAGAACACTTTATTAACACAGTGTTATTACAAACATATTTCTAATAGAAAAACTGGATGTTTTACAGTTTTTGCTCTAAATATCTAAGTATTTTTCAACCGGTTATACAGGTAAGTTGCCATCGATACACAGTAAAACTACAGTTAGAAAATTTTATATTATATATGACTAACACAATTAGATGAGTCCTCTAAAATCATGAAACAGATGAAATGGAACTGAAAGAATAATTCAGATATGATAAATAAATTATAACGTTTGTATGGACTTCACCCGGAAAAATGATTTACTAATCTATAGAGTAGTCAATATGAACTCATGAACAAACCTATGAAAAACGTAAGCGTCCAATGTACATATGCTTCTCCTCTTATAATTCTTACAGCTTTATTAAGTCCATGAATGTTTTCCCGTTACGACGATATAGTACTACCATAACAGGAATTGTGTCGCTAAGTATCTCTTACGGTTACAGTGCTACCTTGAACTTAATTGATCTAACTTTGGATTTAACCTTCCTTTTCTTTTTTTTTGTATTTGTTACGTGTGATTTTTGTGACGTAAGTTTCATCTCCAGGGAACCACCTATAGTATAACTGTAAAAATTAACATAAACATTATTTGGGAACACTGAGGAATAAATAAAAAGAATATTTAGTAGTCCCAACGAATTTAAATTACAAAGGACGACATCAAAGTCAATTGAGGGGGAAAATATCTAGTCGGTTACGAAGATAAAATAATGGGATAGTTAGCATATTACAGAAAGAGTTGTATAATCGGGTGCAAAATAAAATTCTGGATCTCGAAAGGTATGCATATGATGACTTAACCCATTAAGCACCAGGTCTCCCATTTTGGGAATCTTCAACTATAATTATTTTCTCAATGTTATATTAAGATATATACAAATCGTTTTTTTTATTTGTATCTTATCGGTACAAGGTATACTGTGATTTTTTTCAGAAAGACGACTTTAAAATTTCTTTATTTTTCAGTGGTGGGAATACATGCAAAATTGACAAATTCGAATTACATTAGTAAATTTTTTTAAAATCATATATATATATATATATATATATATATATATATATATATATATATATATATATATACATATATATATATATATATATACGTGTGTGTGTGTGTGTGAATAACTTGCTTTTTACGAAAAATTAATAGCAATAACACTGTGAATATTGCATTTCAAGAGGAAATCAAATGAAATATTTTAACACTGATTTCTAGGCACTTATTCTTAGAAGTCCCTAAAAGGGAGACTTGGGGCCTTGTGACTACATAGATGTCACTTCCTGTCTGCCATATGGAACGCGCGTAT
Organism: Dolomedes plantarius; assembly: GCA_907164885.2. Taxonomy (NCBI): domain Eukaryota; kingdom Metazoa; phylum Arthropoda; class Arachnida; order Araneae; family Dolomedidae; genus Dolomedes; species Dolomedes plantarius. The sequence goes on along the minus strand of OU015502.1, from coordinate 83,344,155 downwards.
GTTACTACTGATTCATTATCTTTATTTATGTGAAGAATAAGTGACCAGGTGGTACCCACACACATTTTCATAAAGAGAGGTTTATTTAAAACTATTTTTTAAATCTTAAAAAATGGACAAAATTATTTTTGACAATTCAAGAAGCATTAGATTACGACTTTAGATATGTAATCTTTGGATTCTGATGAATACTCAGATGAAGGCAGAATTATCTCTTTGCCCCCCCCCACGATCTTGGTCAGGTATTGATGAAGGAAGTATTGCAGATAAAATTTAGGTGAAATGATCCCAGTGGATGTTTCTGGATAGTTGAACTAAAAGTCAAACTGCGAGAAGGTAGAAATCTTGAGAATAAGCAAATAAAACGTAAGAAGAGAAAAAAGACCCTTTACAACTGATACTTCCGATGGCAATAAAAGTATGGAAGAAGACAAATTGAAGGGTTAGAAAGCCAAAAAGAAATTATTGAATTGGAAAAAAGCAAACCAAATGTTGGGAATTGAATGCGAAGAAATGTGACCACTTTAAGAGATTCGGGGTGAATTTGCAATGAAATATCTGTATGAACTTTTCCTAATGTACTTTGACTCTGAGATCACAAAACGTCTGAAAAAAACAGGTCAATAATAAAAAAAATGGTGGTGGCCCCTTTTTTACCAACACGTTAAACATGGCTGTTGTAGCAGCATGGAAAACCCATTCAAAGATGAAAGGACCAATGCCGCAGCAAGAATTCCTACTTCATATTGTTATTTCGTTGATGAAAACACATAAACCTGAATCGAAAGAGACAATTATTTTAGCACCATGAGCACCAGTGAATACAGATATTCGTTTTGATCGCATGAATCATTTCATTTCACACGCTGAAAAACAATCACATTGTAAAATCTGCAAAAATAATACTCTTATATATTGTAAAACATGTACAGTATTGATATAAAAAAACTGCTCTTATATTTTTCATAAAAGATTGTAAGAAAGACACAAAATATGGATTATAACAGATAAATAAATTTCATCTGTTAAGTTAGTAACAAAATATCTCAATTTTCTGTGTGATGAAAAATTTCTCGAATTTTTTATACAGGATTAACATTTACAATGATATTTTAAAAATGTATATTTAATTCCATAAATAATATAGAATACTCTTTTCAGGAGGTTTTAAATACTTACGTACTTGAGTTTAGCTTAACATACGTCTTGTATATTCATACGCGGAAGAAACTAGCGTTTCCCCCATAAGGCGCCAACTGTACTATTTTTGGACCCTATCGTTAATTTCTATACGAATGCAGACTTTAAAAAAAATTAAACTGCACATCAGTTTAGACAAGTAATGTACTAATAAAATATGTTAGATTCTATTTAGATGATGTGGTTCCTACATCGGCAGTCAAAGGGTTAAAGTCAGAATGATTACAAAAGTTGGTAAACTCATTTTCAAAGCACCAACACTGTCTTTCAAATTCAAAATTTTGATTGTCCTCATATTTAAAGAATATATTCAATAAATTCACTATTTAAGACGTATGTTTCTCTTTAGTTTTTTACAATCTTGGTTTTTACAAGTCAATGGCAACATTAAAAACTTTATAGGATTTGCTTAGACGTAGAAAGAGCACGATTTCCAAATAAATTCACTATTTAAGACGTATGTTTCTCTTTAGTTTTTTACAATCTTGGTTTTTACAAGTCAATGGCAACATTAAAAACTTTATAGGATTTGCTTAGACGTAGAAAGAGCACGATTTCCAAATATTATCTAGCATTGGCATAGCGAACTGAAACAGATGTGACTCATATAAGTTGAAACAAAAAAGCATGGATAATCTATAATCCCAACATAAACAATTGGATTTTCATCGATATTATATACCGTAGTACCGTTATTCTGAGTTTCGACTATTGAAGATAGATGAAATTCAGGAAACTGCTAATAATTGCACAGATGAAATTCTGGAAACTGCTAATAATTACGCATGTGTGTGAAAGCACGTGTCTTACACAGCTACCGTACATATACAAGATTAAAAACTTCCACCATTTGCAAAATTTTAATAGCTAGAGCTTCAAGAATGAGTTTTCAAAATATTCCATATATAAATATATGGTGTAAAAGTTTCATTATTAACTGTTGGTATAGTTAGTACTTTGCGTTGATATGAAAACGAGTGATCACACATATGTACATGCACAAATCAATTTATTAAACATAATAATGAATTACATACACTCATACATTTCATAATCTATCTGGTGCTTAATAATACTAAAATAATTAACTTATTACTCAACAACTCAGCAAAATTTACAAATGCAAATATTTGAATAAGCATTGTTGTTATGTAAGAACTTTGTTTGAATGAAATTATTTAGTGTGCCACTTCAAGATATACATACCCAAAGTTAGGGTAGAAGTAGCTTATTCTCTATAAACGTAACTCTAGTAAAACACGCTCTACACATATTTTTGTTTTCCATCCAAGCTCCCCCCTTCCCTAAATATAACTCAATCCTCAGGTCAAGAACACTCGGAGGAAGGGATTCCTAACCTTTTGTTTATCAGGGATCTTCTGCCAACAAATATTTTTAGAGACAAACCGGGGATTAAATTTTGAAAAAACAAACTATTTGTAATAATGAACTTTGATAAAAAGTTAAAAATAAACGTAATAGCAAATATAAAGTAAAAGAAAATTTAATAAAAAAACGTAAAAGCCAACGAAACTTAAAAATTAAGAAGATTTTTTTAGCTTGCATTTCCTTTACCAGATGTAAAATTGCTGTGATGCTGCGGGTCCACGTCACAGAAATGTTATAAAAAAATTAAGGATTTTAAGAATTTGAAACAAAACAAATCCGAAATGAAGCATTATTTTTCTCCCAGATTTAAAGAAAAATTCTTAAATTCGAGTTCGGTTTAAAGCGATGAAACCACTCCTGACTCCCCACCTATTTATTTTCCCTCCTGACCTCGTGGACCACTTCTTGGGATCTTTCGGACAACCAGTGGATCGCAAACCACCGGTAAAGAACCAATGGCTTAGACCAGTGATTCTCAACCTTTTTTTTTGTCGCGGCACACTTTTAACGATTTCCAAATTTGGCGGCACACAAATAAAACGATAAGTTTAAAAGTTGTTTACTTAAAACAGATAAAAACAGTTAAAAATCTGGCATTTAACTGTAAAAACAACAGTTTTCTTTTACAGTGTACTTTTCTTTAATTTAGACAAACTTTACTCGTAATAAAAAAAAGCATTATAATTTTTACTATATACATTTTTAAAATTTGGCGGCACACTTTAAGAATTTGGCGGCACAGTGGTTGAGAATCACTGGCTTAGACCATCAATATCTCTGTGTTCAAAGATTATTATGCAATCAGATTCAACAGAGGTGTGTACAAATAAACTTGGATAAATAATTAACTAAAAGGGAAGAAATTCAAAACTGAATAGTTATTAATGTATTTTAAATTCAACATTTATAGTGATTATTCTTTATTGCGTTATAAATGATCAATTTTTATTAACTAAAACTTAACACCTTTTCTGTTACTTATGTGTTAGGAGATTTCTAAACGACTTTTCCCCAAGTAATATTTCTTCTATTTTAGATAGTTTTAGCACACAAGTTTTGGTAATTCGCAAGCGTATTATCTAGAGATAACTTTCAGTAAAATATCAGCTTTCCGAAACTTTTGAAAAGTTTATTAAAGTGTGTTCAAAGAGTGAATACCTTATTTATACCTTACCAGCTTCCATATTCCAAAACCCATAAAAATATGAAAGTTTATCATGGAAGTTAATCAGGTCGCATTCTGTGATTCGATGGCTTTCGCCATCACTCTGATAAGGAAATCTTTCGCACTTAATTTATCTCTATTCTATCAGAATATTCAATACATCATTGAAATGTTTGCAATCAAATAAACGTCTCTTCATCGGCAACTTCCATTTACCGTCATGAAAAGTTGCTGATTTATAATTTTTGATAGAAACAAGTTTTGTAAGGTGGACTTTAATTAACTTTAATCAACAAGGTTTAGGTGTGAGTAAAGTAATAAAGTTTGATTTTCAATGGAAGGGTAAGAAGGAACTTTGTTTAGTTCGTAAAAACAAAATTACTATAAGTTTTGTAATAAGTTGGAAACTAGTTCTTTGCATAAATAGTTAAGTGATTAAGGTAAATTAACACTAAAATTCCAGGTAATAAAATTCGTCATACGTGGAAAACGCTTTTACACATAGTTACTATTGCGATGGTTATCTACTTATTACGAATTATGGTGATCTCCAACAATGGCGGCTACTCTGGCTACTGATTTTGGCAGGAACCACACTTCACAGAAGTCTATAAATTTAATCATTTGATACTTGGTCAACATGTTATCTGCAAAATAAATTTTGTTGTGATATCTCTTGTCTTTCTTGGTGTTGCAATTTGGGTGGCCAGCAGTGTGTGTATATATATATATATATATATATATATATATATATATATATATATATATATATATATATATATATATATATATATATATATTTATATATATTCCTTCGGAAACATTTTTCCGACAGCCTGTAATGAAACTACATCTGAATTCATAAGCTTTGCCTTATATTGCATGGACTAACTAAATGCTTTGTTATCCTGATCTTCCTGTTAAATTATGCAAGATTCTTCTTACACAAATCTCTTCGAATTTTGTGTTCTCTCTCCCCCCAAACAACATGTAATATTCATTAAATTCTTCCTTCGTAAATACATTTAATTCACCTCTTAAACAGCCCACGAAACACTTTTAAAATCCAAAGAATGTAAAAGAAAAAAAAAAGATAAGAAGTTACTCATCGGTAAATAAAATTAAGAAAATACATGGCCACAAAAAAAAATGTGAAGCAATACCTTATTCGCTTATTAATACCTCAGCTTTATTCATCCTCTCCCAAACGTTGAATATTTGAAAATAACCCATTTAACGATTAAATAGAAGAGAAATTATTACTTTATTTTCAAAAACCTAAAAGCAACAACGTCTTAAAAATTTCATATCAGTAAAAAAAAAATAATATATATTTTCATTCTTTCTCGCAATTTATTTTATAAATGAAAAACATTGCAACAGATTATCAACTTCAGCAAAAACGATATATATCAAGAAAATATATTTCCTCTTAGTTCGCAAATTTGGAATAACCTACACCATATTTATTAAGCTCCATCGAATGGGGTATTTATACTTGAAAATTTCGTTTTTGTGAACGTTAACTATCCAAATTATAATGTCTGCTCCTGGCTGGGAAACAGGAAACATAATAGCCAAAAAGAAGAAATAATTTATTTTGCTTTCAGAATAGTGCAACATATTCATTAAAAAAGCGAGACTATAAATTTGTAGCCTATGTAACAATGCTACGTTTCTTAAACACATAAAATCTCGATACGACAGAAAAAAAGAAAGGTCATTATTTCCAAACTATACCAGGCAAGAGAATTTAATGACGTCTTTGCACCTTTATTTATTGTGAAATTTTCCGTAAAGTGATCAATAATAAGACGGTTGCAATAATATATCTTTAAAGAAATATTGTTGGGCAGTGTTTGCTGTTTATAGAGAACTATTGGTTTGTCATTACTTTTGCTGTAAAAGCTGTGTAATTTTTGGGACACGGTATCTTTAGTCGATTAATTTGTTGCAACTATTATTAGAAAAATATAGTTGTACAATCAAAGTTCTGATATATAAGAAGTAACTGTAATTACGATAATGCAGTTTATATGAAGAAAAATTATAAATTGTTGAAAAGCTGTCAATAGATACAGTAAAAAGGATTTGAGATTAAATATTGAAAATATTTAACTTATTTTTCTTTAGCGTATAAGAATATTAGTGTCTGTATATTTAAATAAAATGTAAATCATATTTTGTAATTTAGTTTATATAATTTATTTTTTGAAATATCTTAATCATATTTTAAAATTTCTTTTATATAATCTTTATTTTTGTTACTTCAACAGTAGAAAATGTAGGTACTTTTTTTCTGAACATGAGCCCAAAATTTTACAACTCATTTCGAAAACACTTTTCCGATTTAGGATTGGCTTATCAGGTTTAAAAAATATTTGTTTGGTTTGGTTTGGTGGGGAGAGCTATGGTGAGCTTTTTGCTACACGAGGGCTAAATAGACCGGAACCTACAGTTAAAAGCCGATTCCGAACGGCTACAAGCATCCATGCCAACAGTGCAGTATTTAATATTACGTATTATTAAAACTCATTTACTGACTCAAGGTAGTCTAATGGTACCGCGCTGGCTTTCGGTGCTCGGATCGAATCCCGTCAGGCGTCATTAAGGAGACAATGGACCATGAAAAACTTTTTTTTTATTATCCACCAATTGCTATGAAATTTTGTATACTTATACAGGATTGTTTAGAGATGAAAATGCTAAATAAAAAAAATCAGAATGTAATTAAGATATTAATTAAAATCAGTTTGTTAATTACTCTATTTAAAAATGATCCATGTGCATCAATTTTTGTCTTAGATATCTAATTTTATTTCTTAAGCTAGCATTATATATTTATAATAAAAGTTCGTAGCAATATTTGATTTACAGTCATATTTATAAAAACTAGAAAAGAAATCGATAAAAATAGGTCATTTTATGCAAAATTGTATAATTTTTTTTTTATTGTAAAAATTTTAAGTTGTTTTAAAATAGTATAATTAATTTATTACTAAGTTTTATTATAACATATATAAATAATCATTTTATGAAATTTTATGAAAATTCAAGAAACAATATGACGCATGGAACATTTTGAACTGACCGAAACGACATGAAAACTTGTTTTGAGAAAATAGCATTTAAAGTTTTAATTGAACGTAACATTTCCATTGTTTACGTTTGAAAAAATACTTATAACTCGGTTAATAATCATCGGATCAACATACTTTTTTTTTATTTAAAGCTGATGAGTTGCAGAATCATTTTCTGAAAGAAAGAAAAAAAATCGTTTTGGAGACATATTTTTGTCAATCTGAATGTTCATTGTCGCCTTAAATACCTCTGTGTCTAGGCTGGATATGGTCACGTTAAATCCGTAGACAAGAAAGTCCCTCTATGAGGTAAGAGAGGGTGGGTGGGAGCACGATTTCCAAGATGTCAGCACTTGGGAGTTCTAGGTCCAATTTGAGGTGGCAACTAGCTAAGTCCGACTCCGACCTTTGTGGTGTTATTCAAACCGGAGCAGCACACTTCAGTTCGAAACCTATATGGACATGGTCTGGAACTACTAGGCAGTAGGCATTGGAAACAACAACAAAACTCATTTGATTCCTCCACATGGGCTAATGTTGCTACAGAGCAATAAAGATTTAAAGGAAATTACATGTCCAAGTTACTAATACTTTATTACAATGAGTAATATAATTAAAGGATATAGAGAAAGGTCAATAATATAATGATCACTTTTAAACAGAAGCCTTGAACACTTCTGCTTTATTGACAAAATGACTACACTTAAGATGTGTACGCGTAGTTCTTATAGTATAAGACAATATGCGAAAAATTATAAATATACGAGGGGAGAACGGAAGATACTTTATACATTTTTAGTGTCATCTCCTTTTCTTTGCCATTATATTTTAAAGGTAATCTTGAGAAACCTGATATAGCATAATTCTGAGTGGTCAATATGAATTGGTCAATATGAAATTTTTTGGATGTAAAGAAATTGTTTGAGTCATGAGTTTTTGAAGAGATTTAGGATAACAGTCTTTATTAATTAAAGATTCAGCTTCCTTGTTTACATAACCAGCGTATTTAAACCATTTTTTCATGGTATCATTGTCACATTTTTCACTTCTTAAATATCGGGTGCAAACTTCAAAGAAAATATTCAATAATATAAAATGACTCTTGTATCAGATTTAATTAGAATTAATATTTAGAAAATTAGTTACCATGCATTTTAAATTTTACTTATCACCTAGTTTTCATTCATTTCTTTTTAATAATATTTTCTTCCAATATCCTTTCTCCATTTCAAAGCCAAAGGAATTAGTACTCGCATAAACGAGTCTTAACTGGCAATGGGCAATTAGGGTTTCATTTTCACTTCATTTACCGAGTATAAAAGATTTAAATTCTAGAAACAAACGTGAGGGTAATTTAAACCGAAAAGAGTCTAATGGAAAAGTCCATATAAAACCGCACAGCCATTACAAAAAGCACTTAATCGAATAACAGTCATTCAAGGTACTTGATACTTCTTCATTTAAAAGGCAATTAGTTCTGAGAAGATAATTTTTTTTCTTTTTTAATATAATGCAGGAGTAAGAGATCAAAATTTCCTTAAAAATGTGATTTAATATGCAAAGAAATGGATATTTTTTTTTCAAAACCTATTAGAGCTTTATTCTTTAATTATAATTATAAAAATAGGGTTTACGTTTTTCTAGGAGCTTGATGATATGTAATAAAATATTTGAAAATCCTTAATAGTTTAGTGAAATAAGTTTTTTAGTGGTTTGTTTTTAAATATTTTTTTCTCTTAAACTATTATAATTACATGTTATACAAAAATTTTGAAAATATTGCCCGTTGTATAAATAACAGGAATAAGAATTGTACGAATATATTTTATTCAAACAGTTGTAATTATTGTGCGAAAAATTTAGAAAGTATTGAAAATAGTATGAATAATGGGACTTACAATCATAATTATACATGTAAAATTTAGGAAATATTGCCCTAATATAAATAATAGGAATAAGAATTATACGAATATATTTTATTCAAACAGTTGTAATTATTCTGCGAAAAATTTAGAGAATGTTGTCAATAGTATGAATAATGGGACTTACAATCATAATTATATATGTGAAATTTAGGAAATATTGCCAGTAATATAAATAATAGGAATAAGAATTATACTTATATATTTTAATAAAACAGTTGTAATTATTTTGCAAAAAATTGAGAAATATTGCAAATAGTATAAATAATGGGACTAACAATCATAATTATATATTATAAGCAAAATTTAGGAAATATTGCTAGTAGTATAATTAATAGGAATATGAATTGTACGAACATATTTTATTCAAAGAGTTGTAAATAATGTGCGAAAAATTTAGATAATGTTGCTAATAGTATAAATAATGGGACTAACCATCATAATTATATATGTAAAATTGAGGAAGTATTGTCAGTAATATACATGATAGGAATAAGAATTGTACGAATATTTTATTAAAACAGTTGCAATTATTGTGCGAAAAATTTAGAAAAATTTGCCAATAGTATAAATAATGGGACTAACCATCATAATTATATATGTAAAATTTAGGAAGTATTGCCAGTAATATAAAAAATAGGAATAAGAATTGTACGAATATATTTATTTAAACATTTGTAATTATTGTGCGAAAAATTTAGAAAATGTTACCAACAGAATAATGGAACTATGAAAAGGGACTTACAATTAATTATGCAAGTAAAATTTAGTAAATATTGCCAGTAATATAGTTAATAGGAATAAAAATTATACGTCTATATTTTATTCAAATAGTTGTAATTATTGTGCGAAAACTTTAGAAAATATTTCCAGTAGTATAAATATTAGGACTAACTATCATAATTATATATTTGAAGTAAAATTTAGGAAATATTGCCAGTAGTATACATATATAATAGGAATAACAATTGTACACATATCTTTCATTCAAACAATTGTACTAGTTATTTTACGAAACTTTTAGAAAACATTGACAGTACTAAAAGTAAGAATAACGTTGGTTTAAAGCCATGGTGTCCAACGGTGGCTGTACCGCCTCCTTGTAGGCGCAGAGAATATCCAGGAGCACTACTGGTCCAGGATATGATAGAGGTGCGTTGAGGGCAACCCCCCCCCCCCCTTGGGCTATACTGACATGCTGAAAAGTCTTAATAATTAAATACAAACGAATGTTTGAGCCAACATATGCCTACTTCTTAGATAAAGTTATTTGTACTAGCCTGTACCTACACAGTGACATTTTACTAGTTTGACCAAGCCATGCATTTTTGGATCGTGCAAGTCCTACCAAGGTTATCACTTATACAGAGCACCGAATCTGTTAAATTTTTTTAAACAATGCCAGTTGTTTCGGTACTTCTTTAGAGAAATTATTATAAAACTAAAGTTCCATGCTGTGTCTATCGATGCAGAGGTCACAATAAAAGGATAATTTATGGCATGACTTTTATATTATTTTCACAAATAATTTAGGTCAAATAGGTAAGTATCTATTGTTTTATTTACTATTATTATATACTTTCCATAAGATTATTGTGTATGATATTAGTAAAATGTATTTACTGAACGCAAACCTAGTGTTATCAGATGTCCTGGTTTTCCGGGATTGTTCCGGTGTTTAAGAACCTGTCCCGGTGTCCCGAAAACTTATTTTGAGATACTATAATTATTTCGGCTTACTATTGATTGAAATCGTCATTAAATTAAAGCATAAAAACAGTTTAAAAAACATTTAACATTTGTTCTACCTAAGGTACACTTACCTAGAAACTGAAACGAACACAAAATAGCATTTTTAATTTATCCCCCCCCCCTCCCCAAAAATGTCATCTTCATAGATCAAATAAAAAAGTGAAATATAATAAAAAAAGCGTTTCGACTGTTGAAGCAGACAATTCATCTGAAAAGTTATGTTGTATTTTCAGTATCCGAGATACTGAACTCCTTGCTATTTCAGTATCTCAATTTTACCATAAAAGTTAACGAAAAAATTAATGAAATTTGTAATTCCCAGAGATCTGAAATAAAATCACACTTCAAATTAAAAGTTAAACTATTTAATGTATTGCAAATGTTTACAACTCTTGTAATCAGTTACTTAAAAGTTTGTCATCATTACTATGGAGTTAAGTAAAATATTGTGACCCAATGAGGATAGTTTTGGCTTTGTTCACAATCTTCATAGATCAAATTAAAAAAGTGAAATATACTAAAAATAAGCGCTTCAAGTGTTGAAGAAGACAATTCAGCTGAAGAGTTCCGCTGTTTTTTCAGTATCCGAGATACTGAAATCCTTGCTATTTCAGTATATCAGTTTTACCAAAAAATTTAACGAAAAAATTAATGAAATTTGTAATTCCCAGAGATCTGAAATAAAATCACACTTCAAATTAAAAGTTTAACTATTCAAAGGTATTGCTGATCTTTACAACTCGTGCAATAAGTTACTTAAAAGTTTATCATCATTACTATGGAGTTAGGTAAAATACTGGGTCACAATGATATAGTTTTGGCTTTGTCCATAAAATTCATAGGTACAATTACTTTGGGCTATTCCAAGTTACTTGGATACTCCCATCTGAGTACGCCCACATTGCAGGCGGCCGATAATTCTACAGCGTAAAAAATTCTTCAAATGCGTCCTCTGTGTCATAACTATTCGGTTATGGCAGTAAGCGGCTTACAGAACGCTTGTGAACCATTTTACTTTTTTGCCACCATTCCTTATATACCCCTCTCATACACTCTCTTCAATGTGACGTACTATCGACGTCATTTGGTGGCTTCCTGTAATTTTCATAATATTCTTGAAGATGTGTATGATAATTCTACATGTGAAATTTTTAGTTTAGAGTTCGATTTCCGTGTGATTCTGAATTATCCTTAATTTATGAACTAAAAAAAACGTTTCGAGTGTTGAAGCAGACAATTCAGCTGAAAAGTTATTTTTCTTCAGTATCCGAAATACTGAAATCCTTGCTATTTCAGTGTTTCGGTTTTACCATAAAATTTAACGTAAAAATTAATGAAATTTGTAATTACCAGAGATCTGAAAGGAAACCACATTTCAAATTAAGAGTTTAACTATTTAATGGTATTACAGACTTTTACAACTCTTGTAATCAGTTACTTAAATGTTTGTCAGCATTACTATGGAGTTATGTGAAATACTGGGTCACAATGAGACAGTTTTGGTTTTGTCTCTTCATAGATTCATAATCTTCATAGATTCAATTGAAAAAGCGAAATATACTAAAAATAAGCGTTTCGAGTTTTGAAGAAGACAATTCAGCTGCAGAGTTCTGCTGTTTTTTCAGTATCCGAGATACTGAAATCCTTGCTATTTCAGTATCTCAGTTTTACCATAAAATGTAAAGAAAAATTAAATGAAATTTGTAATTTCCAGATATCTGAAATGAAATGACACTTCATATTAAAAGTTTAACTATTTAATGGTATTGCAGATTTTTACAATTCTTGTAATCAGTTACTTAAAAGTTTGTCAGCATGACTATGGAGTTATGTGAAATACTGGGACACAATGAGATAGTTTTGGCTTTGTCCATAATCTTCATAGATTCAATTAAAAAAGCGAAATATACTAAAAATAAGCGTTTCGAGTGTTGAAGAAGACAATTCAGCTGCAGAGTTCTGCTGTTTATTCAGTATCCGAGATACTGAAATCCTTGCTATTTCAGTATCTCAGTTTTACCATAAAATGTAAAGAAAAATTGAATGAAATTTGTAATTTCCAGATATCTGAAATGAAATGACACTTCATATTAAAAGTTTAACTATTTAATGGTATTGCAGATTTTTACAATTCTTGTAATCAGTTACTTAAAAGTTTGTCAGCATGACTATGGAGTTAGGTGAAATAATGTAACACAATGAGGATAGGTTTGGCTTTGTCCATAATCTTCATAGATCAAACTGAAAAAGTGAAATATACTAAAAATAAGCGTTTCAAGTGTGAAAGTAGACAATTCAGCTGAAGACTTCTGTTGTTTTTTAAACTATGCTCTAAATGTTGAAAATAAATAAGAGATTGCAGGAAGTGGAATCCTTTATTATTGCCAAAAATTAGCTACAAAATATACAGTGATAAACTACTTAAATTAATCATTTTCTTCCCAAAGAGATATTTGGCCCATAAACTGTGTATGTTTAGTTTTTATATTTGTAACATATCTGTAGTAAGTGCCACTTTGTTTGTTGGCTTCCATAAAAATATTCCATAACACCTTTACGGTGCAAGATTATTTAAAAAAAAATATTTTGTGTTTTGACACATTATCATTGCTATACTGTTTACTGAAGCTCAAAGTGAAAGTGTCCTGGATCGAATATATTATATTATTCCTGATATTCATATGATCGTGGTACTGTTTAAAGATATACGCAAGTCCCCGGCAAAGACTGAAATTTTGGAATCAAATATTAAAATTTTATGGGAATATTTTTTAAAAAATATTAAAGTATTTTTATTTTCTGAAATCTGTTTTATTTATATGGGGTATGAGGTCACGGTAAATTTACTTTTGAAATAAAGCAATGTTCAGTTAATCATAAATGATGGGGGATCTGAAGTCACAGTAAAGATACTTTTGAAGTTAAACAATATTCAGTTAACTAAAAATGATGATGAATCTGATGTAAAAGTAAAGGTACTTTTCAAGAGAAGCAATGTTCAGTTAATCAAAAATGAGGAGGGATCTGAAATTACAGTAAAGGTACTCTTTGAGACAAACAATATTCAGTTGATCAAAAATGAGGAGGGATCTGAGATTACAGTAAAGGTACTCTTTGAGACAAACAATATTCAGTTAATAAAAAATGAGGAGGGATCTAAGGTTACAGTAAAGGTACTTTTTGAGACAAACAATATTCAGTTGATCAAAAATGAGGAGGGATCTGATGTTACAGTAAAGGTACTTTTTGAGACCAACAATATTCAGTTAATCAAAAATGAGAAGGGATCTGAGGTTACAGTAAAGGTACTTTTTGAGGCAAACAATATTCAGTTGATCAAAAATGAGGAGGGATCTGAGGTTACAGTAAAGGTACTTTTTGAGATAAGGAATGTTCAGTTAATCAAAAATGATGAGGGATCTGAGGTTACAGTAAAAGTACTTTTCGAGACAAACGTTGTTCTGTTGATCAAAAATGATGAGGGATCGGAGGTCACACTAAATTTACATTTCAAATAAATCAATGTACAGTTAATCAAAAATTTCTCCAATAGGATTTTCCCTTATCCTAAATTGTCTTCAAAATTTGCATGGAAAAATATGAGTTTACACACTACCGCTCAAATATGTGTAAAACAACTTATGCAAAAAGTAGTCAGTGCTAAAAGCATCGATCTGTTAGGACGTAATCAGTTAAAGAAACATGAAATAATATTTTTCCTTTATATAGTTTTCTGACCTTTTGTGTCTGAAAAATGGAAGCTTTAACTAAATTGATATTACTCTGTTAATAATGATAATTAACATGTATTTTAAAATTCATATCTATTGTTTTAACACTTAAAATTTGGCTGAAATGTTCATTGTTAAAACAAAATCTTTTGTTGTGTCAGCCCTCATTCATTATACATTCATGGATTCAAAATTACAGTCAGATATGCAAAATTGCTTAATTAAAGTATTTTTTTTATATAAATTTTGCTATTCCGTCCTTTGAAAGACATTGTAAATGTATTTTAAGCTTTTTGAATGTATTTGAGGAATATTTATTAATTATTCTTTTAAAAAGCAAATGCACTCTTGTTGACATTTTGTTTTATTACTCATTGACATAAAAATGAAAAATGAAGTAGTATTTAATTATGTACGTAGCTGTACGAAGAATGTATATTAATACTACATTAAGACATTAAAAAATAAGATTATTTATTGTGAAAACATTAAAAAGATGAAAAATCGAAGCACCAAATATACCAAAGTAAATATCATTAGGTATTTAACAAGCTTATGCTATTCATAACGACACATTTGAGTGTCTTCGTGCATTTTTAATATTATATATACTATTTAATAGAGGACTTTTATTGTTGTTGTTTGACAGTGCGAGACACATGTCACTGAAGACATTCGCACGTATACCGCGAGAACATTTGCTTTCTATTGTGGCACCATATAGGTGACCACCCCCTGATACCACCTCAATTTTGAGTCAACAACCGCAAGGTTGACATTTGGGGGAATCGTACATTCTCCCACTCTCTCTCACTCCATAGGACTTTCCGGTCTAGTTATTTAACGAGCACATATTTGGCCTAGATGCTAAAGTATTGAATGTCGTTCGTCGGGGTTCGAACCGAGCACCCCTAGTACCATACCCAACGCTACCAGTAAGTTACCGCAGGCCCTTAAGAGAAATTTTTGTAACTTTTACTATAATTATATGTGATTTCGAGTTTTGAAACTTTTAACAAAACATATATTGTTTATTGACTATTAGATATCCTAAAACTCATTAAAATGAATGTTCAATTAGCCAAACTTATATCATATTTGTATTTTGCTCGTAATCCTTTAAATGTTTTTTACCATTAAGCTAAATTACATTTTAATCTTTAAGTGTATGCTTGACACATTATTTTTTTTTAAATTTTGTTTAGTTTTGTAATCGGTACTATTATCAACTTTACTGTATAATTACTTTATCGTTTAGAATGAAAAAAGAAACATATTAATACTTTTTTCCAGCGCTTGAATTTATTTGAATGGAACTGTGATTACCTTCTAATTACCGCGTCTGCGTCTGTAAACATCGTTTCATCATCGTTTAAATGTCTGGTGGTAGTATAAATAAACTCTTTAGGAAAATGTTTGTTTATTACAATTCTAAGTAAATGTTACAATTTGAGCTTTATTTTGGTTAACTTTATGGGTATTTCTAAAACATGCTAATTTTTTTCCACCATTTTCACGTAACTCTGAAATCTGCAATCAAACTGTTTCTTATATTTTCTCGAAATATGAGTGACCTCGAAGTCTTTTTAAAATGTTACACTATATTGCCTTTTACGCAACTTTAGTAACTGTACCAAAAGTTTCACTTATTTTTCTAGTTCAGTTTTCGTTATTTATATCTATCTTGTACGGAATCTTTTACGACCGCAGATATGTATAAGTGACGGTTTGAAAGTAATTTCACAGTTCTTTACAGAATCTATATAAATACTGATTGAAAGCATTAATTATATGATTTGTTCATGATGGGGATAAATATATTGATTATGTTGATATTTCATTATATTATAGGTGAGTAATTTTCCCTACACAAAGAAACGCATTTCATAAGTCAGAAGTAATCCGTCTCTCTTTTCCTGTCTCCATTAATCTTAAACTATTCCAACTATTTATTCGTCAACGTATGTTCAAAGAAATATATTTGATGAACACTGAATATCTATACGTTTTGAAAAATTACTCCTTGTGCAGATGATCTAAAATGGATGTCATTATATGTTCATGATAAGCATGAAGATATTCAATATGTTGATTTTTCATGATATTATAGGGCGAGTAAATTTCCACATAGAAAGAAACGAATCTCAGAAGTCAGAAGCAATCTATCTCCCTTTTCCTGTGTCCGTTAATCTTAAATTGTTCCATCTATTTCCTCGTCAACGTGCGTTCAAAGGAATATATTTGATGAACATTGAATATCTATACGTTTTGAAAAATTACTCCTTGTGCAGATGAGATAAAATGGATGTTATTATTTGCTCATGCTAAGGATGAAGATATTTATTATGTTGATTTTTCATGACATTTTAGGGCGAGTATTTTTCCATATAGAAAGAAACGCATTCCAAAACTCAATATATATATATATATATATATATATATATATATATATATATATATATATATATATATATATATATATATATATATATATATATATATATATATATATATATATATATATATATATATATATATATATATATAATATATATGAAGGCCTTATTTGAATAGTGGGCCAACTCCACTTTTTTTTTTAAATGGAGTTAGTTGGCTTCACTTTCATGGTCATACAAGCCATTTCTATCGTATTTAAAACTGGTACACCTCTAGCTTATTTCTGCTGCCAACAGAGATCACCACAAATCTGACTTCAGCAGCAATTTTTCAGCACTCATTAGACTTGAAGGTTCTGTATTTCAAAATGAACAACAATGGAGTTTACACACTATTCAAATAAGGCCTTCATATATAATAAAACACTCATTTTATTTTAATCTTACCTTTGAACCACAAGACGAACTCCAATTTTAAGTAGATTTTTTTAAATAAAAAGTTGTGACTTATGGCCCGAAAAATGCGGTAATTTTCAATCATGCAATAGATATTATTTTCTGTAAACGTTATAACAAAAATCAGTACTGTAAAAATATCAGCTTACTTAATGTTGTTGAATGTTTACTGAATAAAAGCGCATGAAATTCTGAAGTTAGATCCTCTATGATTATATTCCACCAATACTCTTGAAAATATATATGCTTTTTTCACTCTGTTCTACCATCAGCTTAACAGTTTCATGTATTATACAAACATATTTTATTATCATTTTGACATCAAATTTACTACCGAAATCCAATTAGTTTGAAAATATTTTCTCCCTCAAAACTTGAATATACTTAATTTGGGTCTAATAAAACTTAATGAAAAATAGTAAAATGAATTTCGTTTTAACGACAAAATACTTTTAAGAAAATTAAATTTCTCTAACAGGATAGGTTTTATTATTTGTGCGCACTGAAGAAATTCATTGGCTTCGTTAAGAGAAAACTTTGAAGTATTTTCTCAATTTATGTATTTTATTAAAAAAAATAGGCAAAGAGCCAAATCGTGCATTGTATTTTTTTTAAGTTTAATGTTTTTCTTTTTTATACTTTCCATATGCAAATATTTTGAAAACCTTTTACTGCCAAGTACCACTGCATTTTCTTTCTTACAAGTAAAGGACTTATAAATATATCATTAACGATAAATTATGCTTTAGGAAACATTCCAGTTCAATTTTTTTTTACTACATTATTTCATTTGTTGCAATTTACATTTGAAGCCATTTACAAATTGCACTTTAAAATTTATATATAAGTTTTTTGTTTCTAACAATTACTATGATAATAATAGTGGAAAAATTTGAAGGGGTTAGACTAAGGACCCAAGTTTAATGTGGAACGATGTTTCTTTTTTTTTATTTTGATTATCATTGATATCTTTTTGACTGCATTTAATTTATAAGTATGATAACTTCAATAATGTCAAAGGAAATGCAATTTCTAGCTTAATATTTGTCTCGTGTCCTCAGATATTTGTTAAATAAAAAGTCTATTTACCGTTAAAAGTCATTATCAGATTTATTAAAATGATTCATTTAAATAAAATTTACGAAAATTGTAGGACAGTACTCGGAAAATAAAAGTAAATATATAGAGTAATATGGCTCACTTCTACCCAGACTTGGGTGTATATAATTTGAAGTGGCACTCTAAATGAATTTGATACAAATACATTTTATACATGAAACAATGTTTATTGAATATTCTTCCACATGTAGGCTTTGCTTTTAACAACAAGATTCATACGTACTACTTGTACAGATATATAAATACATCTTTCAAGACCAATATATTTTTCAATACTCACGAACAGTAAGTCAACCAGCAATTCTGCCACGTAAACTTTGGGCCCCCTAAGCACTAGCACCGGATAGTACTGGAGCTGCATACCCTCGTAGCTCCCTCTCGCTTATCTATGAACCTTAACAACCTTTTTCAACCCTAACAACCTTTTTTAATAATGACGCTGCACGATATTTATACTAAGCGCGTATGCCGAAATTAGCATATCTCAAGCAGCTTCACTCAAATGTTCGATTCATTCACTCAAATGTTCGATTCTTGGGAATCGAATCTTGTGTATACCTTACACTTGTATAAAAATTTTAATAAATTTATATTTCTGTAATTTACTTTAATCAGTCTTCAAGTTTGGATTTCACATGAGGACCAAAATAATTATCTTTCGTGTCAAACTTTGGAAGTTCCTTTCGTGACTTGATTCCACTGCGAATGTATCCATCACTGGCTTCTGCGCCACATGTTCCCAATGCTGCTTGTGTTACCAGACGCACATGCCTTTCTACTGCTTGAGAATCGCAAGGGAGCTTCTCTATTTCAAATTGTGAACCGCTTCTGGTCATACTTTCTAGGTCTTCGTAACTGAGGTTAATGGTAGCTAGTGGTTCCAAAGGATTGTCCCAGTTAATCATCTCAAAATATACCTCTGCTTCGAAATTTAAATTTGGAAGATCAAACTGGCGTATTTTTCCCTTCCAGTCAATTTTTCTTGCTTTCAGTATTCTCCTGAGGCCTATTTCTCGAATATGTGATCGTTAATCTAACAGCATTGTCAACAGAATGTTGAGACAGAATGTTGAGAACAGAATGTTGTTTAGAGTGAGCAAAATAAGAGTTCCTCTGAATAACTTTGTGAACGATTGACTTAAAATCTTCTGGCAAGAATAAGCTTTTTCTTTATCATTCCGTGCAGGTGACGTGCTCCAACAGTAGCTCTTGGGATTTTCTTTATTTCAAACCAGGATGATACGTAAAATTTTATGACATATTCTACTAGGAGCTTAAAGTGTTCTGTTGGTTCGGCAGTCGACACATATAGGCGCAGAATTCTGTTGGCTGTAGTGAGCCATCTTTAATGAGACATCGTTCCAGGACTTCTGTTTGCTAAATCTGGAAGGCACTCTCTCGATGATACTGCCCTAGAAATATCGAAAAGGTATTTTTGGTCTGCACTGAGGTCTTTTTTATCAATTTCAGGCAGAGCAACTGGAATAGAATCAAAACTTGTCACAGCAAGGGTTTTGCACTTTTTCAGAGATTTTCCTATTGTTCTGGAAAACTGGTGTGGCCCAGATGCATTTCCGTCAATCTTCTTCAAAAGGTTCCGAAGATGTAGTTATTTAGTATGCAATAAGTATCCAAATCAGTGCAATTTAAGGCCAAAAAATATTTCAAGTCGTCTAAATGCGCCATTTGATTCTCAACGTTGACTTTCGTTCCATCACACCCAACGGCAACCAGTTCCGAAAGTGTAATCCCTTTCTGTGTAACGAAGTTGATGATACTTCGTATAATATCCTCACTAGACCCAGAATACGGAGTCACATGTCCTATATAAACATAACCAGGTTCTGACAACAAAACAATATGCTCTTCCACAGCTATAGTCCTATATAAAGAACTTCCCTTCTTTCGTTGCACTATAGATTCTTCCATCGAAGTTGATGGCGTACAAACACTGTGTTACTTGTGTAGAATTAAGCTGTGATCGTACCTTTTGACGTTCTCTCCTCAACTTACTACTGTCAATAACTTTAGATGGAGTATCTTTGGATACAAATCCCTATATCACGAAGCACAGAAGATGCAATAATAGCAGCTGACCTATCCGATACTCCCGTTCTATCACAAGCAACGGTTAGATTTGGCAGTGATATTCTCACTTGGACTGTCTTAGAGGTTGAGGGAGTTTCATCGTAAGTTTTTGGACATTTGGCTTCATGACTAACGCAATCGTCATCTTCGGAGATATATATATCTTCAAATTCTGAATCGGACAGCGTTTGTTTCTAAATCTGTAACATTTTTAGATGAAGAAGCATTATCTTTCAATTCCTTTGCTTTAGCTTCCTGATTTTCCCTTATACATTGCCTTTCTCTTACACGCCTAAGTGTTTAGGTTGCAGAAATGTCAATTGATCCTATTGCCATTTTTCTCTCATGCCGTTGGGCTCCAAAAAAGTTTAGTTCCATACTTGGAACTTTCAAGGAACACTTGCACTGTTTGTAATTTAAGGTGACTGCCTACGTTGAAAATGCCATTTTTGACTATTTTGATCAATTTAATTTTTTGCAAGAATCGTGTAGTTCAATCTTTTCTCTTTTCAAAACAGTTTTGATTTTCATTCTACGTCAATTAGAAGCAGAGTTATAGCTATTTTAAAAAACATCGTCTAATACAAAATTTAAGTGACGAACAACTTTAAATGCGACCATTTTTTGACCATTTTGGTCAATTTTATTTTTTGCAAGAATCTTGTAATTCAATCTTTTCTCTTTTCAAAACCGCTTAGAATTTCATTCTACATCAATTAGAAGCAGAGTTATAGCTATTTTAAAAAACATCGTCTAATACAAAATTGAAGTGACAAACAACTTTAAAGGCGTTTTTCTCAGAATTATGTTTTTTAGCATAAATCTCTACCGTTATCATGATATTTCAGATAATAATACATATAATTTGATAAAATTTTCAGGAAATGTTTTAGATGCTATTGTTAATGAAATGACGTACAATAATTGATGTATAATGAATAGTTTTTTGTTTGGGGCTGTTTTTATAAGGAAGGGAATGATGAATTGGGGAAAATTTTCATATTGGAACATAAAATTGACTGTATTATTTTTGCATTTCAAAATTTCTCTTACATTGTAGGTCATTTTGAAGATAACTGTTATATGTATCATGTGTGAGAAGGAAATTAAAATAGTAGCATTAGAATTTTGTTCAGAGTGATAAGCGGTTTAGCTAAATTTCATTAAAAATTACTTCAAATTGACCAATTTATAAAAAAGTATGGTGTTTACAGGAAAGTTTTTTTTTAATTTTTTATTTTTAAATGCTGTTTTATCATATGAGACCAAAAAATCCTTAAAAAAACAATTTTTTTAAAAAATTGGCTCCGAACGTAGGCAGTCACCTTAAACATTTGCATGCAGAAATATCAAACAAAGTACTGTTTGCTTGGTCAAAAAAAATTAAATCTTTCTTAATTTTGTCAGCCCCCTTTCGAGATTTTGGCATTCTTTTTATACTTTTGTACTTTTCATCGTAATTTCTAATAAGACGAATAAATTTTTTATGACTTACCACAGGCAATGAGTCTTTCTTCCAAATTCTTTCAATGCCACAAGAAACAATTTCACTGATATCTTTTACAGAATGATCTTTCTTGTTCCCCTTCCTCCACAATATATCATAGGAAATGCTTCATTAAAACAGCATACAAGGGGAACACTGTCTCTTTCAGATGTATTGGAGTTCCAAAAACACTACAAAAAGTTTCACTTCTAGTTGAGGTCATGTTTATGTTTTAATTAAAAGTCCGTATTAATATAAATCACGATTGATAAAACTTATTGCATCAAACTACAAATTAGAAACAAGTTGTTGAAACAAAGACAAGCATCAAACAAAGACAATAGTCGCAAAAACGAATCATTCCACACAACAAAAGTCACGTGTCTGCTTAGGTCATGATAAATAGTTATCAGAATTGAATACGTGCTGCCCTTTAGTATATTTTTGGAGTACAAAATTGCGATTTATGTACGAAATGCCATTTTTATCACTGACATTTGACAATAAATATTAATATTAATATTAATTATTAAATAATTATTACTATTAAATATTAATTAATATCAATTTACAAATTAATTAATTATTCAATTAATTAATTATTATTATTTGATAAAACGCATTAAAAACTTCAAAAAAAGGCAATACAAATATTCACTTGAGTTGTGAATACTCAAGATGGCAACATTTTGAGCTGAAATTTGGAGAAATTTTGTTTCAGCTTGTTTCACACCAAATAATGACTCAGGCAATGTGAATTTCGAGAAAAAGCTTTTTCGCTCCATCCTAATCCACAGTGGTAACATATAGGGACAACTTTCCCCTCCAACAGATGTCCGGGAGTAACACTTGAATATCCAGTTCTTAGCCGCATTATGATAACATATAGTTTCCTTGTACATAATGGGGTCCACAAACAGATGGGGGGGGGGGTAATATATTGAAGTTTAATGTCAACTTCTAGATCACAATTCGGAACGCCACCTATGCGAAATGAGAGCCATGATGGCATGTTTAATGTCCGAAAAAGAGAGGATGATCTAAAGGAGTATTGACGTTTTTAGCCCATGTATCAGCTAACTCATTCCTGGAAATGCCTACTTGAGCTGGAATAATAAAAAAGAATATCGTGGTAGCCAAGACAGATTAGGCGATGATGGAGGTTTAAAAAGGGTCGACCAAGCTATGACTGATGTTACCGGATTTCAGCCGGTCTTGTACACTCAATGAATCTTCGTAAATGATAATATCTTAATTTTTATTATGTGAGATGCGATTTTTAATGGCTATAATCTTTGCAGCAAAAACGGAACATGATGAAGTAAGTTTGAAGCTGTGAATATCCGAGTTACAAACAAAAGTACAACCAACGTGGTGAGTTTGTTCTCTTGGAGCCGTATGTATAAATATCTACATGCTTATCTACAAACTTATCACATTGAGAAAAAAAAATTATTGTTTATGTAAATGAGGAATCAGTGTCAGTTTTATTAAAAGTATGAAAAGGGATGGTATTTAATATGAAGTTTTTCTTCCAAGTTGGAAATTTGAAGAGTGAACGTGAACAAACATTTATGTCGTCTAGACAAGTATCTCCTAATTTAAATCGCATGCGTAGCCTAAAGCCTGGTACTCAAAAGAGGTCTTACCGTTTGTCAAGTTACTAGTCGTGCAAAGGATAAAAATAAAGGAGACAAAATAAAGAAAGAAGTAGTTCAAAGAAAGTTGATCGCGGAAATAAGGCAATGCTGGTTCATTACTACATAGTCTACATAGATGGAGAGGTCCGAAAAGCACAAGGACATATAAGAAGTACATTGTGGTGCACCGTGTCAAGTTTGCTTAGTACAGATTGGCGAACAGAACAATGAGTCGCACAGGCGTAGTCAAGCGTTTATCGGATCACGAATCTATATATGCGGAGAAATAGCAGAGAAGTTCGATCAGCACCCCAGCATGTATGTGCTAAAACTCTAAGCAGATTTATTGATAACACACATTTTTCGTGCAGCTGTAAAACACGTGGAAGATAGGTGAGCTTTCGATCGAAAATAATGTCAAAATTCGCTCAGAATCAACAGCATTTATATTCTGGTCTTCAAAAACATTTTCAGGATACGGATGGATTCTACTCCAAGGACAAAAGTGCATACAAGAGGTTTCGTTTGGTGAGAATATAAAACCGTTTTAATCACTCCAAGTAAGGATTCGTCTAACAGCAATTTGAAGTTGGCGTCTTTTCTCCGGCAGCAAATCTGCATTTCATAAACATAAAAGCATTCTGGCATTGAAGGTGGAAATCTGGTTTACAATATTATTAATTGTTATTGAAAATATGGTGATATTTAAGACACTCTCTTGAGAAACCTCTTCTTCTTGACTAAAAATGTTGGACAAGACATTGTTATTAAGCACTTGAAACTGTCAGGTAGATAAAAAGTTCTTTAAAAAAATTGGGAGATTTTTGTCGAAAAACGAGTGAAAAAAACTCTAAGAATTCGATAACGATGCTGTTACATGCTTTCTTTATGTCGAAAAAAACAGCAGTAAAATAATTTTTAGGAGGACTGTTTTCCTAATGTCATATTTCAGGGCAATTACATTGTCTAAGGTGGATCTTTCTTTTCTAAACCCTCTCTGATATGGAACAATAAGGTTCCTCGTCTCATATATAAAACCATGCGTAGGTTTTTCTTTCTCTCTAGAAGTGTGCAGACGCAGCTAGTTAAGCCTATTTGTTCGGTTTGGTAACATCTTTCCCGGGTTTCGGGAAGGAGATAACGATAGCTTTGTACCAGGCATCAGGAAAGACATGCTCATTCCAAATCCTATTATAAAAGTATAAAAGATTTTTAAAAGAACGACGAAGGTGTTTTAGCATATTATAAGTAATGTCTACTGGTCTTGGAGAAGTAGTTCGAGTGCTATGAAGACTGCGAATATATTCGAATTCAGTAAAGCGACTATCGTGAGAAAATGTGGAGTGTGTTGAAATTTAGAAGGGCTTTCAGATTTTTGTTTGCACTTAAATAAAGAGTCACAGTAAGAAGCAGCAGAAGAGGAAAAATAGAAAGAAGTACCTATTTTATTTGCTATTTCTGAGATGTCTCAGAAAATTCGGCCATTGGGAGCTAAGCAGGAAGATGGATGTTCTCTGTATAAGCCTATTGTCTTTTTAACATTTGAGCGCATGTGTTTAGAGAGGGTGTTATACGATATGTTGGAAACATATTTAATCCATGATTACCTCTGGATGTGTCAACAGACTTTCCTAGCGTTCTTTATAAAAAAACTAAAAAAAAAAACTTGCAGATTCTTTATAATAAATAAACTAGCACAGCGTGCTGTCACTGAACTGTCTGGCTCCTTTTTAGAAGGAAAAGAATGAGAAGAATTTGGATTTTCCATAATTAAAGAAAAATAATTCAGACACTGACCTCACCACGCACTAAGGAACCCAACAAGGGGATACTAGATTCTGCGCCAGTGTTAGTCAGGTCTATACGCTAGCAGAACACCCCTCAAGCAGCCTCTACCCTAAACGAGTATCCTAGTAAGCACTCGATCACTTGATTCCTAGTCAAAGACAAAATCAACGACTGGCCGATTGATACAATAGGGAACCACTATGTATCTCTCGTTTTTCTGATTCAGGGGGTCCAATTTTGTCATGTATGTTTGCAGCTCTTCGGAATCCGCTTTAAACTGTAGGTCCCTGCCTAATTAGCCCTCGTGTAGCAAAAGGTTGACCCTAGTGTTCCAAACCACACCAAACCAAACTTGATGCAGGGACCATATCAGTACATTGGAATACCAAACCTGTCCTTTAACTGCCAGGATTTCCGTTTCCAGGAACACGGATCTCCTCGTACGGCAAACACATCGGCAGTTAATCGTCATTAGAAGCTCGATACAACAGAGTGACAAGAGCTTCTGATGAGGGTCCCTCACCTCAGAGGAGGCACTGCAATGAGGAAGAAAATTAAGGGGAAAGTAGAAGAAGAAGACAGGAAAATGGAAAGAAGAGATAGTTCGCTGGGGTACCTCGGGATTGCGACACCTATGTTTACCTAAAGAAGGTAAAGCCCCTGAGGGGATCAACAACGAACCAAAGCAACAATGAATGCCAATAATTCGGCATCCGAACTTGAGCATGGTGCTGAAGGCACAAAAGATGTCTCAACTGAATGAGACATCTTATAAAATTGAATATAAAATTGAATCAGTAAACAAGGTTATAAATTTTCTTTCAACTCTAGTAGCATTTTCTAAATGCGAGAACTTTTATTTATGTTTTTAGAAAGAAGATTATTTTTAAAAATTTTTAGATACATTGTTTTCTTGTTAAAATAATATTTAATTTAAAATGCGTTTTATAGTCTGTCATCTGTTTTAACTAATGGGTTAAAGATAATCCTTTTAAATTCTAGATCTTAAAGATAGATAAACAAGTCGATTTTAAACGAGAAATACTAAGAGAATATCTGTTTAAAATCAAAACGTTGCCTTTAAATATACTGAACCTTCCTCTCACCATTGGTTTGATTGATTGTCCATTGCTAAAAGTAAAGTTAAAAAAAAAGCTTCTGGGTAGGAAACAATCTCTTCGTAAGTTGATGTTAGATATCGATTTTAGTTGTTGCTCTGGAAGTGGTTTAGTTTCTGAAAAAGAATTAAATTACTGAGACTTTTCCCAGCTGTTCTTGAAATCTCAATCGGATGTGAAAAATTTTCGGAGGTGATTTTACTTACTTTAATACTTTATATTTTTTTCAAATTTTGAACAATATTTTTAATTGATAGTTTCATTACGTGTGCTGAGAGATAATATACCTTAACTTTAAGAGATAAAAATCTAAATACTTACTTTAAAGTTTAGTATTTTTGGATGGAGGCTATGCTATTTTTTCATTAATATGTATTGAAATTAGGCAGTTCGTCTGACGAATATATTTTTGAATATATTTTTGAAAAGTAATATATTTTTGAAAAGTATATTTTAGCTTACACCTAATAAGTTTAAATATCAAAATAAGTTTAAATGTCAAAATCAATAGATCACGCTTTCTTTTTTTGGTTCGATAGATAGTAAAATAACTAAGTTTTTTTATATAAAATTACACTTTAAACGCCAAAATCAATTGTTGTACCGTTGGAAATACGAGAAAATATATTTTATATAAAACCTGTTTTTAATCAACTGTGTAACAAATTTACAATCTGTGTCTAAATTGTAAATTTGCTGCTTGACTGAAGTAAATGTTTTACACTCATTCGTTATTGACGGTAAGTAACAGATTTATGCCTCTTTAATTCATATGAGGTAATTAGAAAATGCAAAGAGGATACACGTATGGATACATAACGTTCTATTAAGGGAAATTATTTTTTAATTCGCACTATTACCACAATATAAACTTTATTTGTAAACAATAAAAAATAATTGCGGTTGTTGTATTCATTCAGCTCGGCGAAACATTAAGTAATATTATTTATAATGCGATTTATTGGATTTTCGTATTTCAGTAGTTGTACTCTGTTTTCTTACTTTATTTCTTTTTTTATCATTTTTTCTTCTTTTGACCGATTCTTTTTTCTTCCGTCTCCTTTGTTTTGCAGTTTGGCAATTTCAGCCTTCACTTATGTGATGTAAAATGGCAACCTTTTCTTTTCTGGTCCTTTTTTTTCACTTTTGCTTACGCTCCGTGGGATTCATTCTTTTAAGAAGAAAATACTGGAGGCTTTTAAATTTCATGTTCAGAAATTTTTACTTCTAGTGAATCTTTTAAGGTATTTTCTTTCATATCCCAATTCACTAGATTGGTGCTAACATTTTAAAAAATGTTATTCTATTTTTCCCGTTGATTTCCCAGTATAGATTTTCGCTTAACAGAAAACAACTGTTGGTTAAAATCAGATAGAAACAGTAGATATTTATATATCCTAAAAGTAACTCTGAGCACAAATTGCATATTTGTTGTATATTAGATTAAAAACAGATTTTATATAAAATATGGCTTATAATTATCTGTTTTATAATAATACAGGGTGTTTAAAAAAGAATCACCCGATTTGAAATGAGTATATTATGGAAAATATTGAACATAGAAACTTTTTTTTTTACAAACCGAATTAAAGGGGCTCAATATGTCTACCTTAAAACTTAAACTCACTGCGCAACAGTCTGCTGTGGACCAGGACCGGCGGTACCCATCTCTGCTTTCGTAACCGTGGGCTTGGGGTACCATACAGCATATGTCTCAGTCAGGTGGTCAACCTGACGTGGGACCCCCAGAGTTTAGTTCCCAAGCATGCTTGGTCCTCATTTTATCCACCCACTGAAGGGATGAAAGGCTGAGTCGACCTTGCCCAGTCCCAGGGTTGAACCCTGGACCTGTGGGATGGCAGCTTGACGCTTTTAACCACTACGCCACCGGGCTTCAATATGCCTACCTTAGGATGAGTAAAATAATTATGTCTATACCAGGCGTGGACAGACTTTTCAGGGTACAGGCTACTTCTAAATTTTTCAAGGTGTTGCGGTCCATCCAGTGGTGTAGGTGTGGTGAGCTAAAAAAAAGCTCTACAATATTTATTATAACTTAATAATAAATATGGAATATGTACTTAACTACATAACTACAATAAATAAAACTTACTCTTTGAAAACCGAGTTTAAAGCAAAACGCAAGATGCAAACATAGTAATAATCTTAGGTCTTAGTAAAGTCGGTCACCCCCAAATGTCTTGGTGGTCCATCGGTCGATCGCGATCTACTTAATGCCCACCCCTGGTCTATACGGTAGGCAAATTCGTCCCAAACTTTTACGAGCATGTCTGCATACACTGCTTCCACGGCTGTTATGCGTACACAGACAACCCGTGTCTCCGAATTGTTTATACCATCGTCTAATGCTCTGGGAGGTAGGAACTGCAATCTACCAAGGTTTTGTCGACGAAAATCTCGCTGAACAGTTGTTACAGACTCGCACTCCGTAAAGCGTAGAGCACAAAAGGATTTTTGTTGTGCAGTCGACATCTTTACAAACACTGAAGTGGCGGGTGAAAGAGGAGCGTTAGCGCTACTTGTCGGCATCTGAGTGAAACTCGAGATTTCCGACTTTCTGCCTATACAGTATTCGATCAAAACGCATGAAAAGATGAATAGTTATGATTATTTTTAAATGGGACGAGTCCTTTTAAAACACCCTGTATTTTCGATGGTACGGGAACCAGTTTTGGAGATTATATGATAATTTTCTAAAACAAAACCACCATCCGTTTATACTCTGTATCGCATATCTATATATTTTTATTCTAGTAACTCAGATATAGTTAAATATATGTTGTCCGTTAAGCTCTATTCAACTTGATTTGTTTATAAATTCAAGACTGAACACATGATTTAGGAAAATAATCGATACATTCATTAATTTTCCTTCGGTAATGTTTCTGTTCTTCCCTATCGAATTTCAAATGGATAATTGTAATTGCAATACCCAGTATACTCCCAAGCATTTACTTTCTTTCAACTATATATCCGCAAAGTAGAAGTTTGAATTCGGATCATTAATGCTTATCATAGACAATTTTAATACGCATTCAATAGTATTTCTTTGCATCTTCCTTCACCGTTCGTTTGTTCAGCCACATTGTTTCGCATCACGTTATAAAATATACGTTAATGAGCTGTTCATCTCCATATGCAACAATACGTTGAGTGAAATAAAATTGATTCATCTCCCAGAGCAACAAAAAAAGTTTAAAAAATAACTATTGGGAAATGTAAATACAGTATTTACAATAACAACAACAAACAATGACCTGTCGCATTATATGTTGAGAGAGAAATAGCAAATTTACTTGCAAAAAAAACTTTTATCGTGTGTATATGAAAGAAATATTTATCTTAAAAAATACGCAAATAAGATATTTTTTTCCAATTTTATATGTATGTTTAAGATGTGGCCATAACTACGGCTCGCAAACCACAAGCAGATCTTAATCACTTTCTTTGGGGCTCTTTTAAGTTTTTTGGGCTCTAATCAATTTTTCAAATAATTTGTACAAGAATGTACGATAAATTATTGTTGGCATGACAAATAACTTCCCTTTTTGGTACAACTTATATCCGGGCATAATTTTATTCTACTACATTTAGTTTGATAAATTTATAAAAGCATTCAAAATCGACAAATCATCGTTCAACTAAATTGCTACGAACCGCAAGAACTTAAAATATCCATGATTTGAATAATTTGACAAAATAATCAAAAGAAAAATAATTATTAAAGCTATTAAAATTATTTTAAAATTTTTAAATATTAGTTATTCTAATAGTTTGAGAATGATATATTAAAAAGAGCTTTAAAATAGTTTTAATAGCTTTAATAATTATTAGAAAAATAATTATTAAAGCTATTAAAACTATTTTAAAATTTTGAAATATTAGTTATTCTAATAGTTTGAGAATGATATATTTAATAAAAAACTAGTTGATACCCGTCAAAACATGACGGCTAGATAGTAAATAAATGTACTAATACACAAATTATACTCAGCACATCATTGCTAAATGTTATAAATCATAATAATTCGCAGAAATAAATTAATGTGTTTAAGCGACCTCATGGTTAGTGAGAATCTAAAGCCCGATTTAAAAATGCCACTGAGCATGCGCGAAAGCAATTTTTTAACTGTAAATTATCTCTAATTAAACAGCACGAAATAAACAATTTCCCTTAGGTTTAATATTATATTTCCCAAACATAATTATCATAAAAATAAAAAAGGGCAGAGTGAGATCTAGATAGACTGTCATTAAATCATGTCACTGAACATGCGCAGAAACAGTGAGTTTCTAAAGACAGATATAAACATACCACTAAGCATGCGCAGAAATCAACTTTCAATTCTAAATTATTGTTAATTAATAGCAATTACGGTTACAAAAAGCAAATTTGACAAATCTACAGATAACAATCTTTCGTTTAAGACCAAAATGAAGTAAATGGATGCAGTCGTTTTCTCTCACGGATTGCCCAAAAAGTCGGCTTAGCAACTTAAATATATAGATACTAGAAAAACAATGCTTAATTTTTTTCATATAAAATCAACGTTTAACTCAATTGCTACGAACTACAGCAACTTAATGTATTGCAGATTTGAATAACTTGGCAATATAATTAAAAGATAACTAATTATTAGAGCTGTTAAAACAATTTTAGAATTTAGAAATATTATTTAATCTAACAAATGGACAATGATATATCAAATAAACCAAAATAACAATCTTTTAATTTCTTTCATACCAACATAACATTTTTTTTCCTATTTTTGGCTCTGTTAAGTATGTAGAAAATTCAAAATAGTTCTTAACACTGTTTTTCTTTTCACTCTTGAAATAAAGTAAATGTTGATATTTACATATTGATTTAGACATGTTTGCTTAAGGGGACAAATGACCTTCAACCTCGTTTTTTAAATTTTCCATATTTTACTCTACTACAAAATGAGAATAATTAATATTCGTTTCTGGCAAATTGAGGACCTCCAGAATTCCCAAATAAGCATTTTGTAAGAATAAGACCCGTATTTCAAAAAGTTCTTCGAAAATGCTCGAATATATTCAAAACGCTCCATGCGCAAATATTATCTTCTAATTTCTTCCAAATTTCTCAAGATTGCTTATTAAAGTGTTTGCCATAAAATTGTGCATAATTCTTTAAACCCACAAATATTTTTCAAATTTAAAGATCCAGGAAGCAAAAACATAAAAATTCATAAAAAATAACAGGAAGATAAAAAAAAAAGTATTTATGGCTTTAGATTCAAACAAAATAAAAGTCAATGCCCAGTAATGTTAATACATATACAAAGCAAAAACATAAAAATACATAAAAAAATAACAGGCAGAAAAAAATAATTATTTATAGCTTTAGATTGAAACAAAATAAAAATCAATGCACAGCAATGTTAATATATATACAAAGCAAAAACAAAAATACATACAAAATAACAGGTGGATAAAAAATAATAATCATCTATGGCTTTAGATTCATACAAAATAAAAATCAATGCACAGTAATGTTACTACATATACAGAGCAAAAACATAAAAATACATAAAAAGTAAGAGGCAGATAAAACAAATAATTATTTATAGATTTAGATTCAAACAAAATAAAAATCAATGCACAGTAATGTTACTACATATACAAAGCAAAAACATAAAAATACATAAAAAATAAGAGGCAGATAAAAAAATAATTATTTATGTCTTTAGATTCAAACAAAATAAAATTCAATGCAGAGTAATGTTAATACATATACAAAGAAAAAACAAAAATACATAAAAAATAACAGGCAAATAAAAAATAGTAGTTATTTATGGCTTTAGATTCATACAAAATAAAAATCAATGCACAGTAATGTTACTACATATACAAAGAAAAAAATAAGTACATGAAACAGAGGCAGATAAAAAAATAATTATTTATGGCTTTATATTCAAACAAAATAAAAATCAATGCACAGTAAGGTTAATACACAGACAGAGCAAAAACATAAAAATACAAAAAATAACAGGCAGATAAAATAAAATAATCATTTATGGCTTTATATTCAAACAAAATAAAATTCAATGCACAGTAAGGTTAATACACAGACAAAGCAAAAACATAAAAATACATAAAAATAACAGGCAGATAAAATAAAATAATCATTTATGGCTTTAGATTCATACAAAATAAAAATCAACGCACAGTAATGTTAATACATATAAAGTAAACTTAAATTTAAAAATAAATTAAGGTTTTTATGTGATTTGAAATTCAGTTGGAGCATTTTCAAAAATGCTAGTACTTGGATTTTTTTTCTTTTAACAGGCATTATTCTTCCGAAAAATTCTTATTTTGAATTCTAACGTTCTTCATTTGTACTAAAGAAGGACACAAATTACACTCACCTTGTATATAGCTAAAAATTGAAAACAAAAAAAATTGGTGGTTCAAGGTCCCTTGTTCCCTTAACTGTGCAAACAGCACGATGTACCTTTTGCATGCTTAATATTTTTTTTTGCTATTCCACACATATATTTTTAAAATATTCAACGAATATTAACTTAAAAATTAAGAATTTCAAAGACTGTATTATCAAGACGTGTGAGGTTTTTTTTTTGTCTAATCTCATCTCTCATTGAAGAAAGAAAATTAGATCAACTGTGATATCATAAAACAGCAGTAACAGTAAATAAGTTTAAAGAAAAAAACAATTATTCTTAAACGACATTTCAGAAATAAAGTGTTTTCAGTTATCGTATTAAAGAAAAATTTATTTTTTTGCCGAGAAATTTCGCAGTGAAAAAAAAAGTGTTTAGTCGAATGTTTCAGCTGCATTATAAATTTGATCAATGGGATTTCAGGCTCTAAGCCACATTTATAGAAATGGGATTACTTCACGTAACTGTTATTTATTTTGTAACTTTCATAAAACATTTTTCGCATATGTAGATACATTAGTCAAGTTATACCTGAAGAAATCATTCAAATATGGCTATGTTCCATCCAAATTTCCTTAGCATTTTTTTTCCATTTTTTCTTTCTAATGTAATAATTTATCAGTTGCACACACAAAGACAAACTTGAAGGCTTTCCAATAAGCCCGTTTTTTGGTGTAATAGATACATTTTAAACTTTATATCCAGTAAAATGTAAGTGTTTTTATTTTCACTACCAAATTCACTGTATTGTATTAGCTATTTGAATGAAAATATATGCATGCTACTTTAAAGATATAAAAAACAACTTTTTTATACGTCATTTCATATTTATCCATAAATAACTTTCCTTAATATACTTGCTAGCTAAATTTGAGAGAAAAGAATTTGGCTGTCTTCCATCCAAATTTTTTTCATATTTTTCTCTTTTTTTTTCTAGTATAGTAATTTTTCAGTTGTATTTATATATATATATATATATATATATATATATATATATATATATATATAAATATATATATATATATATATATATATATATATATATATATATATATATATATATATATATATATATATATATATATATATATATATATATATATATATATATATATATATATATATATGAAGTATTATATTTTAAAGTTTATTTCCAGTAAAATGTAAGTTCTTTTATATTCACTAGCAATTTCGCTGCATTGTGTATTAGCTATTTGAATGAAAAAATATGCATGGTACTTTAAAGATATAAAAACACAACTTGGTTATACGTCATTTCATATTTATCCATTACATCACTTTTCTTAATATACTTGTTAGCCAAATTGGAGCGGAAAAAAGCATTTTAAATATAAAAATATTATAAAGGAATATTATCTCATAATGCACTGTTCCTAAGAAATTCTAAACTATTTCTCATTATTACGGCATTTTAAAGGAAATTTTCCTTTCCCAGAGAAATTTACAGAAAGAAAATATCGATGGCTCTATTAAGCAAAATAAACTGGAATCTCCCTCGCGATCAAAATAAACTCATAGCGGACTTAATGCGAAAATGCCATTTGGGGAAATGCCTTTACTTTACATTTAATGACCTAAAGTAAAATATCTCCCGTACATCGCTTTCATGAGTCTTAACAGTAAAGAATTTTCCCGAATAAATTCTGTTCCGGTAAGAAATGATTCTCGCTACAAACTCACATCAAATTACTCCCTAATAACTCCGTCTTTAGAAATGTGAAGCTGTGTATAATATTTCAAGTTACTTTATATTCTTTCCACAAACCTTTCACGTGAAATTGCGCTCTCTGCTGTCAAAAATCCGCTGGCCTATGAGAAATTAATGCTTGAAAAGCTTATGTGTCCACTTAATTTTATTTCCTTTTGAAAACTATCTATTCAGATATTACCTGGGGTTCCCATTCGATTTGGTTTCTCTTATAAACTTTGCTCCCCCTTGTGGAATATTGGCACTTTTGTTTCTGTTGAAAAATAATTAAGCATCATAACATTTTAGTAATGAACAGAGTTAGTATATATTGTTGTTGCTGTTTCGAGTGCTCCCTGGTAGGAAAGTATTCCAAACCAGGTACCTATAGGCTAGCGGTATGAGGGTGGCGGCTCCAATGGGGGGGAGGGGCAGTAAAGGCAATTGAACCTCCCAAAAATACCGATGTGTTTTTTTTTTCATAGCCGAAAATTATATAATCATAGACCTAATACAAAATTAGTTTAAATTTAAAATGAGATTATGTTTTTTTTCTTATATATATATATATATATATATATATATATATATAACCCTAAGAGCCGACGTTGCCCACCCCTAAAGAAATAACTCTGGACTGGAGCCGCCTCTTTTGCGGCTTCGGTTTATAATGTCGCAAAAATGGTCGGAATCCGATTTAGCCAGGTGACACCTCAATTTTGACCCACCCCTCACAGTGGCGACATCTGTGGGGGATCGTACTCTCTCCCATCCTCTCTGAACTCATAGCGGAAATTCCCGGTCTAACGTAGATTTAACGTGCCCATATCCGGCCTAGACACAGAGTTATTTAATGGCTCTTGTCAGTATTCGATCCAAGCTACCTGAACACCCGAAATCAAGTACCTCTAGGTTACCTCGGACTTAGTATATGTAATTTAGTTAACATCTCGATTATAATGTAAGTGTAAAAATGAAATAATTCTGCTTGTTAATTATTGAAATCAAATCATAGTTAATAAAGTCTGAGATTTTTCTAAAATGTCCAAAGAAGCTAACATTTGTAAAAGTTACTTTTATTTAATTTTTTTAAAAATTATTTTCATTTTATGAAATGAATGTAAAAAACAATGTGAACAGTTTTTAGTATGTAATAAATCCAAAAACATGATTTTTAAAATTGTACCCTCATTTAGACATAATTTTAGCCTTTTTTAGTTGTATTGTATTCATTGAAGCTGCCAAATACATATTTGGTTTTGCAAACTTTTATTAGAAATGTGTGCTTTTGTTGACAGCCGTTTGAACCCCCCAAAAAATCTGGATATACAAGATTTTATTACTGCATAATTCACAAACAATCTGGGTATTTGTGTTGTATTCATCGAAGCTGCGGAATTTATGTTTGGTTTTACAAGGTTTTATTAGAAATTTGTGCTTTTACTGACAGTCTTTTGAACTAAAAAAATATGGAAATACAAGTATGTATTACTGCATAATTCACAAACACTCTGTGCATTGGTACTGAATCCATCGAAGCTGCGGAATAGATATTTGATTTTACAAGCTTTTATTAGAAATTTGTGCTTTTACTGATAGTCGTTTGAATCAGAAAAATGTGGAAGTATGTATTTCTGCATAATTAATTCCCTAACACTGTGTTTTTGTATTGTATTTATCAAAGCTGTGGAATATATATTTGTTCTACAAGCTTTTATTAGAAATTTGTTCTTTTACTGACAGTCGTTTGAACAAAAAAATGTGAAATTCTGATATGTATAACTGCAAAAATCACAAACACATGCGTCAGTTCTTGGCAACGAGTTAATTTGGTTAAAATTACATTTCAGTTCACTAAGAGAAATGTAAACTACTTTGGGAAAATAATATGAAAGA
Source organism: Dolomedes plantarius (assembly GCA_907164885.2). NCBI lineage: Eukaryota > Metazoa > Arthropoda > Arachnida > Araneae > Dolomedidae > Dolomedes > Dolomedes plantarius. Next base: position 83,307,769 of record OU015502.1, on the reverse strand, counting down.
GACGGCATAATGCTATGAAATTATTTTTTGGTAAAAAATTAATACGAATATCATTATGTTTCATTTGTTTGAAGAGCACGTGAAAGATCTAAGAGAACTATATTGTTTTCTTTCTTTTCCAAAAGACATCTTTTTGGCAGAAAAAAAAAATGTTTTAAAATTCAACCATTATGTAAATACTGCAAGTATAATATCGCAAGCATAGAAAATTTCTCTCATAATTAAAGTCCCTTTTTGTTTATAAAATGCCATGAAGAGGCGGCCTTTTTTAATTCCGCGAAAACGACATAATGAATTTCATTGCCACTTAAAGTCTTACTTGTAAGCAATTTTTTTTCCTCTGTTTTGAACAGCGTTTGAAAAACCAAAAACCAGATGACCTGCTTTGTTCTCTTTATTCAAGCGTTTAGCCCAATTACGACGCTATTATTCTAGAAGTGTTCAAGATGTTTAAGTTGTTTTGAGATTAAATATTATTATACTTCTAAAATTCACTCGTTAAGAAGCTTATTTTTTTTTTTGCTTTGCTCTCAACTTAAGAAGTTCTTGAATAAACCCTGAAGCACCATTTCCTGTCATTTTTAGTAAACTGCTTATTGATATAAATAAGCATTATCAAGTAAATCTGAACAATGAAAAAAAAAACATTTTTAATCATTTCCAAGTACACGAATTAAAATCGCCTTCAGGGGAGTCACAAACTGAAAAAAAAAATTGCATGATGTTTCATAATTTAGGAACGGGCTCAGATTGTAATAATAAATCTTTGTGGTTCTTGTAAAATTATTTCAAATGCTTACGTCTCAAATGCGGTGGTATACGACACGCCATGCACTTAGTACCTGTTTGATTTATAGACCATATATGAAGGCCTTATTGGAATAGTTGTCCAACTCTATTTTCGTTTATTTTTAGATTTACACAGCCTTAAAGCCTAATGAGTGTTGAGAAATGACTGCTGAAGTCTTATTTGTAATGTCCTATGTTGGCAGCAGAAATAAGCTAGAGGTGTACCAGTTTTAAAATAAGATAGAAATCCCTTGTATGAACATGAATGTGACGCTAACTCATTTCTATTTAAAGTGGAGTTGGACCACTATTCAAATAAGGTTGTAAGGTATACACAAGATTCGATTCACAAGAATCGAACTTTTGAGTGAATTAAAGAAGCTGCTTTAGATATGCTAATTTCGGCATACGCGCTTAGTATAAATACCACGCAGCGTCATTAAAAAAAAAGGGGAGGTTGTTAAGGTTGAAAAGGTGTTATCCTGCGCTAGTGCTTAGCGGGCCAGAAGTTTACGTGGCAGTACTGCTGGTTTGACTTACTGTTCGTGAGTATAAAAATATATTGTTCTTGAAAGCTGTGTTTATACATTCCGTACAAGTAGTACGTATGCTTATTGCTGTAAAAGCCAATTATATGTGCAGCGAATTCAATAAACATTGTTTCATGTATAAACTGCGTTTGTATAAAATTCAAATAGAGTGCCACTTCAAATTATATACACCCAAGTCTGGGTAGAAGTGAGCATAGATTCTCTATAAGGTCTTCATATTATTGTTCTACATAATCTTAAGCTTTTGGTGAACAACCAAGAATAAAGTGTCTCAAATCTGAACAATGGAAAAAAATAATGTTTAATCATTTCCAAGTACGCGAATTACAATTACCTTCAAGAGAGCCACAAATGGAAAAAAAATTACATGATTTCTGATAAGATTCAGGTATTGGATCCATATTGTAACGAAAAAAAAAAACTTTGGGGTTTTTATGACATTATCTCACATGCTATATGTTCTCAAAAGAGGTGGTATACGATGCGCCATGCACTTAGTACCCGTTTGATCTACATACCATATATATCATCCTACATGATCTTTATTATTTAAGTTAAAACTCTTTATTAACAACTGAGAATTAAGAGTCCCAAATCTGAATAATGGAAAAAAATAATCATTTTCAAGTACACGGATTTAAATCTCCTTCAGGAGACCCACTAACCGAAAAAAAGTATTGCAGAATGGCCGATAATGCTGAGGAATGGGCTTCCTTCAGTTTTTTCCCCTCAGTTAACTTCATAAATGAACTTGAAAATTATGACTTGAATATACAAAACTATTAAAGAAAAACAAATTGTAATATTTATTTTTCTTTTAAACTTCGAGGCTCTTATAACATCATCTTGCATGGTTATGTCCCAAATGAGGTGATAACCGACGCGTCATGCACTTAGTACCTGTTTTATATACATACCACACATTATCATCCTACATTATCATAATTATCTAAGTTAATGCTCTTGATGAACAACCGAGAATCAAGTGTCTCAAATCTGAACAATGGACATTTTTTTTTATCATTTTCAAGTAAACATATTAAAATCTCGTTCAGGAGACCCACAAACTGAAAAAAACAAATTGAAGGATGGCTGATAAGGTTGAGGAATTGGAGCATACTCTAATAAAAATTAAAAAAACAATTTTTCGGCTCTTATCACATTATTATGCATGGTTATGTCTCAAATGAGGTGGTATACGTCACTCCATGTACTTAGTACCTGTTTGAACCATATATAATAGTCCTACTTTATCTTCATTAAAACTCTTGATGAACGACTGAGAATCAAGTGTGGCATTATTGGCAACTTGACTCTTGTTGCAACAGGATCATTACGCTTCTGTTAAGGCTACTATGTACTAACCTCATTGGATTCGCTCACCTCAATGTTAACCTATGGAGAAATTTGTCCACGGATTGCTGACTTGAATTCAAAGATTTTTTTAAAAAAAATTACTCCGTCATAGAGAAAGAAATTTTACATTTGTGTACATTTTTCGTTTTCAAAAAAATGCAATTAATATTTTTAAATTTAAATTATTCGGGGGGAAAATCTGGTATAGTGATTTTTAAACGCTCATAAATTCCTTCGGTGGAGGAAATTTATAAAATGAATCCTGTAGCGCTTTGCAGAAAAGTTCAGGCTATCTGACAATATCAATTTTATTTGATTATCAGCATTTATGTACCTGTAAATAGTTGACAAAAATATATTTTAAATAAAAATTTGGGGGCAGCACTTAACCCCCGCCTATAGAGAGAGAGCCATTACAATCCCTCAAAATGTCAATCCTAAGGGGGGTGGAATTCTCGAACTGTCAACTGGACTCCTCCCACCACAAGAGTCTGCAAGAAGTGGAAAAGGGAAATACGATATTTTTCTTAGTACATAGCAGCCTTAATGATGGTCTTGTGTTTCACTAAGGTTCTGCATATATTTATTTGACCATACAGAAATCATAGAGTATGTGTAATAGAATTTTAAACTAGGAATACAATTGATTAAGTTTCTAATTTGTTTCCCATTAGTTAACTTCATAAATGAAATTGAAAATTATGACTTGAATATACAAATATTAAATTGAATTTTGAAATTATGGCAAACTTGTACACTAGAAATTTGGTCCGTTGAGAGGAATTAAGTGTTCAAAATAGTGTATATTTTTTGTCATCCTTCTATATGTTATTGCAAATATCGTTAAACACATTTCGTCGAAAAGGATACACCTACTTTTTAAATTCAAAGATCAAACAGATGTAAAAGTCCTATGAAATAAATTCTACTTATCATTAAACTATTAATTATTTTGGAAAAGTTTTTGTGACAAGCACTAGGTAGGGAGTCAGTAACTCGAAATTTTTAAGACACACTAGAAATAGCGAGTGAAATATGCCAACCTCCTTCAAGTAACGTCCAAATTGGCAGTTAAAAGTCAGCAGTTTTGAAGCCTTCAAGTAAGACTTCATAACTGCTTTAATGAGGAAGTGGAACTCATTACTCAAAACTCCCATTTACGTTTTTCTTTATAATATGCACCTCATTTGGACAATTTTGGTAGGTTAGGAAGATTTGTAACCAATTAATTTTTATAAGTTTTTTACCTATTTTTTAGACTTTGACTGTAACAATCCTCTTCGACCTTTCTTTAATACATTGTTATTGCTTTTATTTAAATTTCTTATGCGTTTATAATAAATTTCGAACTGTGAAACTACATGTTCCATGCATTTAACATAAAGTTTATATTTTTAAAATTAATTTAATACTATTTAATAACAATACATTATAAGCCAAATTATAAAAATTTTTACAAAAACGATTCAACAGTTTATGTACAGAAACCAAATACTATTTTCAAGAAATGATTATTTAAATTCAATATTGTAATCAATTTACGCATCATTTTAATGAAAAGCGAAATGAGTTCAACGTGTTACTTAAAATATATTTATTTTGAAAACCATGGGTAGACTGACCTCTTGGTGTATATCATAATTAGGGTGGGTGTCCCAAATATCGCCCCTGTGCCTAATATCGCCTACTCGTGTTTCTAAAATATGATTCCCGCTATGTATGAGAAAATGCAGAAACTTCTTAGTTCTGGGTTTGTACTAACAGCGGTGATAGCGACAGCGCTCTTATCACTGACAACAGAAACTATATGGCGTCCGAAGTTGTTTTGGCTCTTGTTTTCGTAAACTTTGGCTCAAAAGTATCAGAATCCAGTGAATGACCAGGTAGGTTCATCCAAATTCAAATTTTGCTTATACCATTGGAAAGTGCATTAAACAGAGACATTGCTAGCAACGCCTTTTAACAGGTGCTCCTAATTTCGCCTGCAGGTGGTAATGGGTACAGAGGTAGGCGATATTCGGAACCGCTCTGGAGTTCACTGGACATTTCAATTTTTCCAATTTATCTACATAACTTAAACTGACACTGGTTTTGGAGCTGGTTAATCTCAGGATACCAAAGGAAATAGTTCTTAGGGATGTTCTTTGAGTTTTCAGTCTAATCAGAAACTAAAAAGTGAATGAAATGTCGAAAAAAATTAGAGTGGGCGATATTTTAGAAACCTACCTTAATATTTTTTCCCAGTAGGCTAACGTTTAATTCAACTTTATAAGAAAAGTTCACCGTAGTAAAATTTTGAAAATGGCTGTTGCGACAGGCCAAATTTGTTATTTTTGTCAACGTACGGGAACGAATTATATATATATATATATATATATATATATATATATATATATATATATATATATATATATATATATATATATATATGTATATGTATATGCATATGTATATGTATATGTATATATATGTATATATATGTATATATATATGTATATATATATATATATATATATATATATATATATATATATATATATATATATATATATATATATATATAATATACAGTTAGGCAGAGAAATATAGATAGATATTATTTTATGTGTGTGTCATGAACTAGTATTTATCAAAGTTAAATTTTTCAATCACCTAAACCCTTGGTATAGATTTTAACAACTCTCACCATGGAACCTTACCTGATAAACGAGTCCGATAAGCTATTTAGTGAGTATTGCCCAGTCAACTTGCGAACTAATTTAGAAGAATGGAAGAAGTGAGTCTGGGGAGAATTCATACGCTCCAGCAGCAGAAAGATTCGACTCAATGAACCTTAGTTAAGATGGTAGGTTAACTGTCATTAAATGGAGTGGATTTAGTAAAGATGTAAGAGGTAACTTAGATGGCTTAGTGGTGTGTTAGGGATGTAATTCTTAGGTGACATAGTTTGGGTAAGAAGTTAGATTTTCATAGCTGTGTGGTTTTCATTAAATCCTCTGTAACTAAAGTTATTACTCAAACCTTCGGTGAAAACATGCTCTATTTTTGGAAATTCATCATACGCTCATTTTGCGAGATAAAAATTTATTTGTTTGTTAATAGAGTTGTGTTGAAATTTATTGCCTAAAATTCAAGGGCAACTACCTAGTTAATTTGTGTGATTACAAATTTAAATTTCTTAACAGATTTTGAGTTGTAATATTAGATCTACAACATACTTAAATTACTATGCATAACGAGCAATAAAGAAAATTACAGCCATATTTATTTATATACTTTCAGTTCCTTTCAACTAAATACTTAATGATCTTTTACCTATTCATCTTTCACATAGTCTGTTTTAGGGAACTCATCATATGCTCGTGTTGAGGGATAATATTTTATCTGTTTGTTAATATACTTATGTAGCAATTTATTACCAGTAAATTCCTAGGCAACATTATGCATAGTTTGTGTGATTACAAATTGAGATTTCTGAAGAAACACATTTTGAGTTATAATGTTAGAAATGCAACGTACTTAAATTATTATGAATAATTAGCAATAAAGAAACTTACAGCCATATTTGTTTATATACTTACAGTTTATTTCAATTAAATGCATAAAGATCTTTTACTTACTCATCTTTTACATACTATGTTTTAGGGAACTTATCATACGCTCATGTTGAGTGATAAGAATTTATCTGTTTGTTAATATACTTATTTAGCAATTTATTACCAGTAAATTCCTAGGAAACTTTCTACCTGATTTGTGTGGTTACAAACTGAGATTTCTTAAGAAAAAGATTTTGAGTAACAATATTGGAAATACAACGTACTGCTTGAACTATCATGAACAACGAGCGATAAATAAAATTGCAAAAATATTTATTTATATATTTGGAATTGCTTTCGATTGAATACATAAAAAGCTTTTATTTACTCATTTATCCATTTTCCATTTTAGGGAACACATCATACGCTCATGTTGAGAGATAATAATTTGTATATTTGTTAATAGATTTATGTTGCAATTTATTACCAGGAAATTGCTAGACAACTTCTTAGTTATTTTGTGTGGTTACAAATTTAGATTTCTTATGAAGCAGATTTTGAGTAATAATATGAGAAATAAAACTCACTTAAACTCTTACGAATAAAAACAATAAATAAAATTGCAGCCATACTTATTTATATATTTAAAGTTCCTTTCAATTAGAAATACATGAAGATCTTTTAATTACTCATATTTTACATATTCATCTTTTATATACTCTGTTTTAAGGAACTCATCATACGATTATGTTGAGGGATAATAATTTATATATTTTTTAATAGACTTATGTAGAAATTTATTACTATCAAATTCCTAAGACATTTTTTACTAAGTTTTGTGGTTACAAATTGATATTTCTTAAGAAATTGATATTGAGTAACAATATTAGGAATACAACGTTGTTAATAAACTATCGTGAATAACGAGCAATAAATAAAATTGCAGTAATATTTATTTATATATTTACAATTGGCTTTGATTAAATACATAAAGATCTTTTACTTCCTCATATTTTATATACACATCTTTTATATACTCTGTTTTAAGGAACTCATCATACGATCATGTTGAGGCATAATGATTTATTTCTTTGTTAATATACTTATGTAGAAATTTATTACCAGCAAATTTCTAAGAAATTTTCTACTTATTTTTTATATTTACAAATTGATATTTCTTAAGAAATTGATTTTGAGTAACAATATTAGAAATACAACGTATTTAATAAACTATCATGAGCAACGAGCAATAAATAAAACTGCAGAAATATTTATTTATATATCTGCAATTGGTTTTTATTCAATACATAAAGATATTTTACTTACTCATCTTTTACATACTCTATTTTAGGGAACTCATCATAATCTCATGTTGAAGGATAATAATTTATATGTTTATTAATAGACCTGTGTTGCAATTTATTACCAAAATATTTCTAGGCAACTTTTTAGTTATTTTGTGTGGTTGCAAATTAAGATTTCTTAAAAAGCAAATTTTGAGTAATAATATGAGAATTACAACGTATTTAAATTCTTACGAATAACGAACAATAAACACATTTGCAGACATATTTATTTATATATTTGCAGCTGCTTTTAATTAAATACATAAAGATCTTTTACTTACTAATATTTACATACTTTTTTAGGGAACTGATCATTCGCCCATGCTGAGTGATAATAATTTTGCTGTTTGTTAATAGTGTTATTTTGCAATTTCTTACCGGAAAATTCCTGGGCATACAAAAAGTTTTTACTATTTCTAGAATTAAAATTTTTTTTTTTTATTTAATTAAACAAATTAGTATACAAACATCATTGAAATATACTAATGATTATTGAAAAAACCATAAAATGTAATCCCCTTTAGTTATTTATAGTTATTTTGCAAAATTATTATGATAAATAATTATTCCAATCCAAGATATTGAAATTTCAGAATCTATCACTAATGAATTGAGCTATAATTTTTACGAAGTATATAATTTATACTAAAACCTAAATTCTATATGTAATTTATGAGTAATGTATCTATGAGTATCTATGTATCTATGAGTAAAACCTAAACCTCTTTATTTTAATATTTTCTTAAAACAGGCATCAGCTTTCTTCAATTATATTTATTACATATGTTATGAAAATGGAATAATTAATTATTCATCCGAATAGAAGGAATATTTGATTTTTAAGTTATATGAAACTAATGGTAAAAAAGTTGCAAAATCTGGCAATATGTATAATCAATATGAATTTTACTTCCCAAGGGAGTAATTAAAAAATAATCAATTTTAAAGATGGGTGCTATATGTTCACTTGAAATGCTAACTTAATCAATGCGTAGACGTGAAATAAAAGAAACACACACAGACACACTCACATATATAATATATACATATATACCAGGTGGCCATAATTAAACTGACAGTGTTCACAGTGTTCTGTAGCGCGATCTATTTGCGAGAATGACGCCACATTTTTTAGGAAGATTAAACAAGACGGGGGACGAAGGATTCCGCGAAAAAATAAATTAGTTCCAAAAGTCACCGCTAGGGGATTATTTGGCGCTGTGTAATAGAAAATAGAGTGTTAACAAATGCAAATTAATACGGAATAAAATTACCTTTTATTATGCACATTTTCTTATTTAGTTCAAGTGCAATATGGCAACACTTTTAAAAAAGCGTAAAATCTACATAAACACCGATAAAGTCTCGTGATCTGCAATATCACGTACGCTGAGCAGAAGAAGTTATTTATTCAAATTTCACGTTACATCCATTGGCACAGTGCCAGCTGCTTGGGTATTAAAAGGCAATGTGTTACGTTTCGAAAAATCGGATTGAAAGTTTATGTGCAATGTCTCCTTCTTTAGTCGAGCGTGCGTTACTGGTCAAATTCTTTTTCCTCAACCAGTGCAACGCGTCAGCCGCTCTTCGTGCTTTTAGAACGCAAAAAAAATGCTTAAAGGTAACGGTCCTGTGTCAGTTAAAAGGGCTAAAAGCAATGGTTACGACGTTAGAGAAAACAGGTTCTCTGAAGGTTCAGTCAGGCAGAGGACGAAAACCTGTACCACAGGATACAATCGAAGCAGTTGCCACTGCGATTGTCGACAGAGGACCAGACAATATTGCTGCCACCTCTAGCGCTCGTGGATTCGCTCGGAATATGGATATGCCTTACAGTACGGTATGGAAAATCTTACGAAAGATTATCAACTTCTATCCGTACAAGATCAGCCGTGTACAGGAGTTACTGTACCCCGACCATGATAAGCGATTGACTTTTGTTCTCACCTTTCTTGCCAGAATGGAGGTGGATGATGCTTGGCCGTGGAAAATCTTATGGGGAGACGAGGCCCACTCCTGCATGGAACTGTGAATACCCAGAACTGCCGAATTTGGGATGACAAATCACCACATGCAGTCACAGAAATTCCCTTACATTCACCAAAGGTAACTGTTTGGTGTGGGTTCACAGCGGAATTTATCGTAGGTCCATCGTAGCGCCAAATATTCCCCAATCTACCAAACTTCAAGCAAATTTCAAGTACTTTTTAAAACCTTTGAGAAAGTAAAAAATCGGAAATTGAAAACTGGATACATTTTTACGCTCGAGAGTGCATTTTGGTAGAATAGGAAGAATTCTATTCAAAATAACTGAAACATAAGCTGATATCGCCATTGAATTTTTGCAATATCAATAGTTTGTTTCATATATCGGTGTTTTTTATTAATTGAAATGCTATTATTTAAAACATATAGTGCAAATCTACAATCTTTGAAAAAATCCCATCTCCTTCAATATGTTTTTGAAATTTCCGTGATCATGTCAATTTTTATCAGCGTATACATATATATTTATATAGATACCTTATAAATTCCACAGAAATAAAATATTAATTTTTAAGTAGCTCCCAGTTTATAATAAAATACAGTCTGGCTATGAACAGGGAGTTTAAAGGAAAAATTAAAAGCTATTAGAATATACATTTTCAAAACTAGTTAATCCAGAAAGAGAATTAAAAAAAAACTACTCGCTATAACTTCAAAGTAAACTCTGTTGCCTACACAGTAGATAAAGATAATCAAATTTTATTATGTTTTCATCAAACATTGCGCCAGTGTAGGCGTTGTCTTTCTTCGCGTACAGAAGAAAAAAAGCTACATTAGCCTTTGAAGTTCATGAATTTAGTTTAGTTTTATAGTAATTAGCAGTTATTTTCAGTAATTTTAAGATCTTATCTTAAAATTGCTTAGGGTAGGAAGGTATATATTTTTTAAAAATGTACGTTTTAATTTTTATGTTTTCATTATAAAGTAAATGAAAACGTTAAGTCTAGTTCTGTACGTCAGAGGTAAACCATCATAAGTGAATTTTCCCATTTTTTAGGAGAGCTTTGTGATGGTTTACCTCTCATCAGGACTTATATATGCGATTGTTTATAAGTCCACATTTCACCCAACATATAGGACAGTTTCCCTCAGAGAAGCTCCCTCCAAAAGAAGTCACTTACAATAAAAATATCGAAAATGAAGAAAATTCACATATGATGGTTTACCTCTGACGTACAGAATCCTTATGACTGACAGCAACGTTTTCGAAGATGAAAGTTTCGTAATCTGGTGCACGAAGTTTACCATTCACTTGGATTTCACACCAATTTATGTCTCGTGCTTGTTCATGGATTTTCAAATCTATAAAATACAGGGACATCGAAAAAGGTTTCCGTGATTGCAACTTGAAATAAAGAAACATATAACATAACTCATTGAATTTATTTTTTCACCAAAAGATACATAAACGAATGAAATTTTGGACATTACCTACGAGTTTGCAATATGAGCACCCCTCGTCACTTGGCACACATCTAGGGGATTATCGATCTCCATCCAGGTAGCATATTACCATTCCTTACATGAATTCACGCCATTACATCATTTGGCGGCTGCTGATTGGTCAATTGAGTTTACATCGGTATTTGGGTATTTTGGTGCGCTGATGCTTATGAAAACATGTCTGTTTTTCAAGAATCAAAACTTCCATCACTATTTTTGAACGAAATAAAATCTATTTTAAATAATAGTATCGTAGTACGCAGTAACGTTCAAAATTACATATTTGTGCATCATAAAATTTATGCATTTGTACAATAAAATCACTTTATTTTCAATCTATTTTTGGTAATTTTTAGAAGAGTATTTATAAGTTTTATTTTTTAAAAGTAAGGTTAAAAATCTAAAGTGTGCAAAACAGCAAAAAATATATAATTTGCATCTTGCAATTAAGATTTTAATTAAAATTTTTTTTAAAAATTCAACATTTAAATTAAAAAAAAAAGAAAATATCTTTCCTTTTTTTTATTTCAACATTTAAGAAAAAATTCAATTTTGAGTAATATTTACTCTATTTTATTCTACTCCTAATATTTTACAGTGAAATTTCTCCGGAAATTGGTAATTTCTTAAAATTTTCCATGCACAAAAAAGAAATATGAAGGCATTTATGGCGAAAATTTCTTTTACAAATAGTTTGTCGCTTTAAATTACTTTTACATTAATAGGTGGCGCCACTTAAAAAAAATTCATGTTCCTTGTAAAATATGGCATAAATAAAATATAAAAATGAAAGCAACTAAGAAATAGATTTTATCTCATTTAAAATACTCTTAGGATCAAATATTATGCAATTATCGAAATGAAAGCAACTAAGACATATATTTTAGCATTTATCTCATTTAAAATGCGCTTAGGATCAAATATTATGGCAATTATCGATGCAAACTCAATTGACCAATTAGCAGCCGCCAAACGATGTAATGGTGTGAATTCATGTAAGGAATGGTATTATGCATCCAGGTAGCGATCATAGCACGAGTCACAGTCACTATTGCAGCAATTATTATGTCCAATAAATGGCGAAGGTCCTAGATCTTTTCAGCTGACATAATGCTTTTCAGGTAACCCCATAGAAAAAAAGTATAGAGGGGTCAAATCCGGTATCCTAGGTGGCCAAAATCTTGGACCGTCACTTCCTATCTAAAATCAAAACCGATGTAGAACCGATGTAGAACCGAATTAAACAATGTTACAAAAATAATTATTCTCATCGTAATATTGCATTTTTTTTATCAAATTTAAAGCAATATTAATATTTTTTACGAGAATAAAATTTAATTTTATCTAAAAATTGTAAATTAATATGTATAACAATAAGAATTTAAAACTTTAATTTTTATTTTTAATCTTATTTTTAAATTTCGTCTTTTTGAATATATAGTAATATAAGTTTCATATTCGATATCATTTTTAAAATTACTTTCAAAATACTATATTAACCTTTTACACGCCAATGTTCCCAAATGGGAACATACAGTTTAAAATTCAATTAAAAAAAAAGTTTCATTATATCAGTCTTGTAAAAATTTCTCATTACAAATAAAGACATACTTGATTTTTTGACATAAGAATTATGTTCCAAAAATAAAATCAGTAGTGTACAGAAATTCGCAAAAAACAGCTTTTTTAGCACTTTCGACATGGCATTACTTAAAAATTCTCCAAAAATAGAAAAATAAACTAAATTTTTTAAAATAACGTAAACTATTCTTATAAGGGTTCACTTTAATGATAAAAAAATAGATATCGAAATTCGGAGAAAAAATGCACTTTATATAAGAAACCAAAGTTGAATGTTCCCAAAAGGGAACATTGGCGTGTAAAGTAGTAGAAAAGTACATGTTTTTTAAATCTCAATGAAACTGTTGAAAAAAATGTTTAAAACTTCAAATAAAGTATTACGTGGTTCAATACACTATGGAAAACGTGTCTAGTTGTTGCTTCATGTTCCCCTGTGTCTCCCCACACCCACGTCTCGGGGGGGAGGGGGGGGGTTTGGGCGGAAGGGGTAAAGAGTGTTTATGGCTGCAGCTGTGAAACTCTTGTTTATTTCACGGCAAACTTTGCTTTTTATATTTTCTTTTCTCCTATCATGGAATAGGACATTTAAGAACAGCGTTCATGGGGAAACCTCGTGATTGTTTTTTTCTTTTCTCTTTCTAAATACACCGCCACAGCATTTTGGAATCTATACTTCTCTGGGTCGGACATGCCGAATCCAAAGCGATTTTTAACTGTTGAAGAGGCTTTAGATTACCTGGAAACTTTATCAGATGACTCTGATGGAGATGTTATTGATATATGCCAATTCCCCCCTGAAGAAAGTGGATGCATCACAGATGAAGAAGATATAAATGAGGAAACTTTTGAATGCGTTATGCCTGCAGATGTTTGTGGAGAAGTTGAAGTTTTCGCGAACATTTCGGATAACGATTCCATAGGATATGCGGATGTTCCTTCAACTTCGAAAGAACAGCCAAAATCTAAGAGAAAACGATTATCGGGTTCACAGAAAAGCACCGACTATAGCTGGAATAAATCTACAACTTTTGAAAAGAAAAGTGTGGAAAATGCAGGCATTGAAGATATATGTCAAGTTTTCCCAGAGATTGTTACCCTTTCCCCAATTGAAATTTTTCATAAATTTTTACCCATAGACTATTTCATTCATTTGGCGAAAATGACAGAACTATATGCCTTACAGAAAGGTGAAACACTGGATTTGGATGAAAATGATATAGGTCAGTTTTTCGGACTACTGCTGTTTAGTGGATACCATAGCTTACCAGGCGAGAATTTATATTGGAGCACACAAGACGATCTTATGGTTCCAATTGTGCCATCTGTTATGCCAAGGAACAGATTTAGAAAATTTAAAAAATACTTTCATATTGTGGATAATACAAAGTTGGTTCCTGGCGATAAAATGGGAAAAATTTCTCCCATTTATGAAGAACTTTAGAAAAATTTTCGTCAGTTTGGCGTGTTCCACGATAAGCTGAGTATTGATGAGTCGATGGTGCCTTATTATGGTCATCATTCGGCCAAAATGTTTATCAAGGGTAAACCAATACGTTTTGGTTATAAAATTTGGATGCTTTGTTCTGCAAGTGGTTATCCCTATGCAATGAATATATATAGTGGAAGAAGTTCTGAAAATGAAAATTCACCACTTGGATCACGAGTCGTATGGGAACTTTTATCCCATGTTAGAAACCCTGAAAACACCAAGTGTTTTTTGATAATTTTTTACTTCACATAAGCTCATGAGTGACTTATCCGATAAGGGCTTCAAAGCTACTGGAACGATTCGAGAAAATCGAACAGGAAGATGCCCTCTAGTATCTTCTAAGGTAGTTTCAAAATGGCAAAGGGGAGGGTTTGATTTTCGAAGTGACGGCAAAGTATACATCTGCCGTTGGAAAGACAGTGCTGTAGTAACTATAGCATCCAATTATTCATCCCATGAACCTCTAAGCAAAGCAAAACGCTTTTGTCGAGTTCAAAAGAAAAAAACTGATATCCCTCAGCCACATCTTATAAAGATGTATAATGAAGGAATGGGAGGCGTCGATTTATTAGATAGACTTCTTGGGACTTACAGACCCCAGTTTCGCAGCAAAAAATGGTACTGGAATTTGTTTAACAATGCCTTGAACATGGCTGTTGTTGCTGGATGGATTCTACACACATATGCACACAAGAACACAGCACAAGTATTGTCACATCTCAATTTTCGGAGAGAAGTAACTTTAAATTTACTACGGATGAAACCAAAAATTCATACCATTCCTGGACCTCGTGTGCATCAGTCAAAATCTTTAAGAAAATCTGATGCACATTATATTGTAGACTTTTCTCAGGGACGTTGTGTTGTGTGCCAAAAAAACACAAGAAAAGGGTGCTATGAATGCGAAAAAAGATTGCACGTAAACTGTTTTCCCCAGTACCACGGACAGTAAACAAAATTTTTTTTAAATGTAAAAAAAGAAAGTATCTTGTGAAACGGTCAGTAAGATTGTTGTTTTTCTATTTCTTATATTTTAGTTTTTATACTTATTAGTTTTTATACACTAGTGTGAAATATTTCCTGTAATTTTAGTCTATAA
>OU015502.1:83267533-83287533 GCA_907164885.2 Dolomedes plantarius | reverse complement strand
TTATCGTCACGTGCGTAACAACTAAATAGACAAAAAAAATATTTTTTCCCTTTCTAATTCTGCAGACGATAGGACATTATTTTGTCTATAAAAATATCCCTTACGATTTTTTTTAGAAATATATATATTTTTTTCTACATCAATTGTATACATTGATCGTCGTATTTATTATAAATATATATATTTGTTTTTTTGGCATGAATTGCATACATTGACCGCTGTATTTAATTTGAATGTACTCCGTAGCGAAGCACGGGTATTCAGCTAGTTTTGCTATAAAAAGGTGAACACTGGTTCAGCAAGGCAGTTTAATTGTATGACCCTGAAGAGGGCCTTTCTTTTTTCTTTTGCTGAGGGTCACCTTATCTTAAACTTGTTTATTTTTTCATCTTACCTTCTCTGAATTTTTAATTTAACTTTTTAAAATTAAATTCTTATTCTTAATAATTGCTTAATTTTTTATCTTAAATTTTCTCTTCCCCTTTAACTATTGAAAGTGTTAAACTTAAAATTTTTGTACAATGTTTGTAATAGTAACTTTTGACTTTAACCTAGCCTTAATATTTTAACTACTGAACACATTATCTTTGATCACATAACATCTTGCGTACAGGAGTTAAAACCAGCTGGTCAAGGCACTCCGGTCATCATATCCGATTCTGCTCAGAAAGGCAGTTTGTCGACTCGTTGTTACTTTTTCCTGCAGGAAATCATTTGTATTATGTTTTTATTTGTTTAGCTTACAGTGTTTTGACGATTAAACTAATGAAAGTTTAAGCTTGCATTATTGAAGTGAATTATTCCCGAACACGTAGCGGCATGATGGTTTGATACTTCAGATAACTATTGCCCCCAATATACTGGTAACAACCTCTGGGGCTACACGTTAATATAAAACTCACCTTATAAGATAGTTTTTTTAAAATTCAAATTGAGACTGCAATGAAAATCCTAGGTGTATATAATCATGGAATAAATCTTCAAATTATTTTTTTCTTTACTGTTAAAGTTCAGTAAGAGAAAATACCTACACAAAACCATTTTTGCTTCAGAATATATCTTTGAACCCCGGTAAAAAGGGCTTAAGTCAAAAACAGTGATTTTTAGATATTTATTAGTATTGATAAAATAAATACTGGTATACATAGGTCTATCATAGGTCTATCAATTTTGTATACCAATCAAAATACCAGTCCAGTCCATTCCTTTTATACCAGACAAAAGTTTTTATTTATTTTTTATTTTTTATCAATACCAACAAATATAAAAAAAATCGCTGTTTTTGACTTAAGCGCTTTATCCCGGGTTTCAAAAACATTTAATTATCACTATCCAATAATTTTAAAATAGTTTGCCATTTAAAGATTATGTTATTTTCTGCCAAGCATTAACATGCAGTCATCAACTTAAATGATCTTTACAATGTAAAAATTCTTTTTGTGTGAGAATTGTTGAAAAATTATAGAAATTCCTTTTTTTAAAAGTAAGTCTTTCATAATTTTTTTCTCTCTATTTTTCGCGTAATAAAAATGTATCCAAATCTCAGTCACTTTTCAGTATGAAACAAAGTAAGCCTCAATTTGGGTGGATATTTAAGCATGGGGAATTTTACTAGATGAGAACCAAAAATGGCGTTTCAAGTAGCTGTATTATTGAGATTATTTTTTTGTGATTATTTAGTGTTTCAAACGCCCATTATTAATATTGATTCTCGTTTGTATTCCTAGGAGAAAGGTATATTTTAAATACAAACGCTAACATAAAACTTGCCTGTTTTTTATAGTTTTTCTATTCAAATAGAACAAATGTGATTATACTAAAACTGCATTCGAAATTACTAGATACATATAATGATGCAATAATTACTTTGAAATATTTGTACTGTTTATGCTCCATGAGACCATGCATGCTTCAGAATATATTTAATTATTACTATTCTATACTTTTAAAAAATTATATCAAGTGAATAATATTTTTTTTCTGTCTAGCTTTTATATGCGATCATTAACTTCATTGATATTCATAATGGAGAAATTATTTCTGTGTGAAAATAGTTGAAAAATGATTGGAATTTATTTTTAAAAACTAAGGCTTCATGAGATTTTTTTATATATTTTTATATATTTTTTTATTATGATATATTTTATATAAACACTTCTTCATTCTTCATTATCAATATTTCATAAACACAAAAAAAAGTCACATTTTGAATGGATAATCAAGCATGGGAAATTTTTATAGATGAGAACTAAAATTACCTATCTAAGTAGTTTGGATTATTGAGATCAGTTTTTGTGAATAATTTGTGTCCAAACGATCAATATTAGTATTGTTTCTTGGCTTTGTTGTTTGGAGAAGTATGTTGTTTAAGGCTGCTGCATACTAACCCTATTGGATTCGCTCACCTCAATATTAACCTATGGAGAAAACTTGTCTACAGCTTGCAGCTACATCAATGCCAAGAATCAAATGAAAATTTCAAATTGCCTGAACATTTTTGCACCTGCAACATAATTCATTTTACAAATTTCGTCCACTAAAGGAATTTAGAACCGCTTAAAATACAATATACCAGATTTTTACCCGGAATAATTTAAATTTTAAATTATTATTTGCATTTTCTTTAAAAAGCGAAGAATGCCTCAAGGGGCAAAATTTCGTTCTCTATGATGGAGTACAATAAAAAAAAGTCTTTAAATCGAAGTCGGAAATACTTGGATAAATTTTCTCCATAGGTTAACTCTGAGAGGAGCGTATCCAATATGGTTAGTACAGAGTAGCCTTAAATACAACCTTTAATGGCAGACGTGCCTTTATTTTTCATAATTTATCCATTCAAAGAGAATCAAATGTGATTTTACAGAGTGTATTGAAATAACTAGATATTTATAATGGAGCAAAATGGCTTCAAACTTTTTTTTCCGTTTGCTTCACAATATATTGAATTATAACTATCAAATATTTAAAAAATATTATAGCATTTTAGTATTACATTATTTTCTTTCAAGGTTTAATATTCGATTCTTTACTTGATTGATCCTCCCAATGGAAAAAAATTCTTTCCGTGTGAGAATCTATACATATATATATATATATATATATATATATATATATATATATATATATATATATATCCATTTTTCTCCGTTTTATCCATTTTTCTCCCTTCATACTTAACTAAAATCGGTAAATGAGGTACAAATTTAAAGATTAAGATATCTTCTTCTTGCGAATAGTTAATTTAGTGTTAAACATCCTATTTTTTTCTTAAAAATTGAAGTAAAACATTAAAAACATTTTTTCTTCGCCTACAGGGCAAGCACGGTAGTTTTTTTTTTTTTTTTTTTTTTTTTTTTTTTTTTTTTTTTTTCCATTATCAATCGCACTGAGCTTTTAAATTTAAAAATCGTTTGCTTTTATTATCCTTCTGTGATTTCATTAATGAGTTTCTTTATTAGCAAAATTATTCTTTTCGTATGGAAAAACCATATATATTATTTCTTGAAGGTGATTTTTTTACGAGCCCTTGCTCTCCCTTCATACTTAACCAAAATCGATAGATGAGGTACCATTTTAAAGATTGATTTCACCGCTTCTGAATAATTGTTAATTCACAATGACATATTGTACTGTTTGTTTAAAAATCGAAGTGAATAAAAAAGGTCTTTTGATCTTAAAGTTCTTTCCCTGAATGTGTCGAAACGACACGGTCAAATAGTGTGCACAGAGAGGTTTTGCAATGTAAATATCACATTTTCCACATGTTTGTGTCATATTTAACGTTTAATATTGTCTACGAAGGTGTTTTGATGTGTACATATCTCATGTTCTCTTGTTTTGTCTTATGCTTTACCTCCAATAGTGACCAGAGGCGTTTTGTAGTTGGTTTTCTATTATCCTTACGCACCATTGTTTTTTTAACAAATAAACAATGGATATAAATGAATAGGTTCTTCTATCATCCTACTACAATCCACCAACCTCGCTAAAAAAAGTATCGTATTTTAATCGCATGTGAAAGGGTCAAACGGGCCACCTAGTAGTGGAAAAAATGATAGGGATTTCCTTTTAAAAAGAAACGCTTCTTTACATTTTTTTCTATATCTTCCTTCATGATGAACACTGTATCAATTTTCTCTATGAAGCAAAAATAGCTTTTCAAGAAACAGTGCTATAAGGAATACTTTTTGTGAATACTTAGTGTTTTAAACGCTCATTATTAATACCAATTCCCGCTTGTATTCTGATCAGGAAGGTATTGTTTAAACATTTACTGTAATATAAAACTTGCCTTTCTATCATAGCTTTTCCATTAAAATAGGAACAAATATTATTTTACTGCGACTGCATTGAAATAACTATATATATATATAGTATATATATATATATATTATATAGATATAGATATATATATATATATATATATATATATATTAGATCTAGATATTATATATATATATATTATAGATGTACATATTATATAGTACAGATATATGATAGATGTACATATATAGTAATATGTACAGATATATATATATATATATATATATATATATATATAATATAGATATATATATAGATATATATATATATATATGTACATCTATATATATTACATATATATATATATGTACATATTATATATGTACATATGTATAGAATATATATATATATAGTTATTATATATATAATAGTATATAATATATATATATGTACATAGTATATATATGTACGATAATATATATGTACCTATATATATATATAGTATATATATATAGATATAGTATATGTACATATATATATATATATATATATATAGATATATATATAGATATATATAGTATATATATATATAATATATATTAAGATATATATAATATATATATATATATATATATATAAGATATATATATATATTATATATTAATATATATATTATATTATAGATGTACATATATATTATATATATATATTATGTACATATATAGATATGTACATATAATATATATAGATATATCTATAGATATATATATTAGATATATATATATATAATATATTATATATATATATATAATATATATATATATAAATAATATATCTATATTATATATATGGTACATATATTATATATGTACATATATATATATATGTACTATATATATATATATATATATATAGAGATATATAATATATATAGATATATATATAATATAATAGATATATATAATATGTACATATAATATATTATATAAGATTATATATATATATAATATATGGTATATATATATATATATATATATAGAGATATATATATGTATATGTATATGTATATATATATATATATATATATATATATATATATATATATATATATATATATATATATATATATATATATATATATGTATATATATATATATATATATATATATATATATATATATATATATATATATATATATTCAATTACTTCACATTTATTTTTTTAAAAATCACAATTTTACTTACTTGGCTAGGTAAGTATCAAAATTCTTAGTTAAAAGCTAACATTGTAGTAGTCTCCACATTTTCTTCCTTAAGGGGCCACAGAACCTTAAAGGTCCACGAAATGACTATAAATATGGTCTAATTCTAACCACAAAAACTCAAATGATATTAGGAAAAGGCATTTTTTTTCCTTATGCATATAAAGTACATATCTTTAGATAAGTTATACATAAAAATGGAAATTCTAAATCTATAAATAATTTTCAAATTAGCAGTTTAGAATTTAATATGATTAACTAGTGATTAAAATTCATAAAGTGCTGCGCGCATCATAAAATTGAGATATATGCTTACAGAAAATAATTAATGGTCAGACTATGCTTGCAATATATTTACCTGCAATGTAAAACCAAATAAATTGTAATAAATATTATTTAAATTAAAAATTTAGCATGGAATTGGAAAACTTCAAAAATTATCACAATTAATTGCTCAATTTTCCCACATAAAAAAGTATTCCAGAATTACTCGTTTTTCTGGTTTTAAACTGTAGAGTAGCATGAAATATAATGAGTGTAGTTTTATCAGTTTCCTATTAATAGTTTAGAAGTAATGCTGCACGCAAACTCAAATTAGCAGTTAATGACATAAAATTCTAAACTGCTAATTTGAAAATTATTTATAAAATTATAATGCCTATTTTTATATATCACATATTTAACGATATGTACTTTACATATATAAAGGTTTGGCTTGGAGTGCTACGGTCAATTTTCGCTACGTGAGGGCAAATTAGAACGGGATCTATTGCTTAAAGTCGATTCCGGACAGCTACAAACGTCCACGCCAGAAGTGGGCCTCGAACCCATAGACTCTGGGTACCGAAAGCCAAAAATTAGATTTTGTGAATACGAGAATTTAGTGTTTTAAACGCTCATTATTAGTATCAGTTCAAGTGTGTATTCCGAGGAGAAAGATATTGTTCAAACATAATTAGTAATATCAAACTTGCCTTTTTTTCCTACTTTTACTATTCAAATAGAAACAAATAGGATTTTACTAAGACTGCATTGAAATAACTAGATACATATGATGATGCAAATAAACCTGGTAATCTTTTCCTCTATATGTTCCTTGTAAAGAAAAAACAAACACAACATCTTGTGTGCTTAAGAAATTCTTGAGTAATTGCTATCCAATGTTTTTTCAAATAATATATCTTTTTAATATTATATTATTTTCCGCCGAGCTTCGATGTGCTTTCATTAACTTTACTGGTCTTGATAATAGAGAAATTCTTTCTATGCGAGAATAGTTGAAGGAAGATAGGAATATCTTTTTAAAAAGTAAGGCTTCATGACAGTTTTTTTCTGCATTTTTTTCCAAGATGAACACTTGATCACTCTTCTTTATGAAGCATTTTTGAAGACGAAAAATGCCATGTTTTGAATGGATAATTAAGCATGCTGCATTTTGCTAGCTTAGAAACAAAAATAGCTTTTCGAGAAACTGTATAATTAGTAATAGTTTTTGGTTTGGCTTGGGGCGCTACGGTCAGTTTTCGCGAAGGCAAATTAGACCGGAACCTATTGCTTAAAGTCGTTTCCGAATGGCTACAAAAGTTCACGACAGAAGTGGGAATCGAACCCACAGACTTTGGGTACCGAAAGCCAAAGAATTAGTTTTTGTGAATACGAGAATTCAGTGTTTTAAACGCTCATTATTAGTATCAGTTGAATGCCTTATTTGAATAGGGATCCAACTCTATTCTTGTTCATTTTGAGATATAGAGCCTTAAAGTCTAAGGAGTGCTGAGAAATGACTGCTGAAGTGTGATTTGTAATGCCCTCTGTTTGCAGAAATAAGCTGGAGGTGTACCAGTTTAAAAATAAGATAAAAATGACTTGTATAAACATGAAAGTGAGGCTAACTCAATTTTTTTTTAAAGTGGAGTTCGGCCACTATTCAAATAAGGCCTTCAATTCAAGTTTGTATTCAGAGGAGAAAGATATTATTTACACATAATCGGTAATATCAAACTTGCCTTTTTTTTTAGTTTTTCTATTCAACTCGGAACAAATAGGATTTTAATGAAACTGCATTGAAATAACTAGATACATATAATGATACAACAAAAACTGGTAATATTTTCCTGCAAATGTTTCTTTTAAAGAAAAAATAACACGAAATCTTGCGTGCTTAAGAATTTCTTGAATAACTGCTATCCAATACTTTTTAAAATATTAAGTCTTTTTAATATTAAATTATTTTCTACCGAGCTTTAATATGCATTCATGAACTTTATTTGCTTTTACGATAAAGAATTTATTTCTATGCGAGAAAAATTGAAGGATAATAGGAATTTCTCTTTAAAAAGTAAGGCTTTATGACAATTTTTTTCTACATTTTTTTTCCAAGATGAACACTTCATCATTCTTTATTACGTAGTATTTTTGGATACATAAAAAAAATCACGATTTGAATGGATAATTATTCATGGTGAATTTTACCAGCTGAGAACCAAAAATAGCTTTCCAAGTGGCAGTATTTTTGGGATTTGCGTCTATTTTGTGTTGAAATGGCTCATTATTAGTATAGATTCTCATTTGTGTGCCGCAGAGAATGGTGTTGCTTAAATATAATCCTTAATGTGAGACTTTCTCTTTTTTATAACTTCCTCATTCAAATAGGAGTATATGAGATTTGTCACTGAAATAAAACAACTTGATGCATAAAACGATGCAAAAATACCTTGAAATGATCTTCTGTTTATATGAGAGGAAATAGGTGCACAAAAGAGCATGTTATACTCGTATTACAGAATACGATTGAGGCGTTCCCGTTGCAAACAGGGTAAAGGCCAAAATTTCCAAAGTGTATTTTTTCACTGATGCAAGGGTTTTTTCATTTTCAATGGGGAGTTAAGTGCCTAGCTAGTTTGGTTTAGTTCTGTGCTAGGCACTTACCTCCCATTCCCTGTCATTAGCCTAAAAAAACCATTGTATCTGTAAAAAAATTACTTTTTGGAAATTTTGGCACTTACCCTCTTTTCAACGGGAACGCCTCAATTGATACTTTCTAGAGAGTACTTTTTAACTATTAACGGTAATTATCTTTGTTTTGCGGTTCCTTAGTTTTGTTGAAAGTGCTACGAAATATTTTGTTACACGAAGGACTAATTTCTCCCAGACCTTCAGTTTCAAAGGGATTTTTAAACATTACAATAAACAATGTCAATTGCGGTACTCAAACCCACAGACAGTGGTGTCGATTGCCAACGTCCTGACCAATACCCCATCATCCGGTAGTAAATTATGTTTAGAAAATATATCGTACTTCAGATTAAAAATTTATTATTGAATTATTCAAATTTCTAGTAATAAACTCATTTCTTGCTGTAGCTTTTATGGATTTTTATAGCTTATTATACTAACACATGTTTGTATAAATCTATTGCTGTTGAGTGAAAATATATTATATTTTAATAAACATGTTTCTTCAATATATGAATTAAATAGAGTTCACTAAAAGTCTGGAAACTGTAACAAATTAACTAAAGAACCTAGATGTATACTACGCATATCTAAAATCTGCACATTCTTCCCAGATTAGTACTTCAATTTACGTAAATTCATTGAATTTTATCTAGTTAAAAAAAATGAATGGAAACATAATTTAATAAAAGACTATGTGGTAATAGGTTTTGAAGGTACATTGAAACTTCTCCATGACGGCCAGTCAGGTTTCCATAAAAAAGTGACCGTTTGGGGAACTGACGGTCGAAAATTGTTGGTTTATTTTAGAAGTTCCCTATATTTAATTATAGAGATCATAGATAACATAACCCTTGAAAACAACATCTCAAATATTTAAGCACTTCGTGATATTTGGCGTTGATTTCAAACTGCAGTTTCAGAATTTAAGAAAAATTTTGCCGATATTGTTTAGATGTAAAATATAATTATATATTATAATTCTGTATTAAAAAATATCGGTCTTTCAGACTTGTTGAAATATTATGGATAAAATGAAAATTTATAAAATCATAAAATTTTTATAAAGTAAATTTAGTAATTTATTCTTAATGTAGTAAGTTTCCTTAATATGATGTATCAGTAAAATTTCTCACACGAATTGAAGCGCAATACTTCAAAACTTTTGTCACACTGAGTAAGTTCGTGTTCCTCATAAAGCAATGCTCTCTATAGTGTTTGACTCAGATGCTTTGTGTATATCATAGTTTAATTATAAGAAAAAGTAAACTTTTTCTTCATTAATCATTATCTACCATTCTTAATCTTACCATTAACTAGGATATTTTGAAAAGATTCATTTGAAACGTCATTTTCTCTAACTAAATTGCATTAAGAGCGTTGAAACTTTTCGGAACACCATAAAGTATTTTTAAATAAACCCATTATCTTTACTAGTGATCATAGAATAATAAGCATTCTAAAACGGAACTAAAATTAGCACATAAAATTACGTTTCAAAGAGATATAATATTGTGATATTTTAACAGAACACTGTCGTTAATAAAATCGATGTCAGATAAAAGCAATGAATTACAAATTAAATATTCTGTTTCACTGTTTACAGTTCCCAAACAGACTTTCAATCGATCTTTATTCCGCTTATCATTGATCAGGAAGCTGATCAGTATAAAATGGGAACTATCATTCTGAAAATGCGAAAATTCTTAACTGATCCTAAACAAGATAAAATAAATTCGACATCACTATCTCTGAGTTTCCTAAATTATTAAGAACGCCTGTGAGATTATTTCCAGCAGCAGACACATTTCTATGTTTCTTAAAAAATGTTCTCTTAATGTTTTTCTTTGTTGTTTCACTATTGATTCCTACTTTTAAGGAAGTGTAATAAAAGTTAACTGGTGTTCATTTGAAACTAAACATTGTTTCAGACATTAGTTATAGCTTTTCAACTGTCTTTTCCAGAGTTTCATACTATTCCTGAATTTATTTATAACAGTGTTTCTTTTAGAATCGGAACATGAAGTTCAGCGAAAAATTTCAAACCTGCAAGACTGCAGATTTATTTATTATATAATGAAATAACAGTGCTTCAGCGTAATTTTTGGAAATATAAAATGCTCAATATATAATTATTTTTTTAATATATATATATATATATATATATATATATATATATATATATATATATATATATATATATATATATAATAGAAGGTAACCCGTCATTTTGACGTCATAATACTAATAATGACGTCATAATGGAAAAAGTATATGAGAGTTAAAAAATATCCCGAATTATCTAACAATATTGCAATTAATCCACACATTGTAAAAGCAAATCCTTTCATTATTTTTTTTTATTTAATTTTTCATGCGATTGGAGTAGTACACTGCCATTCAGTTTTTTACAGCTCACTACTCGATATGAATACTTGAGCTACTTGATTCATTCACATTCAAGTTTATTTACTTTCAGAATTCATCGCAAAAGTAAACAGATTTTTAAAAACTGTTAAATATACATCTAAAAACATCCAATTTTTTTTTGTTCTGAATGTTTTATAGAAAAATAGGCTGAACAAACGTGATTTGATGGAGAAGATATTAGTTTTTAGGTAAGAAAAAATTCTGATCCACATCTGAAATTGAAATTAAGCCTAACCGGCTGTTTGTTTACTAAGGGCTTCAATTGAAAGATGAGTACAGCCCGGAAGTGTCATACAGGGACAACGGCTATTATATATATATATATATATATATATATATATATATATATATATATATATATATATATATATATATATATATATATATATATATATATATATATATATATATATATATATATATATAAACTTTTGAACATATTTTTATATCTGGAAGTTTAAATACCGTAGATTTGCAGACTCGTCCTACAAGTATATTGTTTAAAGCAAAAAATACAAATTATGGTCAAATGTTCTAAAGTAAAAAATTGATTTTATTTATTGATCATTCTGGGAGTCAAACCATACCGTTAAAGACCACCCTACGTCCTTCTGTCCTTAAGGCAGAACTTACTGCTATCCATAAAGAGTTTCCCAAAATTAAGCCCTGCAGGGTTAATTTCTATGTCGATTCCCAATCAATAATCCATGCTGTTAAGGGATGTTTTAACAACTATCCTCTCTTGCCTGAATCTCTTGCTCGATTTCCCCAGTTTATCCACTGTCATCATTCAACGGATTTCTTCCCAGATTGGCATCCCTTGAAACGAAAAAGGCCGTTCATTCAGCAAAATCTCAGGTAGAACATCTGTTAAATACCAGAGGGGCTACTGCTGTCTCACAGAACACCCACTTGTGAATACTCGCTCTTAAAATTTACAGTAATCCCGGTTTTACCACCATTGGTAAAAAATCAAAATACCAGTCGATATTTCAAACTATAAACTCCCCCAAAACATCTTTTCTTTACTATCAAGACTTAAAACCGGAGATATAAGACAGATGATCTACGAGAATGGAACTAAAATTTTCCATCAGTATAACAATTGTAATGATGCACCAGCCTCTTCTCTACCCATGTTCCAGTGCTAAAGTATTAACAATAACCACAAAAGTAATTTTGGATAACTTCCATAATTTGGAGAAGGGTAAAGAACCATACACCATATATATATATATATATATATAACTGCCTCTAATACAATGATTTTGTCGGTGACTAAAAACTTCCAGTTATTAATATACAGGGTGATTTTCTTTAAACTGGTAGTACTCTGAGCCACCTGTAGCGCGATCTATCAGCCGGAATTCCACCAAAAATGATAGAGGGACTAAGGACGACATGGGAGTTTTCGTGGAAAAAAAGTAGTTCCAAATGTCGTTGATAAGGGAAGTTGCGGCGCTCTTGTTGTCGGCGCATCCGAGAAATTGCATAAAATACAAGTAAAACATCAAAATACAAATTCACGACTATGTAGTAGACAGCAGCGCTAGTTTTTTGGGCTATAAAGTGTGTAATCTGTTGTGCCTTCGCTTTACAGAAGAAAGGGTCATCAGTCGCTTTTCTCCCCTTACATGGCCACCTCGCTCTCCTGACTTAACCCATGTGACTTTTTCTGTGGGGTTATTTAAAGTCTAAGGCGTATCTTGGTGGACTCTCGAACTTGTCGGCCGTAAAGGACAACATAACCCGGGATTTCATGAACATACCTGGTGACGTGTTACGCTCGGTCGTTGAGAACGTAGTGTTCAGGATGAAATGTGTCGTCCACCAGGACTGTGGTCACATCGAAGGAGGGAGAAGTGAATTTGCTGCATAAAGTGGTGTTGCAGTGAAATTTCTTTGTTATTCATTTGCCTGCTTACAACTTTTTCGGTATTCATCCCTAATCTTTATAGCCCGAAATACTGCCGCTGTTTCCGACTACATAATCATGAATTTGTATTTTGATGTTTTACTTGCCTGTTATGAAAATTCTCGTATGCGCCAACAACAAGAGCGCTCTATCTTTCCCTAGAGGCGACTTTTGGAACTTTTTTTTCACGGGAAAACTCTTTCCTATGTCGTCCTTAGTCCTCTATCAATTTTGGTGGAATTCCGGCTGATAGATCGTGCTACAGATGTCTCTGAGTACTGTCAGTTTAAAAAAAAAATCACCCTGTATAACTACATGTAAAATATCATGATAACCCATTTATCAGTTTCTTAAGAAGATCTGGTGCATTTTCAGGGTTAATGAAAAACCAAAATATTAAGTGAATCATCGATATCGAGTCATGTAAAGGATAAGAATTTATTAACATGAAATACTAAGATCTACTATTGGATTGCTTAGGTCAGAAATTAAGAATTTCATTGCTCTCAAATTCGACAGACATTATTTTCATAATGATTTCACTGAATGGTTTAAATGTGTGGTAATTTTAAAGTTTGAGCTTTATTGAAATGTCTCTAGCGAATAGCTTTGAACCCTGGCCTACAAATTTCCTGCTGAACATGTAGAAATGATGGAAACTTTAAATATCCATATAGTATTCATATAGTATTCATGAATTAATCTCACTCTTTGTTTCAAGTTCTTCCGCTTGAGATGGATACCCTAAAGCAAGATATCACTATAATTAGCTACAGTTCTCTGTATATATTAAAGTATTTTAGGGGGAAGGAAAAATACACCATTGTACACAATTTATCATCATGTACAAGGTTGAAATTGATGCACTTTACACAAAGTAATTTCATATAAGCTTAATTATATCATATAAAACTGGATGCCAAATAATATTGCATATTGTGGCGAATTAAATTATGTCACCCAATATTTAAAATCCTGCAGGAAAGCTCTGAAGGAAAAGTTCGAGAGTCTTGTCGGACTCAATATTGTTTTGTTAAACTAATTCATCTGATAACTATTCCTAACAGACTCAGTGTCTATCTTAGAGGAAATCCTCATTGATCCTGTAACCTTATTTATTGTGCATCACTCGTCATTTTTTGTCAACTAATTTAAAAATAAACTCGATAATTTTTAATTTTCTTGGTTGTGGCTTTTGTCGATTCGATCGCTACCTCTTGCAATACGCCACAATATTATGATAGCAAATGAACATAATATTCATTAGAATCTCATCCCATATAGAAATTCATGTTATATATATATATATATATATATATATATATATATAATGAAATATTAAAGAAGAAGGACAGATAAAAAACTTTAACTGCAGTTCCTATGTTTTAAGTTTCATTCTAATACTATAAGTGAACCATTCACATAAAACTGTTCACTATAATGACTAAACGTATTTTTCCAAAATTGTTTCTTTTATTTAAAACCGATGAGTTTCAGAGTTGTTTTACTTTTTTTTCCATTCATGAATGTTTTAAAGCTGCTGTAATAGTTGTTATATAGCTGTGGTGTCTCTTTACAGATCATTTTATGAGTTTGGGACTGAAATTTAAGGAGAAGAAAAGGTGGTTTTAAAGAAAGGTATTTGTAAGCATTTTAAACTTCATTTACTTGAATACTTCTTTATGATCAAACTTCGCAGTGAATTTCCCTTTATTTTATTGTTTTGTTAATTATTTAAACTAACCGATAACAAGTTCTCGTAGAAAGAATATTTTTAAAATACCTTTAACTATTATCATTTATTTGTTTTTTACTTTCTATTCTTTATTTCAATTATTTATTGTAATTTTGCATGCTTTATTGTGGATGATAACAATGTACGAAATAATATAAACAATTTTATATAATTCTAAAACTTTACAACACTCCACTTTTGCATTTAGTTTTTGAAACGCATCTGTGCATTTGCTTTGCATATCATGCAATTACTATAAAGAAAAGTTAAAAGTAATATATTAGAACATCAACAACTGGCAAATGTACAGCACGTAGGCCTGATGTGAGAGTAATATAAAATAATTCATAACTATTACAGAAGAAATTAGGGACTTGAATATATTTTATTTTAAAGTTTACTGAGCATACTATTAATTTTTTTTTTTAATTCTGGACATTTTTTATAGGGTACAAAACATTTATTTGTCAAAACAATTCGTTGATCGTATTTCATGAAACATATTTGTTTATACATTTCTGTTTCTTTCTACATGAAGAGAATATTAATGCAACTGGACAAAATTTGCTCTTTTTTAACTAGTCTTTTCATGATTCATATTATATACGGGTTAGGTTTTGTTGCATAGTACGGTTAATCTGAAATATTTTAAAATTGTGTATATATTTTATCTTACCCTATGAAAATGCTACAAAATTCTGAAATGTAATACAAATCTATAGGTTCGTTTATATTTATTAATGACATGAATGTAGCTCATTACTTCTCCGCAAGCTTAAAGTCTACATAAAATCAATCATATTTAACAATGAATAACAATAATATGATGTGCCTTGTTACAGTTTAGAAAAAATTGAATAGATTTTTATTGTAAACCTGTATCAAATGTAATTTACTTTGATATGATATTAAAGAAAATAGAATTCAAGTGAATTTTCTGATATCATATTGGCTAACTACGATTGATGTCAAAATGATATTTAGTTCATGTTAACAAAAATATAAAACACGACAAATGAACCACAACTTAACCATTAGGAAATATTATTTCCACTTCAGAAAATTATTAAAATAATTTCCTTTCGAATACAGATTCTTTTGGAATGACAGTTAAATTGGAGCTTTACTGTTTGATGAGGCGGAAACTTTGCTATGTTTGACTTTTTTTCATAAATTATTTGATAAAACATTTGATGATGAAAGCAAATTCCCCGTACCTATATATGTAAATCTCACGGGATAGGATTTATTTTTATGCATTGTCGTAAAAATGATATTGATTTTGGGCAAATTATAAATTTACGACGTATCTCGAAATCCTCTTTTCAAATTTTACTTGTGTCATCAAACGTAATCCATAAATATACTTCATTTTGCATTTTGATTACGAAGCGTAAAATAAAATTGTTGATCCCAAGTAATGCATTAAAGTGGTACTCGCATTTAAATTCTACTTAGAAAAAGTATTCATTTTGTGTTCGGGTAAAACTTTGCATTAAACTTTGATATAAAGAAGAGTGGGTTTGTAACCCATCAGCATAAAATAAATGGAATTGAATATTGCAGGATTTAAAAATAATTATTATTCCTCTATCCTTTCACAAAGATATTATTATGTCCTTGGGACACAAATGCAACGAAGGATTTTTATATAAACCTAGCGATAAAGTGCTGAATAAATTTACTTTGCATCTGAATTTTAATATACTTTCCTCTTAAGGATGTTTTCCAAGCACATCAAAATTAATTTGCATTGTATTATGCAAAGCATAAACTCAGATATGTATGTTTTGGATATAGTAGTTTATAAAAGCAGAAACTTTAATTTAAATTTTCAAGGTAATTAATTTACTTATGAATGTGTAGTTCTACGGATGCAAACTCACATTATTGGAGGTATTTTCAAATAAACCCAGTAAAGTTAGACTAAATAAGTCTGGCTGAATGCTACTTTCTTAACATGAACTGAGTGGGGGACTGTAAGAATTCAACAGTAAAACGGATAATTACATTATTGGACTTACATTATTAGAGGGATTTTGAAATAGACTCAGTAAAGTTAGACTAAATAAGTCTGGCTGAATACTACTTTCTTAACATGAACTGAGTGGTAGACTGCAAGAGTTCAATAGTAAGTTCAAAAAATAACTCGTCCACAGCTAAAAGCTTATACGGGAGAGTTCAATAGTAAAACGGATACTTACATTATTGGACTTATATTATTGGAGGGATTTTCAAACAGACTCAGTAAAGTTCGTCTGAATAAGTCTGGCTGAATACTACTTTCTTAAAATGAACTGAGTGGTAGATTGTAAGAGTAAAACGGATACTTACATTATTGGACTTACATTATTGGAGGGATTTTCAAATAAACTCGGTAAAGTTAGACTAAATAAGTCTGGCTGAATACTACTATCTTAACATGAACTGAGTAGTAGACAGTAAGAGTTCAAGAGTAAAAAGGAAATGACATGTTCGAAACTACTCATGTTCATAGCTAACATTTCAAGACTATTCGACTACGTTAAAAACATTTTGATGAAAATTCAAATTTTTTTTGTTCCTAATTCTTAAAGAATGTAAATTTCTGTTTCTAAATCTGTTTCACATTCTTCTGTACGATCAATAGAAATGAAATTAGACTGATTTAAAGAAGAGCAAAAGCTGTAAAATTTTAAGGTTTCTTTCATAATACTACGAATGTAATGAACTATATATTTGGTTCTAGGTGTATTATTTGTTGACTTGTAGCTGCAATCTGCATTTATAAAATATCTCAAGAGAAATTACTGAAATTTTACTTGTAATTACATGTAATCGAATGCATTTCTTTTAGATTTAAAAATATGAATTAGCCATTAGGTCATTACATTTACGAGTGTTTTACGTATACACGATAAAAAGAAATAAATGATATAAGCATAATTTTCTTTCTAGAGCTAGATCCGTTTATGTAAAAATTTGATCAATTTTGACAAAAAAGTCTCAATTTTGTAAAAAGTTATGATGTATTTTTTTCCACATTTTCATGTTTTGCCGCTATATTCCTTCTAAAAATAGGACATAAATTTTCGCAAGTACAGTTTTTGGCAAAATCAGCCCCGAAGTTTATCGGATACCTTTAAATAAGAACTGAAGTACCAAAATACCATATATGCATTTAACTGCTTACCCTTTAACCCCATGTGTACCCCATTAACACTCCTTGCCATTTTACCCCAAGTAAAGCTTTACCCTTTAGTGAACAACAAACCCTATGTGCAAGTCTAAATGTCGTATTTTGTTAATATTAATAAGTAATTGCTCGTCGTTTGCTGGCTATGAAAATTCCATCTACCATTGCGTTTATTCCCGTTCACTATGGTGGGTGAAATTCACCAATACGGATAATTACCTTTTCTCTAAAAAAAAATCCGGTTTACGAAAAATGCAACTGCCTCTGTTTCACAAAAGAATACTTTTTAGTGTCATGCCCCGTCGACTAAAATGGAATTCGTCTCGCAGAATTCGACATAGGGAAATAAATTTAAACACGGCATTAGCAAACGAAGATATTAGGGTAGGTGTCCCAAATATCGCCAACATTTTTTCAACATTTCATCCATTTTTTATTTTCTGATTAGGCTGGAAACTCAACTAACATCACTAAGAACTATTTCCTTTGGTATCCTGAGATCAACCAGCTCCAAAACCAGTGTCAGTTTAAGTTATGTAGCCGAATTGGAAAAATTGAAATTTCCAATGAAATCCAGAGCGGTTTCTAATATCGCCTACCTCTGTAGATATTACCACCTTCCTACGAAATTAGGAGCACCTGTGAAAAGGCGTTGCTAGCAAAATAATAGCACCTCTGTGTTCTCTGTTTAATGCACTTTCAAGTGGTATAACAAAAATTAGAATTTGGATGCACCTACCTGGTTCTTCAATGGATTCTTTGGAGACAAAATTTACGAAGACAACAGTCAAAACAATTTCTGACGCCATATAGTTTCTGTTGTCAGTGATAAGAGCGTTGTCGCTAGTGCCGCTGTTAGTACAAGCCCAGAACTAAGAAGTTAGTGCATTTTCTCATACATAGCGCGAATAGCACTTTGGAAACACGAGTAGGCGATATTAGTCCCAGGGGCGATATTTGGGACACCCACCCTACCATTATACCTTACATCTGCCAGAAATTTTCTAGAAATACAAAGTATAGATTTTCACATAAATTTGTGAATTCTAGATAATTATTGTTTCAAAAATTCCTGTATTATTCAGAATGATGTTTCCCATTTTTGTCCCTCCTTTTTTTAAAGAAAAATGGTATAACACTGTTTAACAGGCAATTACATATTCAATGGTTCACCTGCCAACAGCGGAGATCGATTATAGGGATATTACGGTTGAATAATTGTCATCATAAATCCGTTTTTCGAAATTCTTAAGGTAATGTATATACATTTAAATGTATTCCAAATAAATGTTGAATAATTTCCATAAAATATACAAAGTATTCTCTTGGTCTGCAGAGAGATATCGTTATAAAGTTTGTTATAAATTTAATGGACCTTATCGACTTTAGTGGACCTTAAACGCATTTGAGGAAGATGTCAAGAATTTTGTTACTGCAGTATATTACAGAAATATTAACTTTTAAGAGCTTAGATGTAATTAAAACCAATAAGCATACCAAAATGTTGGTTTGAATATTGAAGACTAAAAAAATGTATTTTAATGAATCAGGAGAGAGAAAAAAATTAATTCCCTTTAATGTCTTGAAGTATATTTCTGTATGATATCAAATCGATTGATTACATAATCTTGAGATTTTTTTAGCAAGATTAATATAATATAGGATATTTAATGAACATTTTTGAATGTTAAATATTATTAGAACCGTTAAATTATGTAAATATGTTTCATATTATGCTATCAGATTTATAATTTAATTTATTTTTCCTCATTTAAAATTTGAATTATAATACCTCATCTTTACATAATTAACGAGAGTAATGATTAATTTTATTAGGTATAAATATTATTCCATTTCGTGTAATATATAACTTCATAATTTCAACATATCTCTGGTAATATACAATGAAAGTAATATTGCAATGAAACTAATTTTGAATCTATTACAATATCATTACCTTTGATGCATTTTACGAGAAATAGTTAAAGTATACTATTAAAATATTCATTAGAATATTTAAACTTATAATAAATACAAGAGGGAAAAGAACGATATTTATCATTTTAATGTGTTAATGTAAACATATGTGCAATTTTGAAATAGTTAGCTTTATAAATTTTGACCCAATAATTGATTCTTGTTTTACAGTTAAAATACCATAATCCTGTTTGGAATCATCTAACCTTTTTATACTTTCAAACGTCTTGAAAGTAGTCAACGATCATTAATATTATTCGCAACTTATCATCAAAGTATTTCATCATT
>OU015502.1:83035033-83262533 GCA_907164885.2 Dolomedes plantarius | reverse complement strand
CTTTTCAAACTTTCCATTTCTTTTCAATTATTGAAATTTTCAGGATTATTTAAGTTCTTTAACATTCGTTAAAGGGAAATATTATAGTTGAAGTAAGTTAATGTATCTGCGTTAGTTGGGATGATTTTTTTTCTTTCAAAAATATACATTACTGATTAAATACATATATTTTTAATCTAAATGTGATATAATATCATGAAAAAAAATTTACTTATGATAAAAAATTTCATAACTTTTAAAATGAAGATTTTTTTTAATATTTAGTACGATTTTGTGTTTACACTAGACACCCTAGACATAATTGAGCAAAATATATTTTAATTTACTTTATACTTATTTAAAACTGTAACACTTTTTTGTGTTCTGAACTAAATGTTTTACATTATTTTCAAAAGTCATTTAGATATATCAAAAAATGGGAAAAAACGCTATGTTTTTTAAAGAAATTATTTTTTATAAGTCCGATACCTGAAGAATGATTCAATTAACAAATAGAGATTTTTGTTCAAAACATATATATAAGTAAGTTGCTAAGCCAGTTGTTTGGGCAGTCAGTGAGAGAAAACTACGCTATCAATTTACTTCATTTATGTCTTAAACGAAAGATTTTAATCTGTAGATGTGACAAATTTATTTTTTGTAACAGCTAGTTCTATTGATTAGCGATAATTGACAATTAAAAAATTGCTCTCTGCGCATGCTCAGTGACATGTTTAAATCTGGCTTTAAATACTTACTAGGCACGAGGTCGCATAAACACATTATTTTTTTTATTACGAAGATCGTTTGACACATCGTCTCCCCCGCTTTCTCGTATTAGCCCGTGAATCACCCCAAGACCATTCGCTACGTATCAATACTTCTGTACGCAGCCGAGGGTTAATTTCTCACGTTCGGTGACATTTTTCATTATTGTTGGGCCCACGAGTGCCGGATGGACACTACAGATCCGACATCTACAAAGGCATCCCGGGCCCCTAAATTATTTATTACGAAGAATCTCTCTACCTCTCTTTGTGCCATTTTTATTTTTAATTATGTTTGTGAGATATAGAATTAAACCTGACAAAAATTGTTTATTTCGGACTTTTGAGTAACCATATTTCATTTTTCTGGGTTCAGTAGTAATTTTTAAAAGTATATTACTTTCTTCTTAATATTATGATTTTCAACGTTTGGAAATGATGTTGTAAGGTATACATAAGATTCGATTCACAAGAATCGAACTTTTGAGTGAATGAATTAAAGAAGCTGCTTGAGATATGCTAATTTCGGCATACGCGCTTGGTATAAATACCAAGCAGCTTAATTAATACAGAGGTTGAAGAAGGTTGTTGTTAAGGTTGATAGATAAGCGAGTTAGGGGAGCTACGAGTAAGCAGCTCCAGGTTTTAACCGTCGCTAGTGCTTAGGAGGCCCAAAGTTTACGTGGCAGAACTGCTGGTTTGACTCTCTGCTGGTTTGTGAGTATTTGCAAAGTGTATTTCTATTGAATGTTAATATATATTCCGTACAAGTAGTACTTATGCTTATTGCTGTAAAAACAAATTCTATATGTGCAACGAATTCAATAAACATTGTTTCATATATAAACTGTGTTTGTATCAAATTCATATAGAGTGCCACTTCAAATTATATACACCCAAGTCTGGGTAGAAGTGAGCTATAGTCTACAATGTGTTGAGTATAATTTGTTTATTAGTACATTTATTAACATCCAGCCGCCATGTTTCGACGGGTACCTACCAGGCCCTGATTTTCTATTATGCCCGGGCCTAGGGGCCCCCAACATTCGTGGGGGGGGGACCCAATTTTTTTTTTTATTTTAAAAGAAAGAAAGAAAAAATTCCCAATTCAAATATTTTTTTCATTTTAACTTTATTAATTGCAATTTTTTATATATCCTTTCAAATTTGATTGATTGGTTCATCATATGTATGCTGTATATAAGAGATTAATAAGTTTTTCTGGTTGCATTGTATTGGTGTTTTAATGATGAAGTTAATATGTTGTATTGCTTTTCGTTATTTGATAATGTTCTAGGCTTCTACGCTGCAATTAGCCAATTCTGGGTAAAATGGTACTTTCAAAATGATTCATGATTATTTTTCTGTGTGTAAATTTTGAAAATTTTACGCCCACATCAGTGTTAGGGGGGCCCACATTCCGAGTTGTGCCTATAGTCCAGAATTTTCTATATCGGGCCCTGCTGTGCCAACTAGTAGTTAGTAATATGTGAAACATGATTGCAAAATTTCATTGAACTATGTTGAAAACATTTTAAATTATTAGCTTTTTCGTTTAGAAAAGTAACTGAAAAAATAGTTTTCTAGAAAAGGCATTTTAAGATGCTACTTTCGGGCTTTTAATATCGTTAACAATTTTTTAAATTGGCTATAAATTGTCATCCAATGATCGTACGAATCAAAGTAAAGCAATTTTATTAGAAACCTAAAATTTTGGCCTTTAGAATAGAGACAAAAATGCACCAAAACAGACATTTCAATGTATGCAGATACTTAAACAAAGAAAAATTAAGAAATATGTTTTTTAACATAGGATTACGTTCCTCAAAATAACATAGGATTACGTTCCTCAAATCAGAGTCCGTCGTGAGTTATAATTTTGGCAGCTCGCCAAACCCAGTAGCAGTTAAACAGAAAAGTACCAAAATGTGTCAAAAAAAGAAAAAAGAAAGAAAAAGAAAAAAGAGGTAAGCAAAGATAAGTAATCCTACGTTAATAACCCGTGGTACTTTCGTTAGGAGAGACTACCCGAAATATATTTATTTCTTTTCTATAGGGATATGTTCAGTATTTAAACAATAAATTTATTACATGTAGGAAAATATATCTGAATAAAAAAATCGTGTGTTAAAAGATTGCATATTTTCCTCTTTGGAAGCATAACACCTTGTCTATATAACTAACACTCCACTGGAAGGAATTAGGCAAATTATTTTCATGCTAACATAAATATTTATTTTCCTCTTGACAAGTATTTATTATCCTTATATACACTAGTATTATGTTTCTGTACATTTTTCTCGCAGTTTTTGAAAAGCATATTTACCGATTTTTCTTACTGAAAATCATGCCGCCACATCAATCGTGTCATTGTAAGATAAATAAAGTTCGACTTGAGGTATAATAAACCCCCCCCCCAAAAAAAAAAAAAAATGCGCAAGAATGTTAAATGCTGGCAAAAATGTACGAAACTTATGAGTTAAAAACTCAATTCACCCTTGGAAAATCAATAAATCTCTCACCAAATATTACAAAAAGTTTGCTTATTATAGTTTATCTGTGCTATATTGTAGAAAGAGCTGCCACTTCCAAATATTTCATCTTTAATATATATCTTATAACTCATCGGAATTATTCTATGAAGATTCATTCTCCTTTTCACTTGTTTCACATTTTGAGATTTCCAGCATTTAAACAAAACTTGCGCATTTTAAATTTTCCATTTCATTATATAAAGATTTACTTCTTTTCTTTTCATACCGTTTCAGATGAATCCGAAAATTTCATTCTGTTATTAATGTTAAAAATATGTCGTGAATTGCAATTTTAAACGTCATTCTCTCAGATATTTATATTCTTTCAAGCATTTTTACAGATTATTGTAGGTATTACATAGTTTTCTAATAATAAAAGGAATTGTAAAACGCACATATTTTTCAGAATTACTCCTATTTCAATTTATTTTCGCATTATTTTAAATAATAGAAATTCCATCATAAAAGATGGTTTATGCGTTATATATTTTTCGTATATATATATATATATATATATATATATATATATATATATATATATATATATATATATATATATATATATATATATATATATATATATATATATATATATATATATATATATATATATATATAGGTGGTTATCAAAATGGTGGAAACACTAAGAAACATTATGAAAACCTTTATTAATAAGGCGCAGGATAACCTTTGACATGTAATAGCACCTGATTCATCTTGGAATTGGATTATACAAGTAATGAATAGTGGTTAAGAATATATTTTACCATTCTTTAGAATAAAATCATGAAAGTTCCTGTAGAGATGGTGTGGTAGATATCGATCCCTAGCTCTATCCGCTTATACAGATAACAGTGGTTGGATTATATATAGTCGGGGGGATTGCACAGGGCAAGTTACGATATTTGACATCCTTTTAATGGTCTTCAAGCCAATACTTGACGAATTTAGCTGTATATGTAGGGGGATTATCATCCTAGAGAACGCTATCTCCTGCAAGAAACAATGTTTGCACCATAGGATGGACTAGCGAGTTAAAATTTCGACATAGTCCTTCCCATTCAATCTCCCTTTTAGGGTTACAATAGAGCCTGAAGAAAACCATGAGATGTCACCTAAAACCCTGATAGATCTACCTCCATGATTGACAGTTGAGATGAGACAGCCAGAATCTTACGCTTGTGTAGGTGTTCTCCATACATACGTACGTCCTGTTGCGAGGAACAGTTACGATATTTGACTTCTTTTTCATGCTCTTCAAGCCAATACTTGACGGATTTAGCTGTATGTATAGGGGGATTATCATCCTAGAGAACGCCATCTCCTGCAAGAAACAATGTTTGCACCATAGGATGGACTAGCGAGTGAAAATTTCGACATAGTCCTCCCCATTCAATCTCCCTTTTAGGCTTACAATAGAGCCTGAAGAAAACCATGAGATGTCACCTAATACCCTGATAGATCTACCTCCATGATTGACAGTTGAGATGAGACAGCCAGAATCTTGCGCTTGTGTAGGTGTTCTCCATACATACGTACGTCCTGTTGCGAGGAACAATATTAACAATGATTCATCGGACCAAGTGCCATTTTTTCGACACATTACTCGACCAGTATTTACGCTCGTGGCACCAATGAGGATGACATTTTGTATTGACATCTATTACGAATGGTTTGGGAATAGCTACTTTTAAAGCTATTTAAATGTTTTGTTTGTATCCCTTCTACCTCTGATGGTTGACACCGGAACATGAAGATACAGATTGAGCTCTTCGGTCATTTTAGTTGCAGTTGTTTTCTTTCTTTGTGTCGTAATCCGCTTCAATACCCCGTCCGTCTCTTTCACTCAGCTCTCCCTTTCATTCACTAATCTGTATGGCAAAGGATGTTTTTATGTGCACTCTGTATGCTATCACGACTTTCGATACCATAGCTCGGAAAACACTGTTTAGTCCGGGGGCTGCAGTAACAGATACTTCAATAAACGTGCTCAAACAAGTTCTTTAAACGCGCTCAAACAAGTTGCTACTTTCGCAAGGTCTGCAAGATTTCACATTTTACGCTGTTCCCCCAAAAGCACGACCAGGATTTGCGCTCGTGGCAACATTGTGGACGATATTTTGTATTGGCATCTATTACGAGTGGTTTGCGAATAGCTGCTTTTCCGTAAATGCGTTGTTTGTGAAGTTCCTTTCTACCTCTTATGGTTGATACCGGAACATGCAGATGCAGACTGGGCTCTTCGGACATTTTAGTTGCAGTTGTTTTCTGTCTTTATGTTGCAATCCACTTCAATATCTCGTCCGCCTCTTTCACTCAGCTCTCCCTTTCGTCCACTATTCTGTTTGGGAAAGGATGTATTTTCCATACACTCATTGCTATCACGACTTTCGATAACATAGCTTGAAACACAGCTACTATCATGGGGGGTGGTAGTGACAATTACTTTAATTTAAAAGCACTCAAACAATTTGCCCTTTTCGTAAGGTCTGACATTTTACTCAAATCCATCCCCCAAAGCACTATTCCCTTAGCTTCATTATTGCTACCTGACAGTAGAATAATACATACACTATATTATAAAAAATGCCGGTGGCCAGACTTGTGCTTTAAGAAATATGAAGCACATCCTTAAACACCACTGATATTGATAGGTGTTCCGATTATTTTGATAACCACCTGTGTAGATATATATATATATATATATATATATATATATATATATATATATATATATATATATATATATATATATATATTATGCCAAAAATGTTCCTAAGCCTCCAACTAAATTTGCCCGATTTCTAATTTTATTTATTCCTGTTAAACTCTCCGTAGTTTTTATATCTACCCTCAAGCGCGTTCTCAGCTAGAGCTAAAAATAACCCTGGAAGTTAGACTTGTAAATTGTAACCATACAAGGCCATAAAAGCAAATCCGAAAATTGATGAGTTTGCAGAATATCTGACCACAGGAGAGTTCATTTTAAAAAGTCGGGATATTATTCTGACTTATGGTTGCTTTTCTACATTTACCTCTGCAGATAGAGCTTGGGAGTTACTGTGGAGGTTTTAACTTAAGTCTCTTTCTCACACAATTGGAAATAAATATTTTTTAAATATATGACTAAATCTTTTATTGATTTTGGAGCACTAGTGACTACGACTACACGTCTCCAATTATACAATGTGCATCTAATGTTAAATTATTTTTTTCGACCTAACATATGTATACTTTTTAAAAAAAATATGAATATATGTATGACACATATATGACAAAAGATATGACGAATGTGACCGATTTGAATTGAGAATCAAAAGGATGTTATATTTATAAAATTTAAACTATGTTTTACAAGGATATTGAAGTGTAACTTAATTGAAGGAAATATTAATTAAAATGGTAGCATTAAGTTATCCGAACACGTCCGTTGCACTTTTTTAGAAACACATGGCGTAGGAACACTTTAAATGCATTTTTGGATTTAATTGCAATAAATATTAATGAGAGAATGTCAATTTTTAAAATAAACGTCTATGTTTTTTTGTCAAAATCGTTAAATATATGTAGAATTTTGAGGAAATTATAAAAAAAAAACACTTCAAAAATGCTACATTAAAAACAGTCAGTCTTCTCTGAAATAAACTACATATTTTTATCTACATGTTTTTAAGAACGT
Source organism: Dolomedes plantarius (assembly GCA_907164885.2). Lineage (NCBI taxonomy): Eukaryota > Metazoa > Arthropoda > Arachnida > Araneae > Dolomedidae > Dolomedes > Dolomedes plantarius. The sequence continues at coordinate 83,255,574 of OU015502.1, read as the reverse complement.
ACTAAAAGTTTAAAGTTTTATTAAGAAATGAATATTTTAAAACTAATCAGATATTTATTATGGATTTTTAGCCAATTTTACAATGTTATTATTGAAATAATAGGTCATAAATTGGAAAATATCCATTCAAGCAAAACTATATTAGCGCATCCTCTAGAAAACAATATATAGACTAGGTACACAAAATTTCATAAAATTTCAATGATAATATTTTGAGTTATCTGTTTTAAAATGAGCAAAAAATGGTTATATATCAATTTTGAGGAAAATGCATTTTAAGTTTTACACGTGCTTAGAATTACAAGCTATGTGAAGTAATTTAAAGTTGCCACACAGTTTGCAAAAGTGTTCGTACTTTAATTATTTCATTAAAAGTTTACTAAAATTACATTAAAAAAGGAAATTATGTTTGTACTAATAGTTAATGTTTGTACTAATAGTTTATGTTTGTAATAATAGTTTGTACTAATAGATTTCTGGTCCTTTAATAAACAACCACTTCCAGTGCTTTGAATCTCCACTTCCGGTTTTCTAGTCATTATAAAATCTATAATATCTCGGCTTGAAATTAACATATAGACATAAACAAACCTATTTTGAAAAGCTAAATGACTGATCTATCCAATTAATAAATTAAAAAAGTGTTACTTTTGACCCAAAAGAAATCTTTCAACGTAGTCGGATACCTTATTTCAGAGGGCCAACAATTTGAATAAAATTTAACTGGAATAATTAACAGTGAAATTATAAATATTATATATGAATGCAAAAAGAGATTAATTCTAGAAATAAAATGTCCCTTTGTATAAATTAAACAAAACAATTTCACTGACTCAACCACTTAGTATAGATAAATAAAGTCAAAATAAAGAATAAATAACAATCCGCTAAAATCCGAGAAATCGTAATTCTGTTACAAATATTTACTAGATTTTTATTTCTCCTTTTGCGTGCTTTATTTTCTATACGACTTCTTTAGTTTTTAAGATTTACGTCAATAACTATGAGAAATAACACTCTTCCCTTTAATACTATTCGTGATTGGACAACTGCTTACTCTACCTATTCAGGGGCTTAAAGTTTTGAATAAAATATAGGCTTAGCGGAAAAGAAATTACATTATATATCTATTATTTAATGCTATAAAAATGTCAAGTTTCCGAAATAGATTGTTATTATGCGTAGGCTGTATGTAGATAGCATTACGTTTGTTTCCATCCGATAAATCTGTAACAGTTTTATTTGATTACAAACCTAATAGCATTTCTCTGATTATTTTGTACAGTTTTATTACTTTACGGTGTGTTGCTTTGAATAATGTATATAGTATTTACTTCTTACGGGCTGCATAAAGCTGAATAATGTATAAGTTTAACGAAACAGGAACTGCCTATTTCAGGTGTTTTAATGTCATAAAAATGTCACATTTTCAGAACGTATTGTTCATAAAAGTGGTTTTGAATCATTATTTTAAGCCTGGCATTCTAGTTAAGTATCGTCAGTGTGCTTTTGTATTTTCAGGAAAGTTTCTACAAGTTTTGATTCATTTTTATACATTATTTTTGATCGAAGATCGGGGAGAATGTCAGAGTATTTATTGTATACACATACTTATACTTAAAGTCTACGATTAAGGTGTGTATAATGGTTTTCGCATAAATTCTCCTTTTTTTGACATTTCGATTCCTCCCGTGACAAGGACTATATATAAGTTTGTTGTTGTTGTAGCTGATGCCCCTTGACCGACATGTAACATCAGGTCAAGTCCCGAAGGCTATGGGCGATGAAGGTGCGGCTCCGGTTTTTAATAGCACCGCAAGGGTCGGAGTCCGACTTGGCTAAATGACCGGTACCGTAATTTTGAACCGAGCCAAGTGACGAGACCGGAACACTTGACCCCGCACCTCCAGAGGTAAATTTGAGAACATGGAGGACATTGTAGCCACGCCCTATTTTACGTGCCCCAGCCACCATTAGTGAACACGGCGGTAGATTTGCAGCGACGAGCCTCGAACCAGGGACGTTCAGATCACTGGCCCGCTGCTCTTGCCAACCGGGCTACCGCGCCCATATATATAAGTTTAATGTTTATATACGATAGTTCTGTGGCAGGGTTATTAAAATGTACTTTTTATCTTTGACTCTGCTTGACTATCTAAGGCAACTAATTGCATAATATTTCCTTCAGAAACACTATAAAAAATCTGATTAATGCTTCCCTGGAAAATATGAAATATGTCGGATTGTTTTATCAAAATTTGTGTTTAGACAAAAATGGTACATATTAAATATTACCCTATTTCAAGCATACGTTGTCCGGTGTCAAGCTTCTACAGTGTAAATATCTGCCAATTTTGTTAAAATGTTTGAGATTTGTTTTGTCATAGTATCAGGTAACTCAATGAAGTTGTTTTGTTTTATTTATATTACGTGACATTTTGTTTTGAGAGTGAATCACTTTCCGCAATTACCTATAATTTTTTTTTATACTTTCAGTGTTACTGTTTGTACGTCTCTATTCTTTGAGGGCAACAAACTCGTACAGTTTTTTTTATTTGATTATTTCTAATAAGTACTTTTTATATGTACGCAGCACACGATATATAGAATTTAAAAACCTAACGCCAGGGTACAATCTAGGCTTTGCTTGGATATCACCGGCTCAGATTTACTCTAAAATCTCCATTTCTAAGATAACAAGTGCTACGAACAAATTAGCGCTTCCCACTATTGAGTAATTAATCTAAAAGTATTCAAGATACAAAGCCTGATTTACCTCTGTTCAATGCATTATCACTGCTACACTATTCAATCCCCATATGTGAAACTAACATCAAATCTTAAAGGCTAGGAACCCAAAAGCTAAGAATCTGGTACTACAAAAGTGGGCTTGCAGTCGAAGTAGATATTTCAGTTGTGAACGAACATAAAACTAGTCCACTTCCTGTACTCTCTACTCTTATACTTCAAATAGACAATAAGAGTTCTTATTTGAAAGCGTGATCTCTGGCTTTATTGAAAAGAAATGTTAGTCACGTCATCTTTACATAATGACGTCAAGCAAAAATATAAAAAAAATATCTATTAATAAAAATGTCGGGCAGCCAAAAGAAATAATGCCATGACAAACAGGTTTCAATTTAAATTTTATGCAAATTGTGACTTTACGTTCAAAATGGGTACAATTAAAAATTTCATTCAAAAGTATGATTAACCCTGAGAAAGTACTAGCAAGCCAAAGTGTGGATTTGTTTAATAATCAAACAATGTCCCACTTCAGAAAGATTTGAAACGCAGGCAGAGGCAAGTTTCTCTTGATAGGTTTTTCGTGACAATCCATAAATATAAGTCTACAAAAGGCATTGGTAGTGTTAAGAGATAAAAAAGAAAAAGAATTCCTGTGCAAGCGCCTGCTGTTTCATTGGAAGAAGACTCCCCTCTACGCAATAACCCTTCTCCTTTTCTACATTGCCACTATCCCATTAGTCTATCAAATCCTTTCAATACTTGAGTGAAGTTAGTAGGTGTGAGGTTGAGTGAAGATAAAATTTATTTAATTTTAAAAAAATGTTCCTCTAGTTTAAAGATATTGCATTAAAAAATACACCCGTCTATTTATATATATATATATATATATATATATATATATATATATATATATATATATATAACCTTCATATATGTAATATGTGGGTATGTAGAAATAATTTGGTATGATTAAAACAGTTATAGAGCTAAAAGTCTTATTTTGAATTAGAAATTTTCAGGAATTAATTTTTCAATCCTTATTAAATTTCCCTCCTCAATTTTCAATCAAATGCTGGTTTCTAATATTAGTACTATTTCGTATTCGAATCTTACAAATAATGAACTTCACAAAGCGGCCTCGGTTTATTTGAACAATTCATGTTTTGTCAGAAATCCATTAACGTTTCACTGTATTAAAACGAAGGAAATAATCTTGAATACTTCTGATACATAACATTTTGTAGTATACGTGATAAAGTGTATGGAACTGTATTAAAGTTTTATATTCTTATACAGAGAGGAAATCCTTGGAAATACATAATTACTTGCCTTATAGACATATATTTTATTCAAAAGTTTATGCTTCCTAAACACGGAAAGGAAGTAGATGTACCCAAGCGATGGAGATGGACATTGTGAAAGACAAGTGAAGTAATTCCTTTTACGAGAAAACTTCTTAGAAATCTCATGTAAGGAGTTCTTGGCATTCTAGGAAACATAAATTACGCCAAAAGATCATTTTACGACTAAGCAGGATAGTGAAATTTATCATTATTTTGAGAACCTCCAGACTTTCAAAGGATAGATATTCGAGTTTTATTAAGATATATTGAAACTCTTATTTACGTGGAATCATTGAAATTTATCCAAGTACCTTCTTTCTGACATTAGACGGCATATTGTAATAGTTGTCTTATAAATATTACTTTAAACCTTTAAATATTAGCATATATATATATATATATATATATATATATATATATATATATATATATATATATGTATGTATATATATATATATATATATATATATATATATATATATATATATATATTCATATATATATATATAATATATATATATATATATATATATATATATATATATATATATATATATATATAAATATGTATATATATATATATATATATATATATATATATATATATATTTATATAAATATATATATATATATATATATATATATATATATATATATATATATATATATATATATATATATATATATATATATATATATATATATATATATATGTGTGTGTGTGTGTGTGTGTGTGTGTGTGTGTGTGTGTGTATATACAATATGTGTGTGTGTAATGAATTAACGCTATTAAGCCATGAACATCAGATTGGAGAACTCGTAGTGTTCCGTAATCCGGGTTTTAGTCGTGGCGGAGATGCTGGGGAGGACTCATAGACAGGTATTGCTGTCGAGGAACACAAACATCCGAAATGTTGATGGAACAGTCTCTTTATTTTGGAATATTTCGATGGTTTCATTACACTTCATTATATTCACAGTTTTTAATTACTACAGGACTATCCTGCGTAAAAAAACCGTCCTGAGGCTGCCGGAACAGCACAGGATAAAGCAAAAGAACGTAGAGCTGAAAGTTGTGCATGTTTCCCACTCAGCGACAGACACACAAAAGACCGCGAAAACCCTAGGTTCACGCCCTGAGTACGTTCGCGCTAAACTTTTAATTGGTTAAAAAGTGACACCTGACCTCATCACGCCGCATCGGACGAGGTTACGTCAAGCTTCTAAAACAATCTTCGTATATAACATTTAGGCTCGTGGCTTGGCTCGAGGAAAACTGATAGATTGCTTTAGAGTATTTAGATCAAAATCAAATTGAGGGATAATGTTCTATTGTGGTAAGACAAAGTTAATGGAGGGAATGGTTTATCGTTTCAATTCCCCCTCCCTCTGGAAAAGACTTGGGAGTGGGGTCGACACCCTCAGCAAGGCTATCCATCAGGCGAGAACCGTGTATGACAAATAAGAATAATTTTGAATAATAATTTTGAGGATTAATTTTGAAAAATTTTGGTTCAGGAATTGAAAATTGAAAATTTATTTTAACTATCATCCTTGTGTGTCCGTACCAGTCATGGCAATATCATACAATATATCACAAAATATTGCAAAACAAAATAACATAATATCAATACACTTAAATTACATGTTAGGGTGAGTATGGCAGTATTTCAAATTCACAAAAAAATTTCCATGGACACTTAAAATTGAATGAAAAAATAGTTTTTTATCATGGACTAAACTATATCATAACAATTGTTTTAAAAATGAGAACGTAAAACTTTGAAAGACAAAAAGGAATCAAAATTGTCATATTCGGGTTTTTTACACATGAGATCCAGAAATGTTACACATAATATATTTCTAAAAGGAAGTTTAAACACGATAGGTTTTTTTGTCAATTAATTTAATTTAATTTAATTGGACGACACGCAAAGTTTAACCACCTAAAAAGTGGAGTCAAGGGTGTTAGGCACCAAAAAAATCAAATGGAAATGGATCTCTGGCTCATGATGTTTGTTGTTACTCATGATATACTTTAAATTTGTTAGGTGGATTATCAATTTTTATAATTGTTGAAGAAGGATCATTAGGTTTCATGATGAGTAGGAAATGTAATGAGTGGGAATAAATATACAGTTCAACATAGCAAACAAACTAAATAAGGTCAAAAAGGCAATAAACATTTCAAATAAGTTGGAAAATTGTTCAATTAGGAAAAAACAGGTTTTAAAATAATTCTTTTAAAAGTTGTCTTAAAAATTTCAGTTTAACCAATAACACTCAACATTATTTTTATTATTGGATTTTTTTATTATGGATTTATACCACTGTAGCAATAAACTAAGCCTAGATTGTCAGTAGTGAAAATTTGCGGTGTGTCAATTCCTCCACAGAGGTCCTGTGAAATCACACTAAATTCAGGCTAACTGAGTTACAATTGGGTTGGATGGGCTGTAGGTGGCTTTGCGTTCGGGGGTCTAACCGACTCATTTGGATTTATATCATAAATTGTGTTCTGGGTCTAACATAATCACTTGGAATTATTATAATATGAGTTCTGGGTCTAACAGAATCACTTGGAATTATTATAATTTGAGTTTTGGGTCTAACAGAATTTCTTGGAATTTTATTAAAATTGGATCTCTGGGATCAACAGAATTATTTGGGAGTTAAATTATAATTTGGTTGAGGGAATGTTATTGAAGGAAACTGGTTTTGACTTAATTCGGGTTCTTTAATATTTTCAATATTCAAATTTAGTTAGAAGAGTGCACATTTTGGTCATGTTAGGGTAAATTGGGGCAAAAAATATAAAATGTCATAGTAGTGAAACACAAGATCATTTTAACACATATCAAGGAATTCAAATTTATTTTTCTTGGATTATTTTGAATAGATGGCCTGGTTTTTCTATTGCAGGTAGGTCTGGGTTTATTTGGAGAGTATCCGGATACCGAAAATCCTCAAACTTTAAATAACTAAGGCTCATCAAAAATTCAAACATACCAAAACTTTCATTATAAAAATAGAGAACATCGAAAACATTAAAAAAAATACACTAAATAAATTTATGGAACCTGAGAGAATTTTGTTTTCAAGTTCCAGGAAAATTTTTCATCTGAGTTTATAGCAAAAATGTCTGTCTTTGACTAATTAACACACTCTCAGTCCTTATTGTTAGCCAGCGTCCCATTCGTTGCAATAAATAGTACCACAAGAACACAAAATAAAAATGAAAAACATTTAATCACTGGAATAGACATTAAATATTATTTTTCATTTGTGCGTATAACAGCATGACATACTAAATCAAAATATGACCAAACTAAATTTTAACATCTTCCTTAATTTTTATAGCACTTAAGATCTCATAACACACTAAAAATCAATAATAAACTGAAAATGTTAAAAATCACCCAATGGAACAAAATATTATATTCAAATTATATAAGTCATTCTCAAATCCTACGCGAAAATCCAGAAAACCTAACCTTTAACACGGAAACGAAACATGAAAACAAAAGTGTATCATGATATAAATAAATGAAAACAATTTCAAATTCGACGCGACTCATGTTTACCGAACAAATGCTGATCAAATAATTCACGGCTCTTGAGTTGACCTTCAACTCAAAAATGTCTACAGTTGTTTACAATAGCGAGTTCGTCAGCGGAGAAGGCTCACTTTTCTTTCTCTCCTTTTACTTTTTCTCTCCGCGACGATTTAGAATTGGGTGCGATAAACAGATACTTACAGAATTAATACACTTTCATGAAATTGCAACTATAGTATCAAGATTTTACTAATTACACTAAAAGCACTCAATGAAGCTAAAATACACAATAAATGAGGTTATTAAGATATATCAGAAATAGTAAATTCGACCTTAAAATTATAGAATCAAATTATCAATACAAAGTTATATAATCAAAATTGAATTTCTTCATTTCGTATTGTTCATCGCCTGTTCAGAAATCTATTGATTTTTTGAATTATATCTAAGAAAACATATTAAAATTACTCATATTCATTCAACTTTTTCAACCCAATTCTGATATTCAAACAAACCTTCATACCTCATATTACTGGGAAATTATTATATTTCTCATACCATAATTTAAAAACACATAATATTAATGAGATTTTATTCACTGCACTAAAATCTCCTATAATATTTCTCATTGAAAAATACCGCAATTAAAATGCTTCAACTTTTTTAAAAATACTTCACAAATATTAACTTACCTGTATGTTACCAATATTATTTTTATAAATCAATTTTTAGAAAATAAACCCTTTTTTTCCCAAACTCTTTAGGCATAGCATTATTTATATGGGGTCCTTGGCGCAACCAGTCAAAATTTCCCCGATATCCAAGAGTCCTTTGAATGTTCTGGTTTTACTGTTCCGACACAGTTCTGGAACAGTGCATAGTGTTTGGGTAGAGTCAAAATCACTGCGTATAATCCACGAAACTAGATAAAGGTTAATAACAAGAACGGAAGGATACACAGTCTGGTCTTCATTAGTGAACTCCCAGTTGATAATTACGCGCAAAATCTCACACACAATATCCAACAGGGCAACTTTACGATCCTCAGGAACAGGAAAAGGTCTGATTTTCGACTCCGGAACCTTTCGTTTCTGTATATGGTAATCTCCAATATCATTAGTATGAAATCTCCGGTGGCATATGGGAGGATTTTTGGTTTAATCTCATTTTTTTCTTTTTCATTTTCGTTTCGAATTCATCGTCACTCTTATCGGACTAGAAAATCGTTTAATCGAAGAATTGTCTAATTTTCTCGGAGACACACATTGAAATCCGTCTGGGGTCTTTCCCGCGCATGGGAAGATTGCTCCTGCGCGACTTTAGAAATGATAACTAAATTCGTGTAAGAATGAGAACTGATCGGTGAAGTCGAACAATGGGTGGTCTTTACCGGAGCATTAGGCGATGGAAGTGGTCGACGAGTGGAGGCAGTAACTATGGTGAGAAATTCAGATCCGACGCCAGGAAAGAAGAGGCGGTTTGGTCATAGTACAATTTTTTATTCTTGGAAATGTTGCTGGACATATTTTAATAGGATATCTCATTCAGAACAGTCCGGAGGCTGCCGGAACACCACAGGATAAAACAAAAGAACGTAGAGCTAAAAGTTGTGCATGTTTCTGACTCAGCGACAGTCACACAAAAGACCGCGAAAACCCTAGGTTCATGCCCTGAGTACGGGCGCACTGAACTTTTAATTGGTTAAAAAGTGACACCTGACCTCATCACGCCACATCGGACGAGGTTACGTCAAGCTTATAGAACAATCTTCGTATATAACATGTAGGCGCGTGGCTTGTTAAAGGTAAAAACTAATAGATTACTTTAGAGTATTTAGATCAAAATCAAATTGAGGGATAATGTCCTGTTGCGGTAAGACAAAGTTAATGAAGGGAAAGGTTTATCGTTTCATATATATATATATATATATATATATATATATATATATATATATATATATATATATATATAATATATATACATATATATATATATATATATATATATATATATATATATATATATATATATATATATATATATATATATATATATATACATATATATATATATATATATATATATATATATATATATATATATTTAATATATATACATATACATATACATATACACACACACACACATATATATCTATACTTGGCTGGGACTATTGCAATTTACTTAATTCCATTATCTTTATCATTAAATTGTAATATTTTAATATTTGTGTTATGACTGTTACCTAAAACCTTAATCTATCAGGTGTTGAGAATACATTATTTTCTGCATTTGTATGAAAAATTTCAGATAATAATTGATTTTTGGTAAAGATTAAATATAATTAAAGTCATAATATTTAATCGGTGAAATACCGTTTTAGTTGAAAGAATAATCGCTATTTTTAATAACTTTAATTAAAACCTACATTTCTAATTACACACTTTTAAAATCTAGCATTTTTTTAGATTGTTTACAATACAACGTTTCTATAATATTCTTCTAACTTGCATCTTTTAAATTTTTTTAACCTTCGAAATTTTTAAATCAGTTATATAGAGATTGAAGGAACCTGCACGTGCCATTATTTTTTTGGAATCGCTAATTTTGGATTGAGTTACGCAAATTTTAATTGCGAATTCTTAGACATTTTCTTGTTTATAAAAGATGGCTGTTCCTCATTAATTTTAAGAAAATATGTTTAATTTTAAGCGTTTACATGAAATATTGTCCAATGCTCTTAGCAATCAAAATACAAATTCTGCTTTACTTACTCCTTAGTCATTAGTCTATGATTCAGAAAAAAATAAACTGCATGTTTATTAAAATCTTATATTAGTTTATAAAACTACTTATTTATTTTGAATTTTTTTATTAATTTTCGATAATTAAACCTTAAATTAATTTCTGTGATGAATAAAAATCACATTTATATTAGTGACCACATACATAGTCCAACGATCACCTATTATAGGTAAGTAATACTTTTTATCCTGAAAAGGACGATTTTGTCCAAAGTTCTGATACGAAATCTAAACGGCGCTTGGTCAAAGATTATATATAAGTTAAATTATATTCCTAACTGACTTGTATGAGGTCAGAATAATTATTTCTGAATTATTAAATTGCTCTCATTGAGATGGAAGAACTACAATACCGTGTGAGATCTAAAACTTTCACGAGTGATTTCCTCCTAACAGTCTTCTTTGAAAAATTTTCATAAGTTTCATACGTGTTTTCAATGTCTGAGAAGCCAGTATGGATAACGAAACTATTTCCTTATATATATATATATATATATATATATATATATATATATATATATATATATATACATATATATATGATTCGCTCGCTACTCACACCCTTCCCATTACGTCGTCTTACATACAAACTTACTCTTTCTTAATCTATCTCTACATAATTATTAAAGTTATAGCAGTCAATGAGTTAAAAGGCCGGTGGCAAATAACTACAATTAATACATCTAACATAGTTTATTTTCCCAATGATTTCCTACCTGATTCAATCTGTTAATTTTATCAAGAACTCATCAAGCTTCCGCGCGACGCGTGACTGTCTTATTCAAGAATTTTCCGCCGTCTGACCAAAATGCTATTGTCTTTTACCATCTAAAGCCATCGCGCATGCGTGTGACGTTTGCACCTAAGATGAGGAAGAAGCAGTCCTAGTTTTGTTACTATTTATGGATTCCCTTACTGGTTCTTCAATTTATCTTCAATTTACGCGAATCAGGTTCACCCCGTGAAATACTTTCTCTGTGATGCCCCTATGACGATATCTCGTAATTTCACCGTTTTAAATTGCCAATTCCCTCTTTATTTCTACACAAAAGCCCCCCCCCCCCATATTTTAGACCTACGTTTTGGCATTACATATATATATATATATATATATATATATATATATATATATATATATATATATATATATATATATATATATATATATATATATATATATATATATATATATATATATATATATATATATATATTTGTCAGAGACAGGTGGCGCTGTGGTAGTTCCGGATCTGGTGCCTGTCGCTATTTAAGCAGATCCTCCCTCCGGTACCATTCGCTCTTTTTCTCTCATAAGTGAGCATTATGCAACGATTTTAAGAAAGTTCTTGCAAGAACAGCAACAGCTCGAGAGTCTCACTTTCATGCAGGAAAGAGCGCCTCCGCACATCACAGATCGGGTCCTGCACCTGATACAATCGCCATTTAACGATGACCGTGTCCTCAATCGCTCTTTCCCTCACAAAGGGCCATAAAAGTCTCCTTACACTTTACCTAAAGTAGGCCTTAAACTTTATGACTTTTGGTTATGGACCAACATGAAGTCAGATGTGGACACAAGTCGGCAGCCGTCATTGGTCATGTTGATAGGAGTTATTCAGCATCACGTGACAGGATATACAGCTGAAACCCTCCTCGATGCTGTTCACGAGCCACGTGTGACGGCCGTCACATTGAACATTTGCAATCCCAGATTTACGGCGAACTGTGCTGTTCTACTGTACAACTACTGACACAATTAAAGCGTCTCTTGTCGGTGACAAAACAATCCCGTCGGTGTAATTATTCTGGCAATATAATTTTTCTTCATTGGAAAAAAAAAACACATTTTCTTCTGCGAATTTCCATAAAAACTGCATTGTGACACTGTCTATACTCTTCGAATCATTAAATCTTTACTCTTTCTATGACTTTTGGATCACACTTTATATATACCTCTTAAAAAACAATAATATCAATGTTATATTTAATTTTCACTTAAATGATCTGTGTATTATATTGTAATATAATATATCTGAAAGCAGAGATGTTTAAGATTTTTAAATAAAGCTCGAATATAAAGCATTCAATTTTGAGAAATACACGTTCAGAAAGTAGAAATTTTAATTTACAAGTATATAAAAATGCCGGATTTGTTAAACATATCGCTCAACGCTTTCAACAACGCCATATCTCAGAAAACAAAATTTTTCAGGAGAGTGATTTGAAAGTTGAAAAGTACAGTGAAATGTATTGAAAATAAATTTTAATGTTGCTCCATAGTGGGTAAATATTGAGCAGTGAGATATGACCATCTTGCAAAGATATACTACTGCTCTTTCAGGGCATTCTGAAAACAAACGGAACTAAAAATCGACGATTTTTGAGATATGACGTTGTTGAAAGGAGTGAGCGATATATAGGTTTTCATTTTTGTCTTGTTCATTTTTTATTTCGGAATTATTGATTATAGTTAAATAAGAAATAATCGCATTATTGAAATTATTAGACCCAAATATTTTTGTGAATATCCAGGAATCAATCTGTTTTATAAATATTTATCATTCAGCAAATAAAAAGAATTATTATCAGCAGCCAGTAGTAATAAAGAAATTTATAAACGTCCTTTCTGAAACTTTTCGTTTGACATTTCAATGTAATATAATATTACTATTTAAATATATCATTTAACTTTTCATTCCCTTGAGAAGTCAGTTTTTTATGTAGTATATAAGGAAGTAAGCCGGCTTATGTTGAAAAAAAGAAATAAAAGGTATTTCAAATTTTTTCGTGCAATCACTTTGGCATAAAGTTTTGACAGGAAGAAAAAAAATTGTCTATCATGTTTGAGAAACGAAATCAAATTTTTGCTTGAAATGCCATGTTGCAGTAAAGTTAAATTCCTAAGGAAATAACTTTAAGGAATAAGACATTTTTAAAATGTAAACCGGGAATTTCAGTAGCTTATACCTTTTATTGCTGGTATGAATCACATTGCGTAATTTTGAGGAACGTATTAATATACATTTCAGTTTCAAAAATCTTCAAAGCAGAAAATATTTTTTAAAAAAATAAACGTAAATGCATTGACTATATTTATGCTGAGTCATAATCTCTTCGATAAATCCATTAAAGCAATTTTACCGTTTCAAACAACTATTAAGCCAGCCATCTTTTACGGCTTGATTAAAAATTTTATTTTATCTAAATCTAATGGACATGTCAAAGTTTGAGTTCCATTTTTTACCCAGATTAGGGTACAGTCAAACTTTTACCACTACGATTCATTAATTTAGGGTGTTAAATGTTATCACCAAAGATTTCTTCTTTTACGCTCACACATTACGGTATCAGCTCAAAATTTCAGCGCAAAGTATTTATCGCGCCCCAAATCTGTAAAGGAATTTTGGGTCCGTGTTATCATATTTATATCAGGGATGACAGAGTTTTCTGGACCGGCACAAAAATTTAGACAATGAAACAACTTATTTAACCGAGCGTAAATCGATAACAGAGGGATGACATCATTTGCCTCTTATCTAATTTTCTCTTTATAGGGGAAGTTGTTACAGGTTAGAAAGTTCTGGGGGTTTTTATACTCCGAAATGGCGGGGCATTAAGCGGCGAAGTAGTCTCGTTTTTCTCGGACGAAGACTAATATCTCTCACATAATCTTTGCTCTCTTTAATGTGAGTTATTTTTTATCCGTTATTTAAATGACAGAAACACGTACATCTATACGTCTTTAAATTAATTAAATTATGGCATAGCATCAGATTCCGTACTCCTGATGAAAAACAGATTAAAATAAATAAATAAATAAATAAATAAATATATATATATATATATATATATATATATATATATGTATAACAGGCGCTTGATTTACGCCAGCTACAATATATCAATCTGCAGTTATCATGTCCATTAATGTCACTGGCGAGTGGAAGACACGTAGAACAAATAATCAATCCATAATTCGAATCAGTTAATATATTTCTTCTTTAAGAAAACCACGTTCAAAATCTTCATCCCTAGATCGTCATTTTCAAAGCTCTGCGGCGCCGAGCGTAGCGTCCGTAAGCAACGAACTTCCAATTTAATCTGAGTACTTCTATGTTCTATCAGCGCTTCCCCCTTTATTGCGCATGCTCAAAACACCACATGGTAATTTCTAGAATCGTCTTTTGTTTACGTAAGCATTAATTTTCGCCCCAAACCCAAAAATATACATCAAAAATATATTCCCTCGATGGAATTTCAATTTACTTTCCTGAATCGAGGTCATCTTCCAAAAAGGGGAAAAACCCTTTTTTCCAAAGCGTTTTGCCAATGTTTTTAATGTTAAATTTTGCTATTCTAAAGCCCCCTGTAATTTTTGTGTGTAAGTAATATCTTAAATATTATGCCCTCCGTTCTAGCATTTAAACTCCCTTTCCTAAATCCAATCCCTAGTAATATTAATTCATAGCTTTAAAGCACTTAGCCACAGAACTTCTCATAAATCGCATGTCTTTGCATTTCTACACGTGTATGACCGAATTCAGGGGTGGGTTAGTATCGCGAGGCCCCAAATCTGCTGACCCTACAAATAACAGCCACATGTTTTTCTCACCCTCTCGCGTTTAATATTGAAAGCTGATATTATTCTGAGCCGTTCTTCTGAAATAAACGGGTGTACTTTTGTTGCTCTAATAAACGATGAACTAAGAAATTTGACACGACTGTTTCCAAATTTAATTTTATTCTCTTCAGGCTGAATCTAGCTCCAGCTTTTGTAAATATGAGATAGTTTTTCCTTTCAGGTTATAATTTAAGGAAGTGATGTAATGGGTATATTACTTACACACACACACACACACACACACATATATATATATATATATATATATATATATATATATATATATATATATATATATATATATAAAATATATGTATATATATATATATATAATTTCCAATCTCAGGGGCACATGAACAAGCAACAAATACAGAAAATATCAACAAAGAAAAAAAATGTTCATGTGATAACCAGCTGTTATTTACCAAGAATGTTCCTAGCCTCCCAATAACGGGAAACTTCCGCATCACCATGGAGAGTCTTGCAACGGTGCAGGTGTTGTCTGTCCATGTCTTCACCAGAGTCACATAGCGGGCAGGTAGCCTCAGCATATATACCGATATGATATAAATGCGCGGCAAGACAGTCATGTCCCGTCAATAAGCGAAAGGTGGCCACAGCCTCCCTTCTTGGTTTCTTCGGGACAGTCGGCACGAGATTGTATTTGGAGACCATTTTACTGTGTAGTTCTAGTTGGTAATTTGACGTTAGGAATTGTCTGATGAACTGCTTGGCGGATATAAAGGAGATTCCATTTAGCCTACAGTTCAGCAGAACAGCACCCTTCTTGGCAAGAGAGTCTGCTCGCTCATTACAAAAAACGCCGCAGTGGCCAGGGATCCATTGCAGCACTACGCGTTTGTGATGAGACTCCAGGGATTTGATTAGGTCCTGGCATTCAATAAACTCCTTCGAAAGGGGGGGGGGTGTTAATTGAGTCAATAGACTGGATTGCAGCCCGCGAGTCAGAAAAAATGACGACGCTTTTAAATTTATAGAGGAGGCCATTTAATTGTCTGAGTGCAATGCGGATTGCCTCCACCTCGCCGTCAAAGGCTGTTCCATATTTTCCTACTGGTGCGTAGAAAGTAAATAACTCAGGAAAGACACCGGTACCAATGATCGTATGTTTTTGGAATTGTGAGCCGTCGGTGAAGACCCGCAGTCAATCCTGTTCAGGATACTTAGTCTCGATAGTTTCCAATGCAACGCTCTTCAGAACAGCTGCAGAGGTTTCCCCCTTGGAAACAAATTGAGTCAACTCCAGGATAACCTCCACCCTGTGCAATTTCAAGGGGTTTCTGGGTTTCAGCAAATGTTGTACCTTTTCATGGTACTCAAAGTCCTCTCTGTTAGCCAGTACCTTCTGAACAAACTCGAACCGTGTCTTGAGGTTTCTGGTCTTAATCTGGTATGCCCTGCAGTAAGCATCCTATAGCCTTAATAATTTTTCAAACAGAATTGCCGCTCTCTCCTGGATAATATATTTAATAGGTCGATTATCAGTCAAAAATAGCATCATATCAATAGGAGTGGTTTTTATAGCTCCAGTAATAATCCTCAAGGCCCGATTCTGGAGGGTATCAAGTTTTCCAAACAGTCCATTTGAGACTGTTATTAGGGGTTCGCAACAATAGGTTAGAATCGGCAGAACAAACTTTTTATATGTAGTATTAATAGTGGAGTGTGCACTTCCCCACGCCGCTCCAGCCAAGCTTTTCAAGATGAGCAGCCTCTTAGAGAAAACTGTCCGAGACTGAAGCGACATGAAGTTTAAAAGTCATATTACGATCAAAAGTTACTCCCAGATATGTAAAATCTTCTGTATTTACTACAGCGTAATTTCTATACTTCAAGCTTGGGCAGAACCTCTGGTGAGTTAAGGAGAAGGATTGAGAGGCTGTTTTTTCCAAACTGACAGCCATGTTATTGTCATTGCACCACTCTTAGAGGGCAACGAGTGCTTCATTTAGTTTCGCCTCAATAAGTGTTCCCCCATTTTTCTTGGGAGCCTGTGTCCAAATGACCAGGTCATCCGCATATAAAAGGCAATTAATACCACCTATGGACTTTAAAGTTGTAATTAAGTCATTAATATATAAATTGAAGAGGTTGCAGCTACTAACTGCAACCTGGGGCAGGCCAGACTGGAGTTTATATAATTTGGAAGATTCGTCCACATAATTAACTTTGCAAGATATCTGCCCGATAAAGGACCGAATCCAGCTAAACATTCTGAAAGTAATACCAATTTTATCAGTTTCTGTAGTAGCTTTTCCCTCCAGACTGAGTCATAAGCGCTCTTAAATTCAATGAAAGCAGCAGTCAAAACATTCCTTTCATCTAATGCATCCATAATGTGCTGACTGAAAAGTGTTACTTGATCATTTGTTGATATGTTTCTACGAAACCCTGCCTGTTCTTCAACGAGGAGATTATTGCTCTCCAGATACCAATTTAGTCTATTAATTATCATTCTCTCCATAGTTTTTTCCATAATGCTTGTAAGGGAGATAGGTCTATAACTGGAGAGCAACTTCGTATCTTTCTTCAAAATCGGGATAATAGTAGCTTTTCTCCATACCGAAGGTTATAAGCCAGTTTCCCATATCCGGTTAAAAACTTCAAAGAGAGTTCTTCTTGCCACTTTGCCAAGATGTTTAAGAAATTCTCCATGGATATGATCTTCACCTGGGGATTTTTTCACTCTTAGTAGACTCAAAGTCACCTCTAGTTCATTTAACCCAAAGTGGATTCCGAAAATATCATCAGATTTTATTTGGTGATCTTCGTTTTCTATAGAAAATAGTTCTCTATTTTTAACTTTCAGGGACCTGGACAGCTTTCTCGCTGAACTTTCCAATCTTGAATGGTAGTAGTTGTTACCAAAGGCATTAGCAATTTCCCTGTGCGAGGTCAAGATCTTATCTTCCACTTTGAAAGATTCCAGTTTTGGTCTTCGCTTCTTATTTTGTGAATTTGCAACAAAGTTATAGACCTTCAAACCGTCCTCTTTGTAATTCACATTAGATATGAAATCTGCAAAGGATTTTCTTTTTGCATCAAGAATTTCCCTCCTTAAAACTCCCAGCTGTTTTCGCCAGGACGTGACATCCGTTGGTCTGTTAGTAAGCTCGGCCTTTCTTCTGAGCCTGTCACGTTTATTTTTGTGCTCAACAAGTTCCGGTGACCAGAAACATATAAAAAATGTTACCGTACCTTTTGGAATGCTAGCACCAGCACATCGTAATATAATCTTATTCAGATTATGAACTAGCTTATCAGAACCAAGAGCAAAGTACAGATTTTTGAACAAAAGCTCATGACGTGGGCATTAAAGTCTGGGGAGGTCCGTGAACTTTCCTCAGTTTGTTTTGTTAAAATTCCACGAAATTTTTTGATGGGCTCTTACATAGGGTTGTTGACTGGGAATATTAATATATGCAATAGTTTGTCTATGCCCTGAACCCTGGCCCTCGATAATTTTACGTTTCGTGAAAGAGCTAATATCAGAGGATACTCACAATAGGTCAGGAGAACTACAGGTTCCATTATAATGGATGTAGGTATGTGGATCATCCTTATTGTAAATAATTTCAAGGAGGCTAGAGTCCAACACATCTTCTAGTTCCAGCCCTGCAGCATTTAGGTCCTGATAGCCCCATCTCTTAGAGTGGGCATTAAAGTATCCAATGAGAATAGTCTTTTGACCAATATTCAGGATCGACAGATGTGGTTTGCTGCCAGGGGGAATGTAAGCTGCATAGATCTTAAAAAGGACTGATTTTTCCAGACCTTCAAACTAACAATTTCGCTCTTATCCACAGTTACTCCCATATCTTTTACCACTAGAAAGTCAGTTGTGAGACCATGTTTGACTCCGACCAAGATGCCACTTGCTACTTGTCTGAAATTTGGAAGAAGATGAAGTCTGTACCGGGTAAAAGGGTAAAAATTCAGGAGATCATCAGCTAGATTTGCCTCCATAATGGTGAAGACATCAATATCAAATAGTGAGAGTGTACTCTGCAACTCAGCTCTCTTTGGCTGTGACAAACCACCAGCATTCCACTGCAATATGCTAAGATCCAAGGGTCTACTTCGACTTTTCCCAAAATGAGTGGAGATACGCATACCGAAATTGTAGTTCACTTAGCCGTTAAAGACGTTGCCCAGGGTGCACAGCGGGGAGGTAGCACTACTCCCCATATATATATATATATATATATATATATATTTATCCATTAGCTAATTACCCATACATCAACAACAGCAACTAAACACTGTTTGTAGTGATGCGCCCAGGCATGTATTAACAACGAAGCTTATATACAACATCTAACAAAATTTATGCGCATTAAAACATTATGCATGCTTTAGCTTAGCATTTGAATAATAGGCGAGTTAACGCCCAAACGAAATTCATAGTAGATGAATCAACACCTAAAAAGTAAACATATTAGGTGAATAACCCCCCAAAACGAAACAAAAAAATAATATATATATATATATATATATATATATATATAATACATATATCCCATCTCCACTGTATTTGGCAGCCGTGGGTAAAGCGAAGATAAAACTAAATAATAATCATAACAATTTGTTCGTCATGGTGTCATATTTGAAAATCGCTTAAATTAACAAAAATAAAATTATCACCAAAAACGATAACTCGATAATAGGTAAATAAACCCGAAAGCATATGACAAGTCGTAGGTATGTGCTATAAATGCAACTGCTCAAAAATGAGCTATTCGCATTGATCAAAACATATGGAACGTTAGAAAAACAAATATGATCACCACCCCACGGGACAACTTGTTAACATGTAAACAAACCAAAAAGTAAATGAACTTACCAGAACTAGAACCAAAAATGACTTCAACTTAATACCAAACACCGGAGCTCCCACATAGACAAGACGATGTAAAACAGCTAACGGCCAATACACATTTCCGACTTTCCTTTACATGCCTACCTAGTCCACGTGCCATCGTTCCAGTATACATTTCAGCAAGCATCCTGTCCTGAGCATGCAATGGCTTTTTCTCAGGACATTCATAAGCTAAACCGTGTAGCTGGAATTATCAAAAAAAGTTAGTGGCTGACTCAGTGTAGTGTTTCAAAAAATCCAGTGCTATGTAACTGCCATTATAATGTTCTGCCTAGAAAATAAAAATCTGCTTATCAAGAGCCTCATGGGAATTGCATTTTATATAAAATCTTAATACTTGGTACACAATTGTGTTGAAATCCTTTTTGCCATATTTGAGGACTAGTGTGTTTGTGAGATTACTTTGAACGAGAATGTTTCTGTTTTATCGTATATCGATCTATACCGATATATGTTTCTTATTTCCAACCTAATTCTAAGCAATATACGTTGAGCTAACTATTATTTGAGTTTTTCAGTCTTAGATAAACTAGATATATATCGTCAATTCTAAATTCGGCAGGTACATTGGGAAAGATCATCAATGTAAGAAAAATTTTTTAGGTCTAAATCAACTAAAAAAGGATGTATAATAATTATGTTCATGGTAAAATAAAAATAAAATGGCTCCAGTACTAGAATAACTTGTGCCCATTTCTGTACTGTTTATCTACAAATAAATATTCTTTTCTACCTTAATAAAATTGTTAAATAGATAAAAATTATATAGATCATAAAATAAAGTATGCCAAGTATCCAACATATCTTCGCTGACGTCATCGGACAATTTTAGTATGACTATTTTTAAACCAGCTATCGAAATATTTATAAATAAATTTTCAAATTCGTGTTTTAGATAAATTTGATATATATCGTCTATTCTAAATTCTGCAAGTTTATTGGAAGAGATCATCAATGTAACAAAAAAATTATGTCTAAATCAACTAAAAAAGGATGTATAATATTTATGTTCATAGTAAAATAAAAATAAGATGGCTCCAGTACTAGAATAATTTATATCCATTCCTATACTGTTTATCTACAAATAAATGTTTTTTCTACCTTAACAAAATTGTTAAATACAGCTAAGAATTATGTCGATCATAAAATAAAGTATGCGAAGTATCCACCATATCTTCCCTGACGTCATCGTACAATTTTAGTATGACCATTTTTAAATCAGCTATCGGAATATTTGTAAAAAATTTTCAAAATCGTAAGTATGTATTCATCTGATGTCTTGAAAATCCTTTCCTAGGTTCTTTACAAGTTGCATGCTATTGCTTATTATACGAAATGAGCTTTTCTTTGTACTTATATTCTAGTAAGTTCAAAATCTTCTCTAGGTAATTTTCTTGTGTGAAGTAATAATTTTTGCCGATGCTTCCGACATTTACTGCATATAAATCTAAGCTTACATAGTTTTTATGAAATTTTGGTGTAAGAAAAAAAAAATTTAAGATCTTTTTAAGAAATGGGAATACCACTTTTCTGGACGAAGGCATTAATTTTTTAAACATAATTCCAGTATATTGGGTATATAGGTATAGCTATTGTGTAGTTTTCACTACTTCTATAAAAAAATTTCTTCAGATAACTGCAGAACACAATTCTTCCCCTTTATGTACTAACCTCTTGACAAATTGCTATATCTGAAAAATAATAAGCATGATCTTTAATATTTATAAAACGTACAAAGAAATCTTAAAAATACTTATCAATTTAATATCAACCCAATAATTTTAATTTTAGAATTCCAATCATTGAATAATGCGATATTGTGTAGCATATCTGTAACTAAATTCCGAAATGAAAGCATCCAGATCCTTTTTTAAACACATCGTATGGTTTTTTATATTTGATTTTTCCTATTAACCCTAAATTTTGAACTCAATAACGGTACGACCGAATGCAACTGTGTTTCATATCTCCTGTAATAACAGGCGTTATGTCTTTGTCCAAATATTTTGAACCGGCATGGTCTGCACATTCAGAGACAACACCGTTGCCAAAAGCACGAACCAGTGCAACATATATGAAGATGCACTTAGCCAACGGTTTTGCTAATCTGAATGTCGGTATTACTGTCCCGTTGTTATACCGGAAACACATTCATGTTGTCTTTTACAGTTAAGTACAATTTAAGTACTAACAGGAATCATAAAGAAATACTTTGAATTTTTTCCCCAATTTTATGCAGTTGAAGAAGAAAATATTATTTCTTTGTACTCTCGGAGAGTCTTAGTCAAGGGTCACTGCATTTGTGTCTCAAATTCCTTCATTTGTACTAAGAGATTTTGATCATTTTACTAAATCAATAAAGTAGATATCTTTTCTTTGGAAATTGAAGTAAACGTGGACGTGTTCATAATTGTTGCCTCTAGACTTAGTAATTACAAGCAATAAATAATTATGAATATAACTGTTGGATATTCCATACTCAATAGGAAGGTAATGCTGACCTCGAATGATGGACTTGATAATGTCCGGCTGCTGTACGGCAAAGCGCTCTTCACTCCAACTGTTTTTCGTTCGCCGCTCCCCACCGTCCGACCTCGCCTCGTCATATTTTTTACTCTCACTCTGAAGAGTGTACGCTACCCACGGGGATTCCCGTCTAGTAGAAAAGCGCCTCTCATTTGCACAAGGCTCTTCTTCTTCTTCAAGCGACGATTTATTTAAACCGGGGGAGGAGGGGTAATTTTTTATAAAAAACCTCACAAATGTTTTCAGGTTTACTCGCTGAAATACGAATTTATAAAATTTTAAATTTTAAACTTCTTTCTTTTAAGAAATAAAAACACATTATATTATCTCTCCACTTGAAAAAAACTAAAATTGATTGAGTTATAATACTGGAATAAAAGTATTAATTTCAATTTTTTTCTCCTCTAGGAAATGTCTTTTTTCTTACTTCTCCACCAGAACAAAATTTCGAAACTGAAAGAAAACTAGCAAGACCATAAAGAAAGCAAAACAATGACGCTAAACTCTTCGTCCCTGCCAACTTTGGAAGACCTACATTCCAAAGCAAGGCTTTCTCGAGTAATTTTTCCAAACCAGTACCTTACACTTGACTCGAACAGGCTACAATCCAACTCCAGTGGACAAATCAATGCTCAAAATGGGGTGCTTGTGTCTCCAGCTTTTGTTGGACCCGAGACTGATGTACAGTGCTCGTCAGAACTGCTTAGGGACTGTACGACAGTTTTCCGCTGCACCAGGTAAGGAAGTTTTGATTAAATTTGAAAAAAAAAAAATATGACAAGAGTTTGCGAATTTTCCTTAATTTTTAACAATTCTTTTCTTTCCTATTTATATTCATGAAATATGTATTATATTGATATAATTAAGGATACCATTATAGGATATCAATTACCAATACCTATGTGAATAACTTTGCTTATGGCTGCTGCCTACTAATCCTATTGGATTCGTTCACCCCAGTGTTAACATATGGAGAAAATGTGTCCACGGATTGCCGACTTTGACTGAAAGATTCGTTTATTTTTTTCAATTTTACTCGTCATAGAATTAAAACTTTCACACCTTGGAGCATTTTTCGTTTATTTTAATTCAAATAATATTCTGAAATTTAAATTATTTGGAGGAAAAATTTTGGTATAGTGTAGTTTAAATGCTCATAAACTCCTTTGTCGGACGAAATTTATAAAATGAATCCTGTTGCAAGTTGCAGACAAGTTCAGGCTGTCTGAAAATACCATTGTTATCGGATTATTAGTATTTAGGTACTTGTAAATTTTAGACAAATTTTCTCCATAGATTAACATTGAAGTGAGCGAATCCAATAGATTTAGTACACAGTAGCTTTAATCTATGTTTTTTCTTATCTCAGTTATGTTTAAATTTATGAATTAGGTAATTGTTTGACTTTAAAATATGTAAAAGGTTTTAATTCTTGGACGTAACATTACTTCATCTTTGGATTTAATGTGACTGTTACGGATTCGAATAGTGCAATAGATTTCTGTTATTTTTTCGAATGCTAGCCACTGTTTCTGGCTTTTGTATTTTGTTAATTTTTTTAGCATTTCTCTTAGAAGAAAGTAGTTTATATTGCTTTGAATTTAATATAAATGACAAGAAATAGCAGCAGTTCAAAACATAGCCAATTATGGTGACTGCCTACGTTGGAAATGCCATTTTTTGACTATTTTGGTCAATTTTATTTTTTGCAAGAATGTTGTAATACAATCTTTTCTGTTTTCAAAACCGTTTTGATTTTCATTCTACGTCAATTAGAAGCAGAGTTATAGTTATTTTGAAAAACAATGTCTAATACAAAATTGATGTGACAAACAACTTTAAATGCGTCCATTTTTTGACTATTTTGGTCAATTTTATTTTTTGAAAGAATCTTGTAATTCAATCTTTTCTCATTTCAAAACCGCTTTTATTTTCGTTCTACATCAACTAGAAGCAGAGTTATAGCTATTTTAAAAAACATCGTCTAATACAAAATTGAAGTGACAAACAACTTTAAAGGCGTTTTTCTCAGAATTATGTTTTTTATGGCAAATCTCTACCGTTATCATGATATTTCACGTAATAATGCATATAATTTGATAAAATTTTCAGGAAATGTTTTAGATGCTATTGTTAATGAAATGACGTACAATAATTGATGAATAATTAATAGTTTTTTGTTTGTGGCTGTTTTTATAAGGAAAGGAATGACGAATTGGGGAAAATTTTCATATTAGAACATAAAATTGTCTGTATCATTTTTGCATTTTAAAATTTCTCTTAGATTATAGGTCATTTTGAAGATAACTTTTATATGTATCATGTGTAAGAAGGAAATTAAAATAGTAGCATTAGAATTTTGTACAGAGTGATAGGTGATTTAGGTAAATTTCAGTAAAAATTACTTCAAATTGACCAATTTATAAAAAAGTATGGTATTTACAGGAAAGTTTTTTTTAAATTTTTTTATTTATTTTTTTTAAATGCTGTTTTACTATAAAAGACCAAAAAATCTTTAAAAAAACAATTTAAAAAAAAATTGGCTCCGAACGTAGGCAGTCACCTTAAAATAACCTATTTATGTCACAGAATCTAAATTTTTTGTGTTTGAAATCGACAATAAATTTCAATTACCCTTAACACCGTATCTTTTTAACCCCCCCCCCTCTAGGTTCAAGTCTGGTTTCCCAACTTATCGCCCTATTCACAGACAGATGTCTCACTCTAGTCCTTCCTCAGTGTTTCGAATTTTCGGCTCCATGCAGCCCCATCACCGGACCTGTGTCATCTCGGCGTTGGTCTGCGTTTCCATGGTCATATTCGCCTGCATCATCATCTCAGTCTTCACGTCCAGTCACCTTTCACATCATCCGAGCAGCGAGGACAGGAGGTGGTACAGAAACGCTACTTTCTACGAGGTATTCCCGGCTTCGTTCAAAGACACAGACTCTGACGGCTACGGGGACTTTCAAGTAAGATGATGGACTTATTCTCTTCTCGAGATGGAAATGTTGTTATTGTTGTTGCTAATTCCCCCTGGTTGTAGGTTCCGTTCACCAGGTCCTAATAGGCTATTGGGCTGAAAGGGGCGGCTCCTGTTTTGAATTTGCATCACAAGGTTCGGAGTCCGACTTGGCTAAATGGTCGGTCCCGTAATTTTGAATCGAATGAAGTTACGAGACCGTAGCACTTGACCCCGAACCTCCAGAAGTAAAGTTGAGAACTTGTAGGACATTGCAACCACGAGCTATTTTACGTGCCACTGTCACAATCAGTGAAAACGGCGGTGGATTTACAGCGAGATGGCAATAACAGCAGTATGTGATATCCAACAACTTCGGAATCTCATGTCTCTCGGTTGAACGGAACAGCCGCTAGAGGTCCATATATAAGTTTTTTATGACCGCCCTGTGCATTGAATCATACTAAAAAGAGAATATTTGGCGTACTTATAGTTACGTTCTTGCTATTATACTTAAAAGTTATTATCTAATGTGAACATTACATTAAAAAAATGTCTATAAATCTGATCCAGATTATCCGGAACAAAGAGGGCCGAATAAACAAGGTTTTACTTTATATCTATTTTCTTTTCTAAACCGGAGGCGTCGTGAGACATTCGCATTTTGTTATTCACTGGTATAGTCTTGCTGTCTACTTTATTACGGGAGCACCATTTAGGTGATTCAACTCCCTATGAAGGGACAACACAGTAGCGACCATTCCTTACTCAGGATTTGGAAACAAGCGTAGTGCGTGGAAGCTCATGAGGCTAACCACTACGCAATGTCGGCGGTCAAAAAATATTGGTATAAATCCACAAATAATATGCCTAGAGCCTAATCTGTATTTCATTACATTCTTAGTATTGCGAAACACAAACCTGAGAAATTTCATACACATATCATGATTATATTTTCAGTTATCATTGTAGTCGTATACATTTTTTTTTTAAAATATGTTCATCAGAAAAATGAAAGGAAAAGTTTCAACTGTATTGAAATTGACAGCTGCTGCTCTTATTTAAATCGTTCTAATTTTGTTTCTAATGTTTGTATATAAAAAATAAAAACAGATTTAGAAACAGGTATTCGCATTTTTTAAGAAACAAAAATTGAAAACAAATTCGAAACTTTCATCAAGATCGACGTTTTAAACGTAGTTTATACCTTGCCATACTTCGATGTAATTTCCTAAAACAATGATTTTCAACTTGAGGAAAATGGTCCCCCTGGGAAGGTACAAGAGATATTAAGGAGTGAGAGGGGTCGGAGGTCTAATGGATGGTTAGCCAATCGGATGGTTAGCAAAAAATTTATAGATAGTATTAAATGTGTAGGTAGTAACAAGGTTAGTGACAACGAAAATTAAATTCAGCTATAAGTTATAAGATGGTTATCGTACTGTATTTTGTTACTCGTTTTGTTTATGATTTTACAATTTCAATGAGATAATAAAGTAAACTGCATACAACCGTTATTTTGTTCACAGTTAAAGGACGTTACTTTCATAGACGACGCTACTGGAGTCCCGGCTTTTGTTTGGCTGCCGAACCCAAGCGTAGTCATAAACTTGTAGCTAGCGCATGCGCCGTGGCCGTTCTTGACACACACAATTTGGTCTTTCTACAAATTTTGATCATTCAAAATTTGTTGGTATGTCTCAGCCATAGGAGGGAGGGGGTCATGATGTCTGAAGATCATCCAAAGAGGGGCGTGAAAAGTTTGGGATTCGCTGTTCTTAAATTTCCCATAGCATAACATTTTGAAATGAAACTCACTGTTTTTCGAAAAAATTAAAAATTCCCTCAGTATGAAAAGTCATTTGCTGCCTAGTAGACTTTATGCAAACATTTTTTTTTACAACTTTTTCCATTTTTTCCCAAAGCTATCATATTTGACGTGTGTTTCACCCTTACCTAAAGTATCATCACAGCTTTCCAACAGTCATTTGACAAAGATCTTCCAAAGATCGTATATTAAGACTTTTCCAGAGAAAACATCTGTGTATATTCAGATAACATCTGAAGAGAAATGTACTTTAAATAGAAATTTTTCTGTCATTTTTTTATTTATCTTCACACAGTACCAATAACAAAGTATATTACTACATTGGGTTATATTAATCCTGAGTTTTCGTATCTTACATTTTTCATTCATACGAAAGTGGTTACCTCGATAATTTTAAATAATTTTATAATATGTTTTATACTAACGTTATTGAAATATTATATTGCAACAATTATACCAGAATAAAAATTATTTGGAAAGCTATTATAACCTCACATTTCTAAACACTCTGGGGAGTAAATATTTATTATAGATTAAATATATAAAAGCAATAATGCTTATAAAAGATTAAGAACATAAGTAAGTATTAAGATTGAAGATTATCTATACAACAAAATTGCAATCTGGATATAATTTAAGGGGGCACACAACCTTTAAAACTTCAAAAAATCGATTTTTGGTTTTTGCTATAGTCTGATTTTTGAGACATTTCAGATCAATATGCAAAAAACCGCATAAAAAAATTTGCATTATTTCTCGAGTTATGAGAGTTTACGTAAAGCTCACTCTATTTCCATGGCCATGAATTTTTGGATTACGTGCACTGTTACTCCCAAACTATGTGTGCTAGACACACTAAATTTTTATCAGATTTGTATTATAAGCTTCTTTACATACTAAAACCAGAAAAGTAAAAATTAATTTGCAAAAAAAAATTTTACACTTGAAAATGTTTTAAAAAATTGATAAATTTAAATTTTTTATAAATTTTATGTAAATTTTTCAATTTAAACTATATTTTTTGTATATTTTTTGGTTTTACATTAAACTTGAGTATATTATTAATTTAATTTGACCAAAAAATAGTTTCTGTATGCATATTTCTTAATTTTATGATGCGCGAAACATCCAATGATTTTTTTCACTTTTTAGTAATGTATACATTTAAAAATTAAAAATAAAAATTATTTACGGCTTTAAAAGTTCTATTTTTGTATAAAATATAACTGAAGACTTGTAATTTTGATATAAAACAAAAGAATTACATATATATATATTAATATTATTGGAGTTTCAGTAGCTCGAATTTGATCATGTTTCGGGTCATTACCCAGTAGTCAAAGGTTGTGTGCCCCCTTAAGGCGCATATATATATATATATATATATATATATATATATATATATATATATATATATATATATATATATATATATATACTGATAATGTTATAAAAGATTTCATATAAAATTAAGCTGATGCAATTATTAAAAAAAGATATTTTACAATTTAAAAGCCATTTTAATTATCTCTATATTTTATGTCTAAAACATAAAATGGAATTATTCGTCCGTAATAAATAATAAAGTGTATTTTGATCATTAAACTGATCTTTCAAAAAAAATGAATAAATTTGAAATTGTAATGCGAATAACTATTTATTTGTATGATCATTTGTCTACGACAATAAATTAATTAGTTTTTACTAATAATATGATGATAATAAAGAATCATTAATTGTTTGTGCTATATAAGAAAATATAATTCAACAAACTAAAGGGTAATGATCAGGAAATAAAAATATTCTAAATTAGTATTTTAATATTAATGAAAATATTATAAATGATAACAGGGAAATAAAAAATAATAAAAGATTTAATACTAAAACAATACTATGAAAATAGTAAAATTTTGAAATATTTCTAATAATTAAGCTGCATTAATATTTTAAACATGTTTTAAGTATATTTCTTCAAATATATAATTTTTACTTTCTACAGTTTAATATAAAATAATTTATAGATTTATTTCATTTTTACTATTTTTAATGTAATAAAATTTCAAATTCGGTAAAACAGAAAATTCATTTATGTATTTAAATCCGAAAACACTTTTCTTTTAAATATTTTTCACTGGATCTTTATATTTCGCTTTAAATTTATTTATTTTATTTTTACCATTTTTAAAAGTAATTAAATTCAAGTTGTACTTACTAGTATAAGTAATAATATAAAAATTGATTTATTATTGAATTATATAATTTATCGATTTTAGAGTATTTTAAATTAATATAAAATGTTATCTCTCATATGGTGAAATTTATTCAGGTCTCCTATGTTTTACTTTTAATTAATACTCTGCCCACGCAAGGCAGATTCTGAACTTTACACCCATGAAATTGCATAACAACCTTAAATTTGATGTTTGGTTGGTTGGTTGGTTGGTTGATTAGATTGGGATTTATTTGTGCAAGGTCCAGACAGTAGAAGCTTCACCAAACATTCTAAGAGAGCAGAACAAATATAGAGATATAAATTAAAGCAGACGAAAATGAACAAAATGCAACGGTATAAGAAATGATTGAATGTCATAAAAACAGTGATATACAAAAGTGATAAAAACCACTGAAATATAAATATGATTAAAAATAGTTATACAGTAAAATGTCTCTAACTGAGATTTTAGTTTCGGATTTCTTCGCGCAAGGTCCCCACAGTACAAGCAGCACCAAGCACTTAATTATAAAAGATTGCATATAAAATTAAGCTGATACAATTATTAAAAAATATATTTTACAATTTAAAAGCCATTTTAATTATATCTATATTTTATGTCTAAAACATAAAATGGAACTATTCGTCCGCAATAAATAATAAAGTCTATTTTGATCATTAAACTGCTCTTTCATAAAAAAATTAATAAACAAAATAAATAAAAAAATGAATAAACAAAAGAGAGTAGAACTAATTTAGAGATTGAAATTAAAGTAAACGAAAGGTAGAAATCGGCAATGGTATAAGAAATGATACAGACAATGAAGGTAATAAAAACAGTGATGGTGACAAAATCAGTCAAAAAAATGTCATAGAAACAATCATTTATGAAAGTGATAAAAAAAGCCAAGTGTAAGAATAAAAGACCAGTGAGTATAGAAGATTTATAAAAAAACACTAAAATATAAATATGATGAAAACAGCAATTCAGTGAAACGCATCGAACTCAACTTTTTTTAGCTTCGGATTTCTTCGCGTAAGGTTGAGACAGTGCAAGTTGCACAACAAGCACTTAAAGAGAGCAGAACTAATATATAGATCGAAATTAAAGTAGACGAAATGTAGAAAACGGCAACGGTATAAGAAATTATACAGACAATGAAGGTAATAAAAACAGTGATGGTGACAAAATCAGTCAAAAACATGTGATAGAAACAATCATTTATGAAAGGTGATAGAAAAAGTCAAGAATAAACGACTAGTGAGTAAACAAAAGTGATAAAAAAAACACTAAAATATAAATATGATAAAAACAACTATTCAGTGAAACGTATCGAGCTCAACTTCTTTTAGCTTCGGATTTCTTCGCACAAGGTTGAAACAGTACAAGCTGCACAACAAGCACATAAATAGAGCAGAACTAATATGGAGATAGAAATTAAAGTAGACGAAAGGTAGAAAACGACAACGGCATAAGAAATGATAAAAACAATGAAGGTAATAAAAACAGTGATACTTAGATGGTGATAAAATCAGTCAAAAACATGTGATAGAAACAGTCATTTATAAAAGGGGATGCAAAAGTCAAGTGTAATAATAACAGACCAGTGATATGGAAGTGATAAAAACACTAAAATATAAGTATGATCAAAACAGTTATACAGTGAAACGTCTCTATGGCTTACAGTTAAGGTGCAAAAAAAAAAAAAAACTGCCGTTTTGAGGGGTAGCAGCGGAAAAGGAGGTAAAATAACAAATCTTCTATAGAGTGTTATTCAATCGGTCGGTCCTGAACAAAATATGGCCGTTTAGGGGGGTCGGCTTCTGAATAGGGGTGGCCGGGTAGAGAAATTTCATTGTATACATAAAAAGATAAAAGGTCATGAGATGCTGATAAAATCAGTAATGGTTAAAAACAAAATACCCCAACCAGGTTAAAGTCAAGCAAAAATACAGAAAAAATTAATACAGGAAAATATACAATGGAATAGACCTGAAATTTGAATGTAAGTTGAGTGTTTTATTATATTCTAACGAAGTATGTTTCTTACAGGGCATTATTCAAAAACTTGACTACATTTCCTCCTTGGGCATGACTGCGATTCGTCTCAATTCCATCTTCAGTGCTTTAGACTATCCTTTAGAGTTTGAACACATCATAGACCTGAAAAGTGCGGATCCTCACTTAGGCCGGATGGATGACTTCAGAAATCTGGTGAGAGAATGCCATGCTCGAGGTCTAAGAGTGGTTCTAGACCTTAACCCGACAGTGACGAGCGACCAGCACACGTGGGCTCTGCACTGGCAGCGAGGCATACCCGGATATGAGCACTTCTATGCTTCAGCAAACAGATCGAAGGTTAGCTGGATTGTATTACTTAAATATATTTAAAATCACCAGGAAACATTACGGATATTTTTTTTCTCGTAAACTTTTCTACGGTATTGATCACTGGACAAATTTACCGTAGATGTACAACCGCATATTTCCCAAGTATATACATTCTTCTCTTCAATATATAAAATATTTTATTAAATATTTTATAGAATGTTTTATTGGAAAATAAATAATGACCAATAGTGAAAAATATATATTGAGACAAAACGAAACACTTATGTACTGTAAAAATATGATAAAAATTAAAATCTAAACGAAATATTTGGCAATACAGAATTCTGAATTAAACAGCAATGTGTAGTTGTGTTTTTAATGTTAAATTTATATTTTGTTAATTCATCTATCATAATTAAAGTAAAAAGATATAATATTTATCATTATTTTATTAAACTTAGAGTTATAGCTCTTGTATTCAGTTTCTTTTTCTTAATTTTATATATAAGGAAGGGTACTGTATTAATAGCAGCTAACTGCTGTTTCCATGGCTTAAGTAACTTTCATTCAATAAATAGAAAGACGAAACAACTTTTGCTTAACATACAAATTAGACTTGACATAAGGCAGTCTTGACATAAGGCTAAGAAACCGGGATTGTCACAAGAAAGTAAGAGAAACTAAGGTTTAAAGATATTCTTGAGATGTGTGTTTGGCGTTTGTTGTTTATGATAATGAATCTGGAGGAGATGCAATTTTTAATTGTGTTTAGATTTTAAAAAATTGTGATACAATAGAAAATATAAAAACAAATAGAGAAAAATGGGTAGAAATGAGATGTGAATGGACACTATTAGTACCATTAAAATTCCATAGAGTGTGGCCACAAATAAGAGTTATTGACTTTCTAGACAACATCTTTAAGTTTATTAGAGGTATTTTGGAAGATTTGATTGCTCTTCTTCCGCAACGCAAGTCGGACGATGGCCAAATTGCTAGGTTTCTGGTATTTGTTACCAGGGCCTGTGGTCTCGAGACCCACTATTGACATGTGTGGAGTATATAGCGGAGCGAAATTCGTCGCTTTCACCTCTGAACGGAAACAGATTTAATAAAATATGTTGAATTTTTTAATTAAGATTGCTGCCAAAAGGATTAAGGTTGTTACTATCTGATTTTGAATATAGCACGACTGCCACCTGGATCTGAAATCGGTCCTAGCGTTGGCCCGTTTAAAAAGTTCCATTTCTCCGTCAAAGCCAGAGGAAATCAAAGATCGCTGTGCTCCGGTGGAGCAGACACCTTGACGATGACTATCCGTCAAATGAAACGACCAGCGTCATTTCCATTTTTAGGGAATGGGGAATGAACCTCTGTCGCCATCTAAGTAGGGCACGATCTAATTAGCTATCGTATAGCAAAAGAAATGACAGTAGCAATCTCTATCAAACAATCCTCTTTTGCAACACCAGGGATAAAATTGAGGTTCCTGGAACAAGAAACTACGGAAAACATGTACCAAAAACTCACAATATAGCACACTTCAAAAGAATACCGATGGTTGGATTGAGAGTCATGTTAGTCCATTAAGATAATAATTAATATTGACATCAAAACATGGAATCTATAAAAAAAGCTATTGGGCCATAATACGAATTCATTCATACAATGACATAATCAATTAAATTAAAAAGTAACTGTCTTGATTTTTGTGTTTCAGAAAAAAGTTAAAATAATTTGAATTTTTTTTACATAACTTTAAAATTATAACTATTTTATTAAGCAGGTTTCTATACGTCATTTGTGGTAAATGTTCTATATGAAAGGATTAATCAATGCAATAAGGACACTTTTACAAGGTAGCATTATAAATTTGGTTAAATGTTAACATATTGAGTCCAGAGAGGAATACAACTTTATCTGATGTAAAAAATAAAAACGATAAAAGTATGTGTGACACATAAATAAATACTAGATATCATCAATTTGATAGACTGCCTTCATATTATTTTTCATTTTGTTTGAAATGATTAATCTAGATAATAAAAAGTAGTTTTCATGGTATTGTACATAGTGGGCCTTTTGAAATTAACCACATGAAAAAAGGTACTTCTTCTCAAAATAACATATTCAGAATAATCTTGCAATACATTACTACTATAAAGGTTAACGTGCTACCATCGCATTTAGCAATATCCTCAGGTATTCGTTTATACATCCGCTATGTCAAAAGTACATTGAAATAAAGTTAGAATAATGCTTATTAAAGTACAGCAAAGAGTCATTTTCAACCTTTCAAAATGGTTCATTACATATTTGATAAAATATCCTTCGCATAATTTTGCATAATTTTGATTTTGATAAGTTTAAACTTTGTGTAGTTTTATTTTTTATCTATTGCCACAATATCTAGCATACATAATTTCTATATAGGATTTTGGAAACCAATTAATATGCATTATATTTGAGGAATTTCGAGACCAAGTTCCCTGATGTATATTAGGTTGATGTAGATATCCATACGATAATGTAAAGAAGCTTAATTTTAGT
This sequence comes from Dolomedes plantarius, assembly GCA_907164885.2. Taxonomy (NCBI): domain Eukaryota; kingdom Metazoa; phylum Arthropoda; class Arachnida; order Araneae; family Dolomedidae; genus Dolomedes; species Dolomedes plantarius. Next base: position 83,221,191 of record OU015502.1, on the reverse strand, counting down.
TATCTTCTACAAGAGTGAACGTTTTTATCCATAAAAACAGGCAGCAACATTCAAAGTGGAATATTCTACCCATATTAAAACGCCATCTACGTGGAAATGTTTATATGGGGATTATAAGATTGATTGAATGTATAAATAGTTGATTAGCAAGACGTATTTGATAAAGGATTAAAACTGATATGCTGCGTACTTAATTTCTTAACCTGAAATAAATAACGCGAGTTTTATGGATTAAATAATCATTATCAATGTAGTCTCTTAATGTTTCGCAGTTGCTACAGGAAACTTGCACAAAATAGTAACGTAACATCTGATAACCTTTTAATCTTAAACGTTGCGTCACGAACCATACACAACAACAAATTTTAAAATATTTTAACTAGGTAAAATTTTGCCCTCATTGTTTTAATAATTTTTTACTATATTAATTTTTATTGCTTTAATACTATTTTTCGCCATGGCAAAACATATTCTTTACCTCTATTAATAAGGTCATCATATTTTGCAGAATATAAACAAAATTTTAATTATGATTATTAGAGAATTAATATTCATATTTTAAGAAAATTTTATAAATTTTATGGCTTTAATGAGACCATTCAGAATAATTTGGTATTTTTTATTTTGTTTTTTCTTCGAAAGACAAGTAAAAAACTAACAAAAGAAAAAAAAATCATTGAGCAACAAGAAGATATAAAAGCTAAAAAATTTTGATGTAATAACAGTTAACAAATGCGTACGATAAAACAATAAATTATATTTGATTTTAATAAAATTCATTCATTCATAATCATTTTTCAGGACCCTCCCGAAATGGAAAACTCTGAAGGACCCCCTCCTGAGGATTGGGAACTTACACAGCGGACATTTGGAGCTCATTATGTGCTAAACTGGTCAAACGAATATGTCCAGAAGGAATACCAGAAAACACTTGCTTTCTGGATTAACAACGGGGTAGATGGATTTTACATGAAACACCTGGAAAAAATCCACGTCTTAGATTTACAGGACATACCGAAAATCATCCATCAGTGGAGAGAGGTGCTTGACAGCCCACCGTTCATCTGGCTGAACCCGGAACGTCTACCTAAGCGTGTCCTTATTGTTTCATCCAAATTTGCTCAAGATATTACAAAACGACTCAGTAATAGAGAAACGAGAAATATGCTGAAAAATGTGGACTTATTGGACTATCCAATTCTTATTGGGAGTGCAAGTGAAATGGCGGAACAAATAACAGAGCTGAAACGCATGCCTCATTTGCATGGCGGACGTCCAGTACCTATGTGGCATTTGGGAAGTTCTGATACTTTCAGGCTAGCTTCGAGGATCGATAACAAGTACCACATGGCAGCATTTTATCTACTAATGTCGCTTACTGGTTCAAGCTCTGTGTTTTATGGAGATGAAATTGGTATAAAAGACAGTTATGATGTCTTCAGTGAAAGGGTAAGAAAAGAAAATTGAAGTAAATAAATAATTCTGAAAACTGTTTATTATTAATAATCAGATGAAACTTAGTCTTTAAACAGAATCTTACAGTCTAAAAATTAGCTTTATTATTTATTGCGCCTGTTAACATCTATTTAGCTGTTAATTCATAAATAATGTTTTCTGCTCTTTTATCCACCGTTTGAAATATATCTAATTAATTTATGTCTTTATAATTTTAAGAACAATTAAAATTAAAATTTGAAATACATATATTTTGAATTTTGCTGTAAAATATCAACATTCAATTAATATTTTTGTGTTAGTCACTCTGTGTATATACTTTTAATAAAAGGCCTGTATAGGTATGTTTGCTGATTCTTATAAAATGTATAAGTTCAAAGATGTAAACAAAATAGGAACCTTAAGACTAAATTATTATATTTAGGAGAGTAATTAAGTAGTTACCCGATAAACTTTACTGGCATCCCATCAAAGATGAGTAGAACTCTTAAATAATAAATAATATTAGAAAGTAATTAAATTCATGGATCATGAAAAAATACAAATATGATTTGATTAGACTACGTGTTTGCGCAAAAGAACATAAATCTTGAAACAGATATGTTTAAAATAATATTACAGATATGCATACAAAATAATTAGTCTCTTTTTAACAGTTTAATACTATGGATAAGTAGAAATAAATTTATTTTAAGTGCACATTTTGTGGTCATAAATAGCTGCTACGTTCCATGTGATTGGAATATAGTAAAACTTTTTTTAACTGAAACAACAAGGTATCTTGGCTCTCCAAATGAGTGATAATATGAATTGCATTAGAAATGTAGTAGCTAAGTATTACAAAATACATCTTAATTATGTCTTAGGGGAACCATAACGAAATATCCTGCACTCTTGTTTGTACGCCTAATGATATTACGACTCTTGCCCTAGCACATGATATCAATTTCTTGATGTCGAGGTTGCCTTTGCAAATGGTATATGAACATTACCTTAAATACGAAAATTCTTCAATACTTTAATTAGAATTCAACGTTTAGCTGGAAAACAGTGAGTTTTCAAGGATATACATAAATCAAACTATCTCTCTTTATGTAGCTCAGGGAAGATACTTTGAATCTAAAAGAGTCTTTGAAATGAATCAAAAATGTAATGTAATACTAATGAATAACATTATCTTAAAAAATATAACCATGATGCATTATTACAGGTTTATCGAGGAGGTCAACTTACACCAATGCAGTGGAAATCAGACAACTCCTCTGGAGGTTTTACCGACAACATGACGAATCCTTGGTTACCGCTAAGTCCTGACCACTTCTCAACAAACGTTGAGACCCAGACGTCTAGACTGTCAGACTTCAAAGCTCTTCTCGATGTTCGCCAGCATGGGATGTGCGGAAGTGCCCAGCGTCTAGATGTCCTTGATCCTAATATTATTGTAATGGAACGTGGAGAGAGCCACCGAAGATTCCTCCTGGTTGTCAATCTTGGAAGTGAGCCGGAGAACAAAGACTTTCCTGACTCTTATATAGAAGTCCGCCCTTTCCTGTCGATTCCGGGCTCCAGAATCCGAAGGAGGAGCTTTCGAATAGAGCCCGGATCAGCGTTTTTAGCTCGAGTGAGAAAAGTGGATGAACCACGAAGTAAGGACCTCAACGTCTGAGGCGAAATGTCGTAAATGTGCTTGTGATGTCGTGTCTACAGATCGTCGGGAACCAAACGATGGCTTTAACGTGAGAAAGTGATTCACAATCAGTGTTTTTATTCAGCTCATGGAATATGTTTTTAACGCATTCAGTTTGTTTTTTTGTTTTGTTTTTCCTCAGGTGATCGATCACAATGTTATAAAACCTCTGCCTTCAGTTTCAATTTATCATCATTCACTGACCTATAAATTTTATTCAGAACTAATTTTCTGGTTCATATGTGGTTTCACTTCATAGTTCTTTTTAAAATTAATATTTTCAACAGCACCCTTTGGGTCAAAGTAAGCATCAGTATGTACTGAAATGTTTACCTACTTTCAAGAAAATTATATGAAACAGTATTAAAGATGCTTAACAAATAAGAGAATTGGAAGTTTTCCTAATTATTTCATTAGCTAAATATTAGTTCAAAACGTTTATTAATCACTATCAAATATATATATGCTAAATTAGAGCACTACAGATACAACACTACACAGTATATGAAATGTATATGAAATATATAATATTATCATTTTATACAAATAATAAATAATTTCATTATGAATAATTAATCATGTTTGGAATAGTGATGAATATATTATAAATATGTTCTGCAACATTATTAGAATAAAATAACATTCGGATTTGAATATATAATTCTCAAAATATGTGCATATGTGGATTTATTAGCTACTATTTTTCTTTGATAAATGCGTTAAAAATTCTTTAAAAACTGATCAAAAATTGGAAATTTTTAGAACTCTTCCTTCATAAAGAGAAAAAAAAGTTTTGATATAACTAACAATAATTTTTCTTTGGCTGTATTCAGTTACAGTCAACTTAACATCAGACTCCAAAATATCGGTAAAGAAAATCTAACGCTAATTTACACAGAAAATTTGAATTACTATTTGACATTAATCTTTAATAAGAACTAATAATTAATTTTTACGTTGGAAATACAATATAATGTTAAACTGACACCTGATTTTTTTATTATCTTATAAATAGGTCAGCATAAAATGCAACTCAATTTAAAATACATTCACGCTCTATAAATTTATTATCAAACAATTTTTTTTAAACTATATAGAAAAATATAAAAAAAAATATATCTCTGACTTCCAAATTTATACAAATGACGTTAAGAATTTAGTACGCAGCAATATAGCTCTAAAATGGCGTAGAAAGAAATTGAACAATGCTTTAAGTACAGCATGTACAGTTTTTAAAATCAGTTTTAAATTAAAAACTTTTACTGTATCGGAAATTTAATCCCTGAAAAGGAAATTACGAAATCTCATAAATCCTTCTGCAAATTTTTACTTTTCATTTTCATAAAGATTAAAAATTATATGTTAATTAACTATTAAAAACTTTTAAGGTTTTTTAAATTATATATATCAACCCTACACTGATTGAGCAGGATATATTATATTGTACACCACATCTTAATTTAACTGAAGTATATTTTGATAGAAAACAGGCTTTCAAATTTTGACTGGTACTAATTGCCGCCTGACGCTAAACTGATTTTTACATATAAACACACTATTTGTATGATGATGATATACAAAAATGACTTGATGACGCTTATAATGACCTTCAACAAGAAGAAGGTTTTAAAAAATCTTCAGGTGTCCAGTGAATTTTTTTTCAGAAAGCACCAGCATGGATACTGTCTACATTGGGATGAAAATATAACTCTGCCAACTTGCATCGTTTAACGGTACGACTTAAGTTGGGAGGCTAAAAGCCTTCTCACAAGGAAAAAACTTCTGTTTCACGTTGAAAAGTGTTCACCATTCATCATTTTTTTAGGGCATGTTAAAGTAATTTTTCAGTCACATATAAAACACTAAATATGTGATAAAATATATTTCTTCGACTCTTTTCTGTGCCAAACTGTGTTGAAATTTTCAAAAAAATGTGCCAAATTTCTCAGCATCTCTCGCAGAGACCTATTGCTCACAGTGAGAATTTCGTGGGAGCAAAAGCAAATCCTGGAATTATAGCATTTATATAGCTAATTATTTTAATGCTCCTTTCGAGTTTTTCTTTTGTCTACATAAAGTCTTTTACGTACATGCCGTTGTCTGTAATGACAATAATTGCTGTTCTGGAAAAGAATTATATTATGCAGATATTAATTAAGAATTCAAAACTGGATTAATTTGAAGCATTAATAAAATGCGTTTATCATTTCCATTAATATTTTGTTACTTAATAAATGTCTCATTCATCTGTAAAATAAATTCTGTACATGTTTCACCATCTTCATGAATAATTCTACGAAACTTCAGAAAAGCACCATTTGTAATGTATCATAACAAATAAAAATTATATATAGATAAATGGACTTTCTTTACTTCATTTATAAATTCCTATTTGACTTATACAGTCCACATAACACCTTGAATTTTAAAGCTGAAATTGTGTGATGGAAGCGAATTGTTGGGTCGGTTAGATTTTGGTGCTACAGACATCTAGTGTAAGAGAAATGCTACAATAATTGTAAACAATATCTATATAGTCAAAGAAGGCTCTCCTAAAATTCATTAATAATATATCTGTTCTTTATTTAAATTAATGATAAACAAAAATTCCACGTGGTCAATGTATAAAAAAAAAGTTAGAGTATTTGCTTTTGTTGTCTAAGACTCAATACTGATTAATTAAAAAAATCCCTTGAAACAGAATAGTACAACTCTTGTGTTGCAAATTATAGTTCTAAAGTTTTCCAGCAAATGAAAATCAACTTCATTATTGTTTTGATTTAACCAAATTTATACATGTTTTCTATATAAAGTCATCTCTTTAGTTTTTAATGCACACTGACATCCTGCTAGCAATGCATTAAATTAAATTTGTTGTGTTTATATTTGTTGTTGCCAGTTATCAGAAATAGTCTGAATAGTTCAGACAGTTAAATATATATCCTTCCTCATGACGTATGAAACATACTCATATTATTTTATATATTTTTTTTTTATTCGATGAATGACTCTTTTCATTGTCATCTTAATTTGGCAACATATCACCTTACTTTCTTGTTGTACCATCTATACTATAAGCAGTTAATTGCTCAGAAATATTAATTCAAAAATTCCCGTTATTAAAAATAGTTCATTTATCGTATCTATTTCCTCCACAATCATTTTTACATAGGAATCATAAATATTGAACTGTAAGGTCCATCAAATGGATCCCAGTATTTTCCTTTATTTTTGCGGTCTTAATCCGATTTCTCCACGCCTTTTTTGTAATTATTCTCCCTCTTGTTATAAGGACTCTCTTTCTATCTTTATCTATCTATATCTATCTTTATCTTTCTATATCTATCAACATTTCATAAAACACTCTTATTAAAAATATAGTGTACAGAATAGATGGAGTAAATATGCTTCTCGTTTTTTCACTTTACAATTATCCTTTTTCTAGTGTCTGTAACCGAGAAAACAATTCCGCTTGGTCAAATTTTTTAAAGACCACTTTGCATTATAGTCGCACCAGAACCAACACCAAATCGACATATCAGTTGAATATATTGACATGTCCTTAAATTTAACTATGAAATATTTTTCTCAATGAACACGTGTACCTTTCATAAATGAATTCACCCTGATTAATCTCGGATTCTTTAACAAAAATGGTAAAAGAAATGATGGTTTTCGTAATTCCATAGTTATTGTAAAGTTTAATGTATCTTTAGAAAACGATTCTGTAATGAACATTAATGTAATAGTTCATTACAGTTCCAATGTTCCAATGTTTCATCACAAAATGAGTCATTCATATTCATATGGATAAATATCAATGGGTATTTGAGGGAAATTATTTATGGTATTATAAATATCATTTAAAAAGTATTCATAGGGACAATGTATGAAAATTCAGATAAGGGAATAAGAACTGAAAATAACTACTCTTAGTGGGAGCAGACTTTACACTAATTCCTTCCCATTTTTCTGAAGAATCGAAAGTCATTACCAATCTCTGAATGCGTATAAATGATTTTTGAGACATCTTTTACAGTGGAGTTTTGAAACTTTTAGTCATAAAAAAATATAAGGATGATAAAACTGCGCATCCATTATAACGAACAACAGATGAGTGGTGTTTATATTGTACCCAAAAAAATACATTTTGCCCAAATTCTGTGCATTTATTCATTACACTGCATTTTTATTAAGATAAAAGTGATTAAACTAGCAGTCCATATGGCATAATGGTTAGCGTCGTGAGCTTCCACGCAGTGGACTTGGCTTCAAATCCCGAATAAGGGGTGGCGTTAACGTGTTGTACCCACATTAGTAGAAATGCTGGCTATATATATATATATATATATATATATTATATTCGTATATAAGTGTGTGTCTGTGTTTTTGTTTATTTATATATTAATCTTTACAATTATAATAACACATCATCATTAATTATTCTATACATTTAATATGGTCTTATCTCTTATGTAACTATTTCCGTTTTTTGTTTTTGGCACCCGGATGTCACTTTAGAATATCACCTTACATACTGTACGTGTACCGTCACATGTCAAACAGAAATTAATGTTCCATTGTCCCGTTAAGTGCATCCTTATTAGAAATAAAAAAGTGCAAGAAATATTTATTATTTTCAACCGTTACTATTCTGCATGATATAACCATAATTAAAATTGCTTCAACGTTATGTGAATAAAAACGTTAAATCCAACAGTAATTGAAGCCTCAGATTCACAAAAGTTTATGCATCAGGTTACCGGTGCAATTTGATTCTTCTTTTCTGATTCTTTTTAGTTTATTTTCGAAAATGATAAAACATTTGCTCTTTCACAAAAGAATAATTTTATAAAATTTTCTTTTCTGTTTCTCTTAGAACTTTGGATAAGAGTGATCGTTGTTGAAATCCCTGGCAAACATTGTACCTAAATATGCGTAGAATCTAAAAATTCCAAATGCCCTATGATATAGTAAAGATGCAGCTATACATACATTAAAAAGAATTCCCTCGAGAAAAATGTACAAATACGTTAAGGATGCCTACCTCGCACCACAAGTTATTTAAATACGCTTATGTATTGAATTACATTTGAATCGGGAAAGCATTTGTCAAGAGCATATTTTATCCTAAAAATATTCCGAATATTTTGACATGCAGTGTGTAGAATGACATTATGCGAATATTTTCAATGTTGAGTAAAAATATTTGCATTTATAAAACGTTATTACCTTCATTTTACCCATCATGGCTTATTAAGAATGCGCAAGATGCAAACATGAAGGAATCGGAAAATTTATCGTTTAAAAACCGCATCAGCATTTAATTCTGAAATGCTCTTCGAGGGGGCTTTCATTTACATAAAAATGCAATCACGAGAAAGGAAAAAAAAATATGAGTATGTTTTGTTTTGGTACATATTGTTTATGTGGGATATACAAGCCTGTGCTTTCTTCTGTCTGTAACATAACAAACAAAGAAACAGACAACATTTGTCAATTCTGTCAAAATAAGTAATGATATTGAAAATTCAATCTCTCTCTGAAGCATCGCTAATAAAGTTATGCTAAGGTATTTGAAAATAATGGTTTAAATATATCCAGATATAAATTGTTTCAAGAAACAAGCATTAATACTTAAACTCTGATAGGTTACAAATTAAGATTGATGCAATGATAATTACGTATAAATGATAAAAATTACCAATTTAAATGCATCATCATTTGGTTTGAATATAATCAAATAATTATTTATTTTTGTTTTCAAAGATTTATATATATATATATATATATATATATATATATATATGTGTGTGTGTGTGTGTGTGTGTGTGTGTGTATAAAATCAAAACAGAACAAAAGAAAATTTATAAAATTAAAAAAATAGTTCGATATATGCTTGCTGGTATGTTGCTTTATAATTCTTTACTGCAAATTTGGAAACTCTAGACAATTTACAGAAAGCAATGCATTTTCGGTACATTTTGATTATGAAAACTTTTACCACTCTTAAAAGATGTGCAAGCGCTTGCAGTTACAGAATATTTCCTTTTAAATAAATTTATGTAAAATATTGACAGTATGAGTGTTGGACAGTATGAGTGTGTACATTGCTATGAGGAGGATTCAGAGTAAAAGAGAACCAAATCTAATTTTTCGCCATTTCGTACTAACACTACCATGATGCAGAGCATTTTTCAATGAAATATTGAACCAAGTCCTTACTATAAACGTTACGTTATTGAAGCAGAAAAATCGAAGAAAAGTCAAGGTTTATTAATACAGTTGTTCAGCTAAGAGATCCGATTACTCATAAATGACCGTCGTGGACTTGTTTCCCTCTGATTCTGAACCCTCCATATACACTAAGAGTTAAAAATTCACTAAAGCTTTAATCTTGATTAAATATTATTAATTTTCTGATATTTCATGACTATTAACCTAAAAATATATTAAATGAAGCAAAATGAGTCCATTATCTAAAAATATACAAATTAAAGCCCGATAGTAAAAAAAAAATAAATGAATAAATGGAAGTATAGTTTGAAATCTCTCATAAACTATAAATGCTTTTTCTCAATAGCATAAAAACTTTTAACTATTATCTCCTAAACTGCATTGAAGGTACTTGGAGCTTCAAAGTGAAATGCATCGAATATAGAGTTACCAACAAACAACGCTTTAGAGATTATTTGAAACACGATGGGGCAGAATCAATATTAGATGGATCCACAAAATGGTCCTATGTAAACTTGTTTGAATTGAAAATTATGACATCAATATTCATGAGGATTATAGTATTGTACCTGAAGTACGAAATCGAGTATAGTTCCGATCTTGTGCATTTAGAAAGTGCATTAGAAAGTGTTTGGGTTTTCCTCACTGTGCCTATTAATATTCACTGAAAGTGGTTAATAAATCTGAAGTACTGAAGAAAATGTAATAACATAAACAAATGTTATAAAAAATTATCTTTATTGACTCGTTAGTAGAGATTTGGGAAAGAAATTATAGAAATTAATCGGTTTAGACTCAATTTTCTAAACATGGATTGAATAATCCAAAAAAGTATCAGATAACATAACTTATGCATTAGTTATGATGCAGCTTGAGCTGTACTGGTTACTTTAGGTGATTTTATTCCAATCTGGCATGAATTTTCATGTATAATGGCTTTTTTCGGGAAGCTCTTGCTGTTCGTCTCTTTGCAATATTCCAATAACAACATTCACCAGACTTACAGACCCAGCAATATATCCATCAGAAACAAACAATTGTTAGCTGAGAAATTTTTTTCTTTTATAGTAAAAGACAGTATGAGAAGAACTTAGATTTATCATATGGATTATTTGATCAGGCCTTGCAGAAATGTCTACCCTACTTTTTGTATGAAAATGTCCATTTACGCCTTAAATGGGATTTGTAACGTAATCGTTCATTGGCCAAAAGATTTTTGTATGCAATATTGGTTAGAAATGCAATACTGCCCTGTTAATTTAAAAGGCCTAATCTCCAACTGTTACTTGTTTGTTACGTCGGGCCTTCTTTTATCGAAAACGACCTCAAACTAGAGTTAGGGCTACTATAAATTTCGATATAACTCATCACTGAATTAGATTTAGGGCTTTCTAATGTCTTAAAAAGGTCAGGAATCAAAATCAGTCTTTTAGACCGATTTGAGAACGCTACAGAAAATCACTTAGAAAAATGTTGGAGTTGGACCTTATAACTTATCAGGGCAGAATATTGCTCAGAGGAAACTGTAGTGTTGCCGATTCGTTTAGAGCTGAAGTAGAAGGAAACTGATCGTGTGGAGGATCGATTGGTTGCCCTGAGTTAACCTGATTCAACTTGGTTACTTCGTTTTGGGAGGTCATCTTTCAAAAAACGAGGTCTAAACTGACCGGAACTTACAGCTAAAAGTAAATTCCGAACATCTACAAACATCCATGCCTACCACGATATCGAGTTTAAATCTGGACGAAATTCGAAATTCTAGGCTTATTTTCAGAGAGCAAAACATTTTTAATGTTTTTAAGCGACAGAAGCAAGCATCGTTACACATCACACAGAAGAATATTGCTCATGACATTAATTTTGCACGCAATCAGCCCTGGTCTTCATTGCCTTGATCATTATAAATTGACTTTAAAGACAATCAGATTTGCTTCAGTTAAGTAACGAGATAGGATTAAGAAGGTTATTTTCAAGTCAGCTGCAGGGCACTTGTATTTTTAGGTGGTCAACAATGTAATATATCTATCTCAAACTTCTCATCTGATCTGAGATATGCTAATGCTAGAATATGTTACATAAATGTATAAATCTTCTTTTTCGTATTCTTATAGCATAATGATTTTTCTTGGAATAACTTAAATAGAAAAATTTGATGCCCGTGTGGTGAAACTCGAAATCCTAAAAAAACATTGTTATTCAAGATATTAAGGATTCAAATCAAAAGAAAAAAAGCTTACCTATTTTACTTATGTATTCCATGCCGGTAACTAGCTTACTGTCTATCTCTTACTACAAGTGTCTTCATGGTAACACGAATCGTGTCACACTCAGTAGATCATCTGCATCAAAATAATCAAAATTACTCAACACATACCCAAGAAACTGATATCGTTGGCCCAAAGGCAAATTTTCGTTACATCGTTTCGCAATAGTTACCTTTGGCAGAAATTCCAGAAACAAATATTGGCCAACAGCAAAATATTTATGTTGGCCTACCATTACAAAATTCTGCTATACCAACTGCAAATAAGTGTGGCAGGGCAAACAATTATAAAATGTTGTAACAACTGAAAATGAGAGTTCAACAGCTCTCCCAACGGTTGGGACAACTAACAACTAATCGTTAGGTGAGCTGCAATGAAGCTGCCGTTGTTTCAGCACAACCCGAAAGGCAAATCCAACTGCTGGCCAACTTTGCTAAATGCGTTTGACCAACATGTTCCCAACAGTCTTGTGTTACTTTGATAATTGTAGGCATTTTAAAACATCGCTTATTTAATATTTTTATATATCTATATATTTAAGTTGCCAAGCCAATTCTTTGGGCAGTCCGTGAGAGAAAACAGCATCAATTTACTTCATTTTGGTCTAAAACGAAAGATTTTAATCTATGGATGTGTCAAATTTGGTTTTTGTAACCGCAATTTCTATAAATTAGCGATAATTTATAATTAAAAAATTCCTTTCTCCGCATGCTCAGTGACATGTTAAAACTGGTCTTAGATACTCACTAAGCACGAGGCCGTAAAAACACGTTAATTTGTTTATTCCGATTTATCTCTCTAGCTTCTCTCCGCCATTTTTATTTTTAATAATGTCTGTGACATATAGAATTAAACCTGGCGGAAATTGTTTATTTCGCGCTGTTGAGTAACAATATTTCTTTTTATCGGGTTCAATTGTAATTTTTTAAAGTGTATTTCTCTATTCTTAATATTACGATTTTCAACATTTGGCAATGATCTGTTGAGTATAATTTGTGGATTAGTACATTTATATACAATCCAGCCGTTATGTTTTGACGGGTACCAAGTAGTCAGTTATAGTTTTTCTTCATAAATAATATATTTAGAGTTTAATTTCATGTATAGTGCTTTCGGAATGATAATATCTCTTCCAATTCCTTAAATACCAGTAGTTATAGACCAGTAACTATCACTAATTGAAACTACTATGAATTGACTGAATAATACAGCTCATACTTTATCTTTTGCTTTACTGTTAACATTGGGGTAATATAGCTCCTAATTATGCTAGTGAGAAAAAAATGCCTTCGAAGAATTTCTTGAAATTTTTTTTCGTTTTGTAAAGTAAAGGAATGGTGTAAGTAGAAAGCAAAGAAAAAAATTTTTGTGTTTTAAAATTTGTTTAAAAAATTTTTAAATGAGACACATTTAAAATAATCATAACTTATGAAAGAACGGGCTAACGAGATTTCTACAAATTTTACAATGAAGGTATTTATTCGAAAACTTTTGCATACGATGATTCTAAAGCCCGTTTATACAATTAAGTGTTTTTAAATCCTTTTAAGGCTAGCCTTTGTATTTTAAAGATAACCGTACGAAATTCATTGAAAATGTTACACGATAAGCTTCTTTACTATTATTATTATTATTATTATTATTTAAATACCGACATAATTACATTTTCAAATGATATATTTTTTTTCAGAAAATTTAATATAATTTTAAGATTTAAATATCTAAGCAACTACATTGGCTGAACTCATGACACTGAATATGGATATTGTAGAGTAATTAAATATATATTAACCAAAATATGAATGAGAAATGCAAATGCACGTGGATTCCTTAATAATTTTACAAATTTTCAATATGCTTGCCGCCTGTGACACGTCAGTTCAATATTCCATGTCCTGCCAAACACGCTGTAGCATGTTATTGTCGGGATCGAGGTAGCCTAGTGGTCAGCTTTCAGTGCTGGGGGTGCTCGGGTCGAATACCGACAAGCGTCATACAATACCCCCGTGTCTAGGACGGATATGGGCACGTTAAATCCGTAGTCCGGAAAATCCCTCTACGAGGTGAGAGTGGGAGGGAAAGAGTACGATTCCGCATATACTGCCCCTGGAGGCGCTCAGGTCAAAATTGAGGTGACCCCTGGATAAATCGGACTCCAACCCTTGTGGTACCATGTTAAATCGGAGCCGTAACCATCAGCCTGGTAGCCAATATGGACCTGATCAGGAACTGAGTATATCGGCCAGGAAGCAATAGAAACAACAACAAACAACAACAGCATATCATTGGTAACTTCAGTTACCAAGATGGTACCGATAATTCAATACCCCCGTGTCTAGGACGGATATGGGCACGTTAAATCCGTAGTCCGGAAAATCCCTCTACGAGGTGAGAGTGGGAGGGAAAGAGTACGATTCCGCATATACTGCCCCTGGAGGCGCTCAGGTCAAAATTGAGGTGACCCCTGGATAAATCGGACTCCAACCCTTGTGGTACCATGTTAAATCGGAGCCGTAACCATCAGCCTGGTAGCCAATATGGACCTGATCAGGAACTGAGTATATCGGCCAGGAAGCAATAGAAACAACAACAAACAACAACAGCATATCATTGGTAACTTCAGTTACCAAGATGGTACCGATAATTCAATACCCCCGTGTCTAGGACGGATATGGGCACGTTAAATCCGTTGTCCGGAAAATCCCTCTACCAGGTCAGAGTGGGAGGGAAAGGGTACGATTCCGCATATACTACCCCTGGAGGGGATCAGGTCAAAATTGAGGTGACCCCTGGATAAATCGGACTCCGACCCTTGTGGTACCATTTTAAATCGGAGCCGTACCCATCAGCCTGGTAGCCAATATGGACCTGATCAGGAACTGAGTATACCGGCCAGGAAGCAATAGAAACAGCAACAAACAACAACAGCATACCATTGGTAACTTCAGTTACCAAGATGGTACCGATTCTCTGCTTCAGTTCCTCTATATTTGCAAGAAGCGGGTGTACATAAACGAAGTTGTTAACCCCCCCCCGCACTCCCCACACAGGAAAAAATCTCGAGGTGTCAGGGCTGGTAAACGTAGCGGCCTGTTTAAAAATAAATAAATATTCAGTAATTACAGCGACCCCGGCTAGTGCCTATACGCCTTGATCAAACTGTCGACCGGTCACTACGTAGGAACACCTGTATACGCAGTCTAGGGTTAATTTCCCAGGTTCGGTGAGATTTTTCATTATTGTTGGACCCAAGTGCGCCGAATGGACAGTACACATCTGCCATCCAAAAAGGCAACTCCAAACAAAAATAAAAAATAAATTAATTAATTAAAAAGAAATAAATAAAGAAAGAATGTTGTGTAAGATTTCGAAATAAAAATTTCACGTGATTCCACACATGATTTTAAAATCATTAAATGAACATTCTCAAAGTTATTTGATCTGGGAATGATGTCATATTTTACCCCTTATATACACTATTCAACAGCAGTTATAAAAAATGAGTCAGTTCTGAAGTTTTTGGGAAAACAAAGATTGGCAGATGCTAAAATGTCAAAATAATTTAAAATAAGTATTGAGCTGCTGGTCTCGATTATCATTGTAATCGTTTATTCAATAATTAGTTTTCCAGAAAGATATATCATTAACATTTCATCGCTAAGGAGTGGTATTTACGAAACTTATATGAAAGTATGATGAGTATTGTATATGTTGTAGAGATTAAAATAATATCTTACAACTGGTATACACTTACTTCGTTTACCATTTATAAGAATTGTCAACAACAAGTAATATTCATCTTGAAACTGCTACGACGAATTCTTCATTTATTGCAGCTTAAGACATCTCTTAAACACATAAAACAAAAGTATTTTGACGTGTCAGATAAATAGATATATTGCTTCAATCTAGACTTGTATATTCTATGTTATATGATGTTAAAAATTCTCTGAATTTCAAGTATGCTCACTTATTTTAACATTTCAGATTCACGTAAATTTAAGAAATTTATGCTATATATTGCGTCTTAGAAGTTTCGTGACTAATACAGAGGCTGTTCGCACATTTTTTAGACGATTTTGGTAAGCGGTAATAAAAATTCATTTGCTGCAAAAGAAATAATTGCAATTGTACTATGTTTTTAAAAGTCAAAATTATAGTCTGCGGCTTGAAAGTTTTGTTTTTATTCTAAATGGCGTTTTTAACAAAGCAGTGATTCGAAGGCTACATTTATGTTCTTTCCGAAGAGAAATATGCATACTCTGTTATCCAAAAACGATGTGAGAGTCATGGTTTTGTGATATCTAAAGCGTCGATAGGTAATATCGTCAACAAGACAGGAAAAAAAGTCAAATTGGAGCATCAAGTGGGACAAAAATTCCAAACAAGTATCCAAGGAAAAAACGGACATCTTCGACTATTGCAAAGGTACGTTGTTTAATGTTAAAAGAAAATTCCCCTAGTCAAAGGACAGTTGCAAAATCATTAAAATGCTCGGTGTCCGCTGTAAAAAAATGATAAACGTTGATTTAAATCTTAAGAAAGCGAAAAAACGCAATGTGCATCATCTTCTTCCAAATCATATCGCTGAATGCAGGACATGCTGCATAATTCTATATGAGAAACACTTATCCAAAGAAAAATGGAAAATAATTGTCACAATAGATGAATCATGGGTGTATTTAAATGATTGCAACAAAAAAAGAGCCATTTATTATAATAAACGGGGAGAAAGTAATTTAAGTTCATGGTTCAAAGAATCGAAAGAAAGTTTTTCTAAGGGATTCATGATTGTTGCTGGTTTTTCTTATAACGGCAACTTAAAAATAAAGAGAGTGGGAAAAAATGTCAAGATTAACTCCAAATACTATCAGGAACATATTTTATCGCCAATTTTTCTGAATGAAATACCATCGCTTTACCCACAGTGCCATCAATCTGTGAGACTCCATCAGGACAAAGCCAGCAGTCACACATCAAAATCAACTGTAAATTTCCTAAAAGAAATGGAACAAAAAACTGGTATCAAGGCCATACCCTTCACTGATATCCCTACTAAATCTCCCGATGTATCACCTATGGATTTTTGTTTTTTCGGACTTTTAAAATCTGCATTATCCAAACGTCGTCCCAAAACCCTTACAGGACTCTGGAAAGCTGTTCAGGAGGAATGGGATAGAATACCTCTTCTGACACTTCAAAAGGCATTATCATATTGAAAATTGCGGTGTTGAAAGATAGTTCGGAATAAGGGATGTCAAATACAACATTTAAAACACAAGAATTTTATGTAATTTAGTTTTGTGAATACAATATACATCGTCTAAAAAATGTGTGAACAGCCTCTGTAGGTGGAAATATTTCTGGTAGTTATAGCGAAATGAAAATCATGATTTCCATCATTTTGTGTTTATTTTAACATATTCGGTTTCGATAGTAAACTAGAACACAAAGGTTACATTTATGTTACATGCAACACAGTGTAAATACTTTATACCTACAAAAAATTCATTTAATTTTTCATTAATAAAATAATAATTATACAATTTTTTAAAAGCACCCTTAACGTTTTTCAAGTTATAACGTTTTAGTTGAGCATTTCATGCATACCGCTTTAAAATTGTAACTTTTTTATTAGAAATATATCTTTGCAGCTAAAATTGAGGTTTTATTCAAACAAATCAGTTTATTTTTCAAGATCTGTTTGAGAGAGATCAGTATATAAACACTTTCGCAGCCGTTTATTTTTCTCTTTTCTAGCACTGACATAAATCTAAGATTAAGAAATTTAAAAGCTGGTTGCCACAAACTTTTTCAATTTGCAATGTTTGACCAACTTGTAGGACATTATTTCTATTACGAACTGGATATTATTAAACTTTTTCACGTTCCATTTTTCCCCGTTGACTAAAAATTGATTTTAAAAAATCAATATGATCAAGATTGTTAATTATTTCAACCTATCGGCAACAACAAAAAAAGGCTTAATTAATGACGTAAATTTACGTCAACGTCAACCAGACTTTTTTTTAAATGACGTAAATTCAGGTCAGGGGCTGCAATAGTATATCTTTCACTAATGTTTCAGTTCTCTTGATTTAATTTTTTTCCTCACAGTGGCAACTTTTTCGAATAAACTAAACTTTAGGCCATATTTCTTTCAGCTAAATACCTCTGTTGACCTTATTTTTTTAACACTTCACGAAAATTATACATAATTTCATACAAATGCGTGATAAATTCTTTAAAAAATTAACTACAAACATTTATAAATATAGGCGCATATAAACACTTTCAGCAACAGATTTTTAGCTTATGAAAACAGGAAGAATAAATTAAATGAAACTACTTGTAAAATATAAAATAATAAACACATGTAAGGAAATGTAAATAAATCTGTACCATAAACTTTATTTTTTTCATTCCTATAAAACAACTTTTAAATAAGTTTTCTATCCCATATTAGCCTATTGACATGACACAAGCCAGTCGCTTTAGAGCTGTGATTGTCAACCTTCTTTCGTTATGGTACAGTTTAAATAATTTAAAAAAAATTTCGGTACACTAACAATAAGATAAAATTAAAAGAAGTTTACTTGGATAATTGTTTGATGTAGTGGATGTAGTACAGAATCAGGACCGTTTTGACATAATTTCGCTGCGGTATGTCAAAATTGATGTGGAGAGCATTACCCCGCTGATGTAGGCGTAGGTCCTTCATTCCATTGGTCTTTCCCGCTTCTTAATAAATAATTATATTCATGCATTATTTGTGATTTTCAAAGATTATTTTTCTTTTACATACCTATAATTTTCAAAAGAAAAAAAAAAGCTAATAATTATATTCATGCATTATTTCTGTATGGATGTTAGCTGCTAATTAAATCAAAGGTCAATATAATTAATAAGTTAGATTTTTATAAAACTTGGTATTTCCTAATAATTATATATTAAAAAAAATTATAATTCTAATTTTCTAATATTATTATAAATTTCATATTATTTTTTTTAGTTAAAGAAAGTTTTTCCCGCTACTTAATAAATAATTCTATTGGCGCCTATTCACTATTCATGCATTGTATTTATATGTATATATATATATATATATACATATATATATATATATATATATATATATAATATATATATATATATATATATATATATATATATATATATATATATATATATATATATATATATATATATATATATATATATATATGTAATAAATTAAATATTATTCCCTCCATTCTGTCATTTAAATTCCCTTTCCTAAATCCAATCCCCAGTAACATTACTTTATCGCTTTAAAGGCCTTAGCAACAGAACTTCCCATAAAATCGCATGCGTTGCATTCCTACACGTGTATACACCTGGAGAAAGGCGTGGGTTCACATCGCGAGCCCCGATATTTTGCTGACCCTTCAAAAATAACAGCCGCATGTACCTTGCATCTCGCGTGTAAGGTTGAAAGGTGATATTCACTTCGCTTCCGAGCATCTAAAATGGACGGATGTCTTTATTTTGTCGCACTAATAAAACGATTCGGCCAGAATGCATAACATTTTATATCCTTTCATGCTGAGTCTACCTCCAGCCATGTAAATATGAGCTTGTTTTCCTTTTCAGGTTGCGTAATGGCGTCAGGTTGTGTAATGGATATATTACACACACACACACAATCGTAATTTGCCCTGTGCAATCCTCCCGACTATATATAATCCAACCACTGTTATCTGTATATGCGGATAGATCAAGGGATCGATATCTACCACAGCATCTCTACAGGAACTTTCATGATTTTCTCTAAAGAATGGTAAAATATATTCTTAGCCACTTTTCATGACTTGAATAATCCAATTACAAGGTGAATCAGGAGCTATTACATGTCAAAGGTTATTCTGGGCCTTATTAATAAAGGTTTTCATGATGTTTCTTAGTGTTTCCACCATTTTGATAACCATCTGTATATATATATATATATATATATATATATATATATATATATATATATATATATATATATATATATATATATATATATACACGATAGCGTGGGCCTGTGTTTTCATTCGTCGATGTCAATTGTACAAGGATGTATTTTGAGCATCTAATTTGAGTCTTTGTCAGATTTGATTAGGAGTGACGCTCCCACACGCCTTTAAAGGAGGCCAGTTCGATTGCCCGAATTTGGGAGGTTACCGCAGTAAGATATTATCGTCCTCTTTGGCGGACTGGTCCGGATTCTGTACCGTAGCTGATGTACCTGTAATATAGTTTGTAAAAACAACATGCGAAATAATTTTCATTGAAACATTAAAAGAAATTGCATTGCAAAGTAAATAAAATATTTATTTAACTACAAATCACAGAAGTGTAATACAAATCGCAGAAGTGTAATAGTCCCGAGTTACCATTTACCAGTTCAGAACTGTAATAGTTATGCGCATTCGTTCAGCCTGTCTCCGCTAGGAAGGTAGAGCTGATTAACTACTTGTCGGACGTCCCTTATGTATGGGAATTCGCAGTAGCGGCCCACTTCAAGAATCTGGGACACAATGGGGACACAATGGTTGACTGAGGCACAATGGTCTCAAGACACAATGGTCGAAAATCACTGCTCTAGAGAATCTAACATCCAAGCAATTAAAAAGGTAAAATATGTCTTTGTACGTACAAAAAGATCTTGAATAGTTTAAATTTTATTTTAAAATGTTTAAATTAGGTACTTAAAACAAGCTTTTTTCTGTATCAATAAAACATACTACTCTACTTTCCTTATTTCGTCGCTCTTGAACGAAGGAACGATTTCTAAACACTCCTCCTACAGAATTTAAGAAAATTTTATTTCTAATATTTTTAATAATTTTTGACATCAAAATATCATTTTTAAAGTAATTTCCGTCTCAAAGAAAACTTTTTCAGAAATTGTGCTCTAGACAAAAAATAATTAAGTTAATTTAATGGATTATACAACGAAAGAACGCTACACAAAACGTTATAGCTGAGCTTGAAAGAAATTGTGGACTTGCTTCTTTAAAGATGGCAATTCGTGAAAAATTTCATTCTTAGGTAAAAAGGACAGTTGTAGTCAAATGTACAGCACGAAAACATAGCATAAGAATATTACATCTTTCAAAACAATTCATTTTTATCTTTAGCATCGGAATTTATTTGTCTTAAGACTATATAATTGATTTATTACTAGCTTATAGAAATTATTTTGTAAAAAAGACTTTTGAATACGAATGTACAGCAGGATAAACTAACATCAAAATGATAGCATAAATATACAACAGAAAAATGTTATATCTTTCAAAGCAATTCATTTTTATCTTTAGCGTCGGAATTTAGTTGTCTTATGACTATAGAATTTATGTATTACTAGCTTATAGAAATTTCCTTTTTAAAGTAGAATTTAAGATGTTCACAGTCAGTGCTCCCATGTAGAAAAATGTAATAAACCCAGATGAAATCTATAAAAATCCCAGACTATCACAAAATATCCAGATTTTAAAAAAAAGTTATTAAAAATAATAAAAAAACTTACAAATAAGATATTGAATCCATTCACTCATTCACATCTAAATTAATTTGCTGAAGATTTTCTTTTCAGTGTGTGTTTTGTATCATGTAGAACAGCGGTTCCCAACCGGTGGGTCTCGGAAGGGTTACAGGTGGGTCGCAAATCGATCCTAAAACTATTAGAATGGTCTTTGTGTACTTTTATAATTGTAGTTTTTATCTTCGCCTAGGAACACTTGTTAGTGAGTATGAAACCACTTGTTGCATATATTGCAAACATATATCTATTGTTAAATAAATAACTGTTTTGCTACAAAGTGCTTATATTTTGTCAACCATTTTCAAATCAGAACACAAATTGTTTATCAATAATCAATCTGTGTCTTCAAGAAAGCATATATATGTATATATATATATATATATATATATATATATATATATATATATATATATATATATATATATATATATATATATATATATATATATGTTTGCAATATTTGATGGTAAATTATATATACATAAGGAAGGGATACGGTACAAATAAAGTTTTTTACTCCATCATGAACCGATGGACCGTGGAGATATTCCGATAAAGAAAGGTGGGTCGCAAGCTGAAAAAGGTTGGGAACCACTGATGTAGAATATGCTCCTCTATTACATATCTTACCAGTTCTGTTTTACGTATCCAGAATAACAATTTTGGTGATATTTATCTCTTTATTCTGCCGTCATACGATCGTTTAGAGTTTCAGTTTTAAAGGGACAAGGGACCTTCGACTTCGATTTTTTTAATTTTAAGTTTTTAACTTTATATCCAGAATAAGAATAATTAATATTCTTTTTGACTATGTTCAACACTATTAAAATTCAAAACAAGGATTTTTTTTGCCAAAAACACGCCTGTATTTCAATTTTTTTTTTCAAAAATACTAGCATTTTTCAAAATGCTCTATGCGCATTCTACATTATTTAAAAACTTTAAATTTCTAAATATAAATTTATCATATGTATCCGAACATAACTCAGCATTGAATTATTTTTTTGTATCAATGGAAAGCCATAAATAATTTTTTTCTGAACATGCCTGTTATTTTTTTTTATGTTTTTGCATGTTTTCACTTTATTAAACGGTCTATAAATTTGAAAAATATCTGCTTTTTTTAAATGATGCACAGTTTTACGAAAATGTTTCGATTAACAATCCTGAGGCATTTTGAAGAAATCAAAAGGAAATTAAAGCGCATAAAATATGTTGAAAATTTCTAGAATTCTTGAAGAATTTTTTGAAAACTAGGTTCTATTCTTCCTCAAAGTACTTATTTGGGAATTCTAAGTGTCTATAATGTAATAAAAAATAATATTAGTCATTCTCATTTTGTATATAGAGTAAAATATTGAAAATTAAAAAAAGAACGAGCTTGAAGGTCCCTTGTCGCCTTAAGAGAAAATGTGTGTGTTATCTGTGACATTATTAACTTATGGAAAAACTCTCTTTACACACTCAGAAGAGTGAGGTAAAAGAATCAAATTGATCCTGAAGTGTGATAAGATTCCATATTTAGAATTTTTGAATCCATCTTTCATATTACGTAACAAATATCCAAATTGTGGGATCGTTTCGTGTGGGAGAGATGCATCCCGATGAATAATCTCCACTTGTATATTTTTACATTCATTAATATACATAATTACATAATTAAATTACGTAATAACATTTACATGACAAATTATGTTTACAATGATAAATAAACATTAATTTTTTCTACATTTTTAAACTACAAGGAAAAAAACCCAGATTTTGAAATATTTTAGGAAAAAAACCATATACCCGTGCGGTCTTTGAAAATCCCATATCTGGGTTTTAAAACCCAGGTCTGGGAGGCCCTAGTCAATCTGTATCTCTTGTTTGTTGCTAACTATAAAACTGCACGGATATGATGTTTCATAATACTCAACACCGATGCATTAAACTCTTTATATCATACCTACAATATAGAATACATTTTCCACTCCATAAAAATTTATGTATACGTTCGTAAGTTACGGGTAACAGTCCTCTCAATCTATTTTATGTGCTGGAAGTGTGTCTTTTTATCTCTCAACAACACCAAGACATAAACTTTAAGCATGCTCGTTTGGACTGTATTCAAGACATAATTCAACCCATGAAATTTATGTTAAATATCAATGTTTTGTTGTTAAGATAATGCAAAGAGAAGAAAGTCCTGTAAAGAGATATTAGTATCTTCTTTAAATAAATCTACCATATTTAGCTATGAAGCAAAACAATTTTTATTATTCTGAATGGCCACTCGTGGAATCAAATGCTTGTGGTTGTAAAGCTTTGGGAAAAGGCTGATTTTAAATTAAATTTTCTTAACTAAATTTAGGGAAAGAAGACATCATTTTTAACAAGTTCTTAATTACTGCACCAGCTTTTATGTACATATCATGAAACGCTTTATAGACTCTGATTAATTATTGGTTATCAGCATGGATTTAAATATAGTATGAAAAACTATCCTGCATGTGCATTTCAGATAAATTGCCTTTTAAAAATTAGACAATAACTGTTTGTTTAGGTCAGGGTCATAAACTTCCAAATTAGATAGAATTCCTGGATAATACCAATTGTTTATAACGCTCAAGCATATATCCTATGAACATCACATATCTAGACTCTTTCGCCCTGAAGCCTGGAAAAAAGTACACTACTAGGTTAAATCGTTATGCTAAGTATACTAGCTTATTGAAAAATAACCATATTTTGAGCTTTAAGTTCAATAAATGTTTACTGAAATGCTTAAACACTAGATCTCGACACAAAATTGCGTTTGAGAAAAATTTTATAATTTGATTTAGAGATTTAAAAAAATATACACAAACGCTTAAAATCCTTCAGACACTGTAATTATGCGTTTCTTTTCACATAAAAAGATTAATTGATATCAATTTAAAACTCTACTGGATAATTTATAATTAGTTAATAAATTATAAGCCAAATTAACTGTAATATTTGCTTTACGACAATTAGATTATTTAATATACATAAAATTGGTCTGGCAGTTTATATACAGGTAGGTAAAAGAGTGACGCAGGTGTCTGAATACTTCAAGACCTTAATGGAACAAGGGGAATTTAACTTCGTTATTTTTTCAATATTTTACTTTAATATACAAAAGCAGAATAATTAATGATAATAAATAGTTCCTTTCATATGTAATACATTTAAGAAACTTAGAATTCCCAAATAAGTATTATGTTGAAGAAAATATTTTTTATTCAATTAATTATTCAAAAGTGCCAGCATATTTCAAAATTCTCAATGAGCATTATTTTTCTTCTGATTTCTTCCAAATTTCTCAGGATTGTTAATTTAATTGTCTAGCACAATCTAGTGCATCATTCTTTGGAACCACAAATATTTTTCAAATTTATAGACCTTGAAATAAAGCAAAACACAGAAAAACTTTCAAAAATAACAGGATGTTTGAAAAAAAATATTTATGTATGTTATGAGGGGTACCAGAGATACCCCTTTGCGTTGTGTAAAATTAGGGAGGTGATCTCCAAAGTGAACTATCCGTTTATAAATAAACATAATAACATTTATTATACAATATTTTACAAGAAAGGTCAGTTTTACATATTATATATAAGATCTTGATTAGACATATTATAACAGAATTAGGGCATACTATATCCGCTTCCTGCGGCAGAACCATTACGGGTCGAGCGAAATAAAGATCTATTTTCCAAAATTTCTAAAAAGAAACACCAGCACTATTTGAAACGGAAGAAATGACCAACCTGGGGAGCTTTGATGAAACAGCAGGGCAACGCATGGAGTCGACGAGGCACTAATACCGGAGGAGGCAGCAGGTATCAGGCTAAAAATCATGGGGCCCTTCTTTGGAGGAGGCAGCAGGATCGGCACTGGCGGTTGAACACGGACATCTCACTACTGCGGGGGCGTCTTTTTATCGGCCTTTCTTCGCAGCTCGCCACCTCAATCTCTGACCCTCTGCCTCCGATCCTCTCGTTTCTCTTCCACACCTTTTTTGGATTTGACTCCTCCCCAGGTCGGTTTCTCTTAGAGTCTGTTGCCTCTTAGAGTTTTTTATTTGAGGGCAGTATGCTCCGACATCCCCACGGTTGACCCACGTGGTACTCTTATTTCCAAGAAAATTGGATATCCGTTGAATTTCCTGGAATATCTTTCTCCCGTCCTGGGGAATTCAGGGGGTGCGATGTTTCTTGGAAAATTGGTGCAGTTCCCCCTTTTTCCAATATGGCCGTTTTATGCCCCGTAATCGTGTTGGAAAAACAAAATGGCTATGACGTTGAAAGGAGTCCAAAATGTCCAAATTGTGGATCCTTCACAACAATGGGTTTAGACCCATACAAAAAAACGCTATTCAATTAATTTCATATATGTACGGTAAAATTATACTTAAAAAATAAGGATTTTAAATGATTTGGAATGCAGATGAAGAATTTTGAAAAATGCTAGAAAGTTTTGAATTTTTTATGAAAACGAGCACTATTCTGCTAAAAAACCTTTATTTAAAATCTCAAAAGCCCTTAATATAGTGAAAAATAATACAAATTATTCTCTTTTTGTATATAGAGATAAAAATTGAAAATAAAAAATAAAAATTTGAAGGTCTCTTGTCCAATTAAAACGTAAGCAATTCCTGTATACTTGGTTTCAAATATGTCTTCGAATCATCTTTTGTTTAACTTTACAATATGAAAATAATATAACTTTATTAATGTAAATAAATGTAATTCTAATTCGATATTTAGTTATACAAGTGTGATAGAGTTCCATTTTCTAAATTTCTGAAATCAATCCTTACATTTTGAAATAAAAAAGTTTTCTGCTTTATCGTTTGATTAATATTTGATCATTTCCCTTATAAATTGTCAAGAAAAATTTAGGATTGTTTCTTTCGAAAGAAGCGACAAAAATGATCGAATTGTTCATTATTGATATCATCCATATAGAACAAAAGGGCATGAATTGCATTTCGAATTCATTGGTTATACAGGTTTTAGATTATATATAGATATTATTGATATAATTTGTGCATTGTAGACAGTAGCGAATCTAAACATGAAGCCCATTGAAAGTCAACAGTTATTATGAATTAAAGCTGACTGACAAGTGTTTGCATGGTATGGCAATACATACTCTTGCGATTCTTGTTCTTCGATATTAGTGAATAATGCCACCAGATGACAAAGACACATGTTTACTACATTTTTTTACACTAAAACCGATGTCAAATATATTAAACATCCCCTCTGGACTACAGCGAATTTTAACAAGACCTCAGATTTGAAACAATACAGGCACAGTAACAGGCCAATTCTTACAGGTACGATAGAAGACCTCGAAGAGCAGCCGGGATCCAATAGTGAACTGACTGAATCTTTACTGTAGAAGCGGAGATAAGGACGCTTACATATCTTCCGCGACGTACTCGATTGTTCTCAAATCGGAAAAATCCAGACCTCGATAACCACTCCTCTTAGGTGTGATCTGATTGGTTCTCCGGAGATTCCAAAAGACGCCAAATTCGTCATCAAGCTAGCTGAAAATTTCGAAAACATCATCATTTACATATAGAAAATAAAACCGAAAAAAACATAAATTAATTAGAAATAAAGATATTTACAACTATTTAAGAATGTTCACAGCTATTTACAAGAATATTCTGAAAATAAAACCTTATCTAATGGAATGAAATATAAATTCATTGTCTGTTTGATAGAATATAAATTTTTCCATCCTATGACCACCAGACCTTAACCCTTTACTTCCCAGTACTCGTTAACGTAAAAATTCTGACTTAAATATTTCTAGGCACTCTATTTAGGCCTAAAGGAGTACACAGTTAAAATTTCATAAAGATTGCACTTCCGGTTTTGATTTTGTGGGTGTTCATGACCTGGAACACTGGGAAACTTGCGCTCTGAAAAGTGCGGTTAAGCGAGCGTTGCGGTGAAGTGAAGAAATAAAACCACACATACGCACAGATAAAAACACAACAAAAAATTATATATGATTTTAAATAAATATTTAGAGTTCCTCTATGCAAAAGCAGTCCCTATACAGAGAGGGACGGGGTTCAGCGTTAACTGAGGTCGACTTGTCTTATACCGGCTATTCTTTGGGGACTGTATATCCGTGTAATAAGTGATTGAATATTTGGCTGGAGGCAATAAATGCACTGGAGGTGCAATACCTTTGATGGCTGTATATATCTTGTACATAATTAAATATAAATAAAGGGTTCCAAACTCTACACTACGTTTCGACCTTGTTATTCAAAAGAGATTGTTTGACTCGGTTTAGCTATAGGTCGGAATGCTATCTAATAGACTAGGAGGGAAGTCCAGATCCCAGTTTTTTATAACACCCACGTAACATTCCCTAGCTTGGAGTTCATTCACCCCAAACTGAAAAACATCCGAGACGTAAACAGATGAAAATCATCTGTTCCCATGTGATCGCGTTCTACCGCCCAATGTGAGAAACTGCTCTAGTTTCCGTGTTCCCTATCGTGGAGCACCTTTTAAAAAATATTTCGTGATTGCTATGGTTGGTTTCGGTATAAAATATTGAAAATAGTAATATAGAATAAATAGTTTAGAGCAGTGCTCTCCAACCTTTTTATTCCCGCGGACCAGTCAACGTTTAATAATTTTACCGCGGCCCGCTGACGGGGGCTGTGACAGCAATTTTCAATTATGATCTTCAATTGTTTAATAAAAAATAAACTAATTTAAAATAGTTACAAGATTTCTTCTGTTACAAAGGTAAAAATTAACACAAACCCGACAAAGTCGCACTAACCCGAGAGAAATACACCACAGTAAATAAAATGGAAATAATTTAATGTTCCTTAGGCAACCCGGTACCATTTAATCCACAGACCGGTACCGGTCCGCGGCCCGGGGGTTGGGGACCACTGGTATAGAGTACAGCCTACGAAATATCATAGTAATTTTTTACCAGCATTTTTTTTTGTATTTTAAAATAATTTTTAAATTATTGCTCTTTTTATAACGCTACTGGAACGAGGGTATATTTGGGCTTGTGACAAGCTGCCATCTATTATCATAAAGAGTAGATCAATGTAAAAAATGAAGCTAATTGCATAGTTTTTCGCCGAATTTTGACGGTTTAAGAAGGGAATAAATTTTGGTGTTCCACTATGTGGAACACCAGGGAGTAAAGGATTTTAAGAAGAGATCAATGTTAAGCTAGATTTTTCGCTTTGTTCAGGTTTTCACTAATTTATGAAAGGACCTTTCTTTTTTGGTTTCAACAGCACGAGTTTGTGAGCTTTGTTATTATGGCTCAGGGTTCGCGGTTCGCTTGTGAAAATAAGCTTTGAAATGTTGTTGTTGTTTTTGTTTCTAATCCCCCCGGTGTACGAAAGGCTATACCAAGTCCAAGAGACCCCGCCGCAAAAGAGAAACACAGACAATATCCTGCTCAACTGACAACTGTCTGAAAGAAACGCCCATACATACTAAGAGGTGAGCAAGAGAAGTAGGAAGGGAGCAAGGACAAACAGAAAAATATTTCTCCCACTCCACGAATTTCATACTACGGATATGTCCGCTTCTAAGTCGCGTCATGGCCGTCTGGAGAGATCTAGAACTCCTGTACTGCAGAGAGAGAGACCTGGGCCTTTAGCGGCATACCAGTGATGAACAGGAGGAGTACACCAAGATGAATTTATTCTAATTTCTTGAAGGGAATGAATTTCCGAAGCCACAAGAAGGAAGAACTGAGGTCAGGGTAATCAAATCCATTTCTAGCCAGCTTATACTGATGATTCTGGTTACTGAAGAGATTAATTATCTCTATTGAAGAAATTAGCTACTGAAGAAATCTAGTTACTGACGATACAAGTTACTGGAGAAAGTTCTCACTATTTTCTATGCAGAAGAGATTAACTATACTCAAGAAATTTATTGTTTCTACTGATGAAATTCTAGAAGTAAGTGGAATAATGATGAATTCGGAACGCTTCGGTGATGTGGAAACCTTGGTAAAAAGAACACAAGTGCTTTCAGTTTTTAGTGTCTAAAACGATGTATGAGCAGAGGGAAGAGTACCAGGTTATTCGAAGTTACAGCACAATGGAAGGAACTGTACATCTCTGCGACCCTAAAAAAAGCTGGAGAATGGAAGTAATAACCTGTAGCGAAACTCCTATAAGACACTATTCGGCAACCACCTCCTATAGACCGGATCGTCGAATCGTTGTGAAGATAAGATGACCGCAAATACCCAAATTCACCACTGTCAACTTTCTAGTGGTAATTGAACAATGAATTTAGACTTGGTTGTAAAAGAAAAGTGATTTTATTTTATATTAACGATCGTTGATTCAAACTTGAATATCAAAAAACATAAGAGCTATAATAATCTATATACACAGTCGAATGCTCTACTTTATCTGAGCTCAAAAAGTGGTGACCATTCCGGTCAATGTTAACAGTAGAAAATAAAGAATCAATGCAAAAAAAAACATCGAAGGTTAGCTTCCTCAACAGTCGGCAAGCTGAACTGAAGGGGGGGGGCTTAAGCATAAAAAAAGAAGCAGCTAACTATCAATGAATGTCCTATCTATATAAATCTGACTGAGTAATCTCTTTTCATTCTGGACAAGGCGCACACAGGCTAGGGTTGTATTAACTCCATTTAAACAAAAGTATTGTTAACTACGGAGAAGGTCTACGGTCCACGGAGAGTAGAATCGGACTTCATCGGTAAACCGCTGTAAAGAACAAACCTTCGTAACAAGAAAAACTGCGATTCACCGCCAAAACAAAATAGCCAAGTAGGAGCGAAAAGAGCGGGACGACCGCTGATTGGACTTAGACAAGAGTGACGTGAAGCGGCGCCGAATATGATTGGCGAACTTCGCTTTGGGCCAGGAGGAGAATTTTTAAGAATTTTCGCACGGTGAAGGATGGGTCGCCAACAGATGTCGAAGATTAAAGACTGGGAAATAGATAGAAAGTGTCCCCGCTATTGTACCTTATGCCAATTAAAAAGCAATTACTACGACCTCTGGATGGAAAACGTCCGGTCCTTTTTTTAACAGGTAGGCACGAGCCATAAAACGTCCAATTATCTGTACGAGTAAATTGCAGTTTCAAATAAAGGAAACTACTTTTAAATTGGGTTCTTGGAAAAAAATACATTGGTGAACAAAATAGCGGATGCTATCAATAGCTATTACTGGAGTAAAGATATACCATTTTAGACCTCCCACGTAAAAAGAGGGGCGATACATGAATTACGCTAAAATGCTTATACCGGACGATCCTAAGATTAATATTAACATTACAAACATTAAGGTGATTACATCCTTTAAATTAATAATTACTCGTATTTAAAGTAGGTGCAATTAATAAGAAAACTGTAAAGATAAAATACACGTTACACAGCTCATCAGCTATCTGGTTTCCAGGCACACCTACATGTGACGGTATCCATTGGAGATACACAGAACTCCTCTGACCAATCCTTGCCAACTTGGAGCTTTGAAATGTACCACAGCGGAAGACCCGAGTCCTCACAGTTTGAACGTAAAATGAGATAAAAAGAACGAGGAATATCAATGTAAACAGCTACGAAAGAGACTTATGATAAACTGGTTCAAGTGACGCAAATAAATAATTGCATTAGACATATTTGCTTCATTCGACTGAAATAAGATTTCACGACAACTTTCGGTAATATATATATCACTCAATTACGACTTTCACGAAATCATAAAAAATCACTAATTCACATAAGATTGCTTCCTCCTATGCGCACGTTTGGATAGCAAACACCTGCACATGGGCAAAAACGCCTACCACTCAGTTATATTTTAGAAACATATATAGCTCTATTTTAGAAACATGTGTGTGTGTGTGTATGTGTGTAAGTAAGTAAGTAAATGGAAATGGCACGTGAGCTTAACGTTCATATTCATTTCCTTTCTGCATTTTACTGAGAAAAGAAAGGTACATTTTATGTTACTATTGATAATACTATAAGGTAGATTTTAAATCCACTCATAAATTCGTTGTTTTTTCTAGTTGATTTCACCCTTTTCAGATAACGAATAAAACAGAATGTACTAAGCTTGATCTAGATTTATTTATACACTTCACTACTTTATGTATATGCTTCCCATAAAAATATATATTTTTTGTGCTGTAAACAAGTTTCCTCATTATAATAGCTGAAACGGTGGAATAGGTTTAACGGTATTTTATTTTTATAATGTTACAGATATATTTATAGGCACTAAACAGGAAATATTTCAAGCTGTTATAGGGAGGAAAAGTAAAGCACATATTTCCTTTATCGCCCTTCTGATAAATTGAAGTCGACATAAAAAAGTAGTTCTATCAACGCATAAAAGTCAATTACATTTATAAAGCAATATGAGTGGAGTTTACTCTCTATTAAAGGTAGCAGGATTTATCATGTTTGTATTGAAAAGACATCAAAACTGAACTTATTTATCACTGTACCATGTTTTTATAAATAAAGAAAGACAAAAATGTATATTTCATATACGTTTTAATTAAGATAGATTCAGTGGATAGAACACCATAAATTGCAAATCAGGTTCCCAACATTTCGAAAAGTATAATAAGAAAACTATCCATTACCTTAACCAACTTTACTGCTGGTCTTTTTCTAAAATATGGTTACAAATATGTCAGTTATTTGTGACTTATATATATATATATATATATATATATATATATATATATATATATATATATATATATAATTATTCATTTATTTATTTCTATATACATATCACAATCATATTTTCCTTCTGTTTTCGGTAATTTATAATACGTCTTTTTTTCACATTCCAAGGAATTCGAAGTTAGAAATCCTGATATAATTTTCTTTACAAGGATGCAATATCGATAATAAAACACAAAAATATCTCAATGCTTTTTAAATTAAAGTAAATCTAAAAACTCAATTTTCTTAATTTTTCAATTAAGTTACATATCTTTAGAAAAACGCGGAAACAAGCCAAATCTTGTAAAAAGAACCCACATTTTTTCATTTAATTCCACTGTGATAGTAATCTCTTAAATAAAAATTGAATTTAAGGCTTTATTTTTTTCCTTAATCCTTTTAAGAAAATTAATGATAAAAAAAACTATAAAGGAAGACTTACTTAATACTGTTCTGAGATATAAAAACAATATATTTTTTCATATGAGGGAAAAACTGATTTCAAGATGCATGATGTTGGAGTTTTACTCTCTTGTTCAGAATAAAAATAAGTTTTTGTTTTTGCATTTTAAGGGTAATTTTATATGCAATTTGAAGGAAAATAATTATTTATTCAGTAATTAAGGATCGGAAAAATATTTCTTTCTACAAAAAATTGTATGGAATTATTAATTTTTTATTTCAGCATATCATACAGCTTACCTAACTAAGAGAAATGATGAAATTCAAAATTTATTTTTCAAATTTTATAACCCATAAACTGTAAACTGCTGTCATTTACACTGCTGTAAAAGAATAATAAAATATATTTTCAGTAGATGAGAATTTTGTGAACGTACTGATAAATAATTTGGCTTAACGTTGCTATCTTCTAGTGATTTTACTTTTTACTTTACCATAAAGAGGTAAACACACAAACACATATATATATACACTGCTGGCCACCCAAATTGCAACACCAAGAAAGACAAGAGATATCACAACCAAATTTATTTTGTAGATAATATGTTGACCAAGTATCAAATAATTAAATTTATAGACTTCTGGGAAGTTCGGTTCCTGCCAAAATCAGAAGACAGAGTAGCCGCCATTGTTGGAGATCAGCACTGCCACACTCCTCGGCATTGATTCAAAGAGACTTTGGATGAGTTCTTGGGGTACAGCAGACGAAGCAGCTTCCACACGTTGCCAAAGTTGATCTGCTGTGGCAGCTGGGGATGGAATCTGGGTCAATCGTAGAGCAACCATGGACACATGTTTTCTATCGGCGAAAGATCCGGAGAGCGAGGCGGCCAGGGAAGCAATTCAATCTGGCGATTGACGAAGAACCGTTGGACAATGCGTGCCACGTGTGGTCGCGCATTATCCTATTGAAATATGGCTATGGGCAAGCCCTGAAGGTAAGGAAGGACAACTGGCTCCAACACCTCGGAGATGTAGCGCTGGCTGTTTAAAGTACCGGCAATGCGTACTAGAGGTGTGCGAGAGTGATATTCAATACCGCCCCATACCATAATATCCGGTGCAGGACCAGTGTGGCGGTGCATAACGCAGCTGTTCAGCATCCTCTCTTCACGGTGTCTCCAGACTCGAATGCGACCATCGTGGTATTGCAGACAGAAGCGTGTCTCGTCAGTAAAGACAATTTCATTCCATTCTGCCGTCCACATCCTTCTGTCATCGCACCATTGGCGGCGGAGACGTCTGTGGTTCTGCTTCAAGGGTAGGCAAAGCAATGGACGTCTTGCGGACAGACCACTCTGTTGTAAACGGCGTCGAATGGTACGCGCAGACACTGGATGATGCGTTACAGACTGCATGTGCTGTGCTAAGGTTCGTGATGTGACTGAGCGATTCGTCACTGCCATGCGCACAATTTGCCTGTCATCACGTGAAGTGGTGCGCTGAGGTGGATGCGATCGAACACAGCGGTCCGTCGTACCCTCCTGCATCCAACGATCACATATCCGCATTACAGTTGTTTGGTTTCGTCCAACACGACTACAGATTTCCCTGAAAGATAATCCACAATCTCGGTAGGCCACTATCCTTCCTCTGTCGAACTCGGATACTTGATCAAAAGATGATCGCTGTTTTCGACGAGGCATAACTGATCGTTTTTTTTGAAAAAACCACAAGAAAAACACAATTGCTGAACTTGAAATCGTCGAAATCTCGAAGCCTTAAATAGCGCTTTGAAGTGGCGCCACAGGCGCGCATGATGTGCGTCTGCACTGAAATTCTAATCATTTGCATATCCCACCACCGCTAATGCATGTTGTAAATTTCATGTTATTTGCATGTTTCCTTCAGGGTGTTGCATTTGCAGTGGCCAGCAGTGTATATACAGGGTGGCTAATAAATACTGTAACACTCCAAAAAATAAGAGTTAATTTTAATCGTTTGGATAAACAATTTATCTATCTATTTATGTGTTTGGCAACTTTTCGTAAACGCAGACGATTTTTGTTTAAAGTAAAACATGTAGAATATTTTTAAAGATGGAAGCCAAAAGGTTAATGGTTAAACAGCTTTTTGATCGCGGATTTTCTGCAGGTAAAATATTTAAGCAATTAAAATGCCTTGGTTTTAATAGGTCGTTTATATATAGGACTATAAATCGATTATTGGATTCCAATAGCTGTAAAGATGGACCAAGGTCCGGTCGTCCACGCACTGTTCGTACAAAAGAAAGTATCAAAAGAATTCATGAAAAGATACGAAGAAATCCACAACGTTCTGCAAATAAAATGGTTGCAGAAGAGAACATCAGTCGCAGAACTATGCAACTTATCATAAATAAAGACCTGGGTTTTCGCCCTTATCGCAAAAGAAAAGTTCAAGGTTTGACTACTGCACAGATAGTAAAAAGGTTACAAAGATGTAAGAAATTGCTGAACCGGCACGGTAGCGAAAGTGTTGAAAAATATAATTTTCTCTGATGAGAAGCTGTTTTGTACAGAACAAAGTTATAATGCTAAAAATGATGTCGTATATTCAGCAACCTTCGAGGATATACCTGGAAATCTTCGAACTGTTAAACGCTTTCAGAACAAGAATTCTGTTATGGTTTGGGCTGCAGTGTCACACAATGGAAAACTGCCTCTGAAATTCATCGATAAAGGGGTAAAAATCAATGCTGAATATTACAAACAGGAAGTATTGGCTACACGCTTATTATCACATGCTAACAGATTGTATCCCAAACGAATTGGATATTTCAGCAAGATTCTGCACCGTCCCACCGATCCAAAACAATACAGGAATGGCTCCATGCCAATTGCCCGAAGTTTTTCAAGCAAGAAGATTGGCCACCTTCTTCACCAGATCTAAATCCTTTAGACTATTGCATTTTGGGGATTTTAGAGTCTAAAGTAAATGCTAAGCAGCACAGAAGTTTGGACTCCCTCAAAGCTTCCATACGGAGTGAATGGGACAAATTACCTCATAAAATGATTCGTGTCGCAATAGGACAGTGGCGTAAGAGATTATCTTTAGTAATCGATAAAGATGGCTGTTGATTCGAGTAAAATTATTTCATGGTAAACTTTCAGGTATAATGTTCATAATATTGTTGTATTTTCCATTTTCTATTTCATCTGTGTGTAATTAAATGATTCGATATTTGTCACAGTATTTATTAGCCAACCTGTATATATATATATATATATATATATATATATATATATAAGACTCACGACTGCGACACAGGTGCAGAATAAATTAAGATAAGTCCACTGTGCGGGAGAACTATATAAAAATGAAGATTCATTTTTATATAGTTCATTTTTATATGATTACAGGAATTCCATATCGATGCCGAGGCGTTTTTTAACATATTAATTTACCAGTCCGATCCATCTAATTCGACTGAACCCCTCCAGCCGGAAAGCGCGCGTCCTGACTCTATTAAAGATATCCCTGAAACTACGCTTTGTTCTTTCTCGTTCGTTATGCAAAAGTGTGGGGGATTATCTCAAACCCCTTCTCTCGAACATTCGACGATTACCACAGACAGCGCGTGCGAGCAATTCGATGACCCTGAACTCTTCGCTGCGAAAAACAATCTACATCCTGAATTGGAAAACATACTAGGACTTTAATAGAAAATTGCCGTTTAACGCTGATTAATATAATTAAATATAGTTTATGCTTCTATCATCACAATTCCCCCCCTCCCCAAATGAGGCTTGGATGTAGGAATGGTCAGTTCCCACAGGCGAATTAGACCCAAAAAATGATCACTAAAATTTAAACTTAAAATTTAATGTAGTTTAATTTAATCTAATGAAATTTCCTTCCCTTAATAAAAATATTCCTTACTCACATTTGGCTGGACTGGACTGGGGTATAGTTACAAAATACACAAGTCTACATTTCAGACAAAAATCAACATGAAAACCAAATTATTGTTATATAGCTAAAATGCACAACACTAATTATTCAAAAATATTAAAGTATTCATTATGAGAAAAACCATTAACAAAACATCAAAATATTTCAATTACCTCAAAATCACAAAAGAAAACACAAGAAATATTAACTGTACGACAATCACTAGATAAAAATACAAAATATCACTAATAAAAATATCACTGAAATAGAAACAAAAACTTGGCTAGATGAAAACCACAAAATAGGTGAACCTTTTCTTTACAACAGTTTATGTCTCTGCCATAATATGATAACAGGTGAGGATGAGTTAATAGTGACAAAAAATATTTCTTCCAGTCCTGGTAATTCAAAAGTTCTTGAATTTACATTATTCCATTACATCAAAAACGTTTTTCACTATCTCAAGTTAAAAGTTCAGTTAAAGAATAAAACTGTTGTTTGATCAAACAAATGTAATAACTGTGCACAGATAAAAAACCAAGTGAAATAATATTATTTCCTTACACACATGGTACCATAGTTTTTATACTCTTCATTTTGCTCTTGATGCTCTGTAAAGACTCAGAGGCATAACACAATTCTAAATTCCCAAAATAAAACTTAAAGTGAGTACTCTTTATGATAGTTGTCATTGAAAATTATTATCATATTGATTCTCAATTATTACATCAAATTCTTACTAAATCAAAATTCCAAAATAGTTTCTATATTTTTTAAACAGTCCTTGTTGGTTCAAAACATCACATACAATACTCAAAACTTTTCTTCACAATAATACTTATAAATCACAACTCAATTTATACACCAAGACATATTCATAATGAGAAATTTCAGTATGTAAATTCAAAATACTTATGGTACACAGTTTGTTGTACTATTACATCAACTTGTTCAATTGTTGATATCAAAGGTGTGTGTTTATGTTTGTGTGTGTTTGTGTAGATTGTTTGCACAAATGTGCTATGTCAGGGTCAGAGGATTGCAGTTTTTCATGGGTTCCCACAATCTTAACCACAACAAATTGCTTTCGTAAAACAAAATATTTGGAGAGTGTTCGTGTGTTGGAGTGTGCGTACCACACAACCCTAGGTTCAAATTCTTAATAACTTTACTACTAAGGAGTGAGGTGTGT
The DNA here is from genome assembly GCA_907164885.2 of Dolomedes plantarius. Taxonomy (NCBI): domain Eukaryota; kingdom Metazoa; phylum Arthropoda; class Arachnida; order Araneae; family Dolomedidae; genus Dolomedes; species Dolomedes plantarius. Next base: position 83,183,701 of record OU015502.1, on the reverse strand, counting down.
GTGTAGTTGTTTGCGTAAAGCGTAAGTGGCCGTACAGAGGACCAACCGTTATTATCCCGCAGGACATGACTGCCAAAAAAACACCTTCTTTAGGATGAAGATGGGGAAACAGGAAAATTGGGCGCTTGTCGTGCCTGAGGAAGTATCAAATAGAAATTGGGAGGGCAAAGGTCATACCATAGCCTGTCTTAGTCATTTAGTTTAAGTATTTATTTGTCAGCACTTTGTGTGACTGAACATGTGAGGTGAATTTTTTTAAAGATACAATGCAGCTGCGATGACTTCCGAAACCCATCTTAGATAGAGATGGGTGATAGGACAGAGTATTTCAAAAAGGAGAAGATTTAATGAAAGATGAAAGAAGTAAGGTTGTCACATTCGGTTGTTGACTCAGAAGATCCAAAAAATCACATACAAAAGTTTTCTAGTAGAACGTTTAATCAAAATAGGTTTTTTTAAGACAACACACAAAGTTTAAGCACCTAAAAGTGGAGTAAAAAGGGTGTTAGGCACCCAACAAATAAAATCACTTAGAAAATGGATCTCTGAGTTATGAAGTTTTGTCATATTTGGGAAATGTTAAACAGTTCAGCACATTAAACAAACCAAAACATTGTAAAAATGGTAACAAACACTACAAAAACATCCAAATTTAGGTTTAGATAAAGCCCTTGCATCAGATAATTAAATTTAAATGCAAATCACACAATTGTTAAAAACCTATACAATCAATACAAATCACATTATAGTTTTAATTTCACATTATCACCAATTCTAATTTTAACCATCTTATTTAATCATTAACATTCACAATTTTATATTTTCAAATTTTTTACTTGTAATTAGTACCAAACTCTTCTCTCATATCCCCCCTCCCCAAGAAAATTGTGCATGAAACAAAATTCTTTTAATTTAAACTGAATTTGTGGATGAAAATTCCTTAATCTGGTTGAGTGCACAATTTGACTATTTTTCCCAGTGTATTGGTTGGGTCTATTAATTTCAAAATTCATTAGAAAGTTGACTTAAAATTTTATAAGGGCCTGAATTAGGTGGGTCTAGTTTTCTTGAATTTGGATATTTAAATTCTTCGTACATTATTAAGTCACCAATTTTAAAATTTGACTTTACAAAATTTTTATCATATCTATGTTTTTTAACTATATGGTGCTCAATGGTTCTTTGTATTGCAATCTTTCTTGCTTCTTTAACTGGCGGATAATTCAATGAAGTTGCTTTAGGCAATGGTGAGTCATATGGTAAATTTCCAAATAAAAGATAATTCGGAGGAATCCAGCTACACTGTGGGGTTGGTTGTTATATTCAGAATTTACTTGGTCCAAAATTTTTGTCCATGGAATTTTCTTTGAAGAAGTATTTACTTTACATCTTAATTTTGCTACTATGGTTTGATTACATCTCTCATTCTTAAATATCCTCAAGATTTAAATTTTTTTTAAATCTTGAGGAAGTAAATGCAGAATTTCTGTCACTTAATAATTGTTTATTATCTTTAATATTGAAAATTTGTTTTAAACAGTTTGTATATGTCTCACGTGTCACAGTCTTAGAAGGAAAAGTCCAAATATATCTTGTTGCATGATCAATCGCCAGATGAAGATATTTTTTATCGAGTTATAATAGTTAAAACCGCCAATTTTATCAACTGAAATTAGGTCAAACGGTTCATGGGAAAATGGTACCTGCTCCATCAGTCCAAATTTTCTCTGATTCCATTTTTGTTTTTCTGACATGTTTCACAACAACGAACAAAATTTGAAATATCTATAATTATATCTTGCCAATAGTAAAAAGGGGAAATTAACTGTAACATTTTTTTCACACCTGGGTGTCCAAATTTTTCATGTGCAGAGATTATTAATTTTAATCTTAATGATGGTGGAAGTACAATGTTTAATAAATGTTTCTTTTTCACTGTTAATACATCATTATATTTTTATACTTTACATTGTTTGCATTATCATAAAACTGACCCTTTATAATTTCATCAGTACTTAAAAAAAAGCAAAATGGGGAAACAAAATGACTTACAGGGTTTCTAGATAACATGTCAGCTTCATAATTGTGTTTACCTTTTATGTTCACTATTTCATAATCATACATGGATAGTTTTAAAGACCATCTAAATAATCTTCCAGTTCAATGTTTAACATTTCTTAACCATTACAATGCAGAGTGATCAGAGTGTAAGGTAAATTTATTTCTATGCAGATAACAGTGATGCTTGTCAATGGCATCAATTATAGCTAATCATTCAAGTTCGGTTATGGCATAATTTCGCTCATGTGATTTTAACTGCCTAGAATGGAATGCGATAGGGTGTAACTGTCCATTGGGATATTTTTGCCTTAATAATCTGACAATTGCTTCTTGACTGGCATCGGCATATAAGTGGCAGGGATAATTTGGGTTATACAAAGTCAAAATTGGCTTAGAAATTAATACGTACTTTAATTTTTGATATGAATTATGACATTCCTGTGACCAATTCCATTTAAAATCTTTCATGATCAATTTATTGAGTGGCAGTCTTATTTTGGCATAATCTTGGATGAATTTCTGGTATACATTAATGGAGTCTAAAAACATCTGTAGTTCTTTAACATTCATGGGTGGCAGCAATTTTTTAATTGCTTCAATATTAGCATTATGTGGGGAGTACTTTCCCTGTGAAACTTCATAACGTGAGAAGTTTATTTCCTTCTTAGCAAATTGGCACTTAGACTTTTTTAATTTGATATTTTCCCGTTTACAAATTTTGAAAATTTCTTCTAAATGTTGCATGTGTTCAGTAACATTTTGGGAAAAGATTACAATGTCGTCAGAGTAATTTAGGGCATATTTAATTTTATATTTGTTAAGGATTTGCCTAATAGCCCTCTAAAAAACACTAGGAGTATTTCCCCATCCAAAAGGTAGTGTAAGCCACTCGTAAAGTCCAAAATGTGTAGTAAAAGCTAATTTTTCAGTGTCTTGTTCATGTATAGCAATATGCCAATAGTCTGAAGTCAGGTCAAGTGTCGAGAAGTACTTAGCATATGTTAATTGATCTAATAGATCATGAATTCTAGGAATAGGTTCAGAATAAATGTTAGTTATTAGATTTAGTTTTAGATAATCTATGCAAAGTCGTGTTTTGCCCTCACCTTTCTTGTATGATAATGTGACTGGTGAAGCAAAAGGGCTATGTGAGGCTTTTATGAAACCTGCACTTAAAAGTTAATCAATTTGTTTCTTAATCTCTTAAATTTTCGGTTTGTGATGCATGATAAGGTCTAAGAGTCACGGGTAGTTCTGAAGTCAAATTAATTTTCTGGGGATCTAATTTAATTTTCCCTACATAATATTTATCTTTTGAAAAAATAATATCAAATTTATCTAGAATTAAATTTAATTTTGACCAGTCCTCAGATATTTGTTCTGGTGCCAAATTTTCCAAAACATCACTGGGCGTTTTACAAAGAGTTTCAAAGTATCATCAGGGATACATGATACCTCTTTAAATTTAGCAACATCACAATTATCATTATCTATTTTTTTTAAATGTGCACTCTGAACTTCAGGTTGTCTCGACTGGGAATACATAGCACAAGTTGTATTTTTAATGTCACTTTCATATAAAGTTTTTACTTTGGTATCAGTTCTGATATTTTCATTCGCACTTTTTCCATCATAAACTCTCTTTACATGCTCATGGGGGTGATTATTTCTAGATAAATAATTACTCGTATTAGATTTCCTTTTTATTCCACCCACCTGAGCAGGGAGAATTAAGCACCTTCTCCCATTCCTTGAGTCTCCTCTATCTTGGCTAAAATACTGTCCTCTATATTGGTCACTGTCATTCCTGTTGTGGTAACCACTTAGCCCTGGTCTGTCGTCTCTGGGTGTCCTGGACCATCTCTGGGTGTTGTTTTCATCTGTACCGAAATGTTACAACGGTCGTGAAAAACGTTGTGGCGGTCGACTCCACTACTGGCGGTAATTTTGTGGATGGGAATTCTGCTGGTAATTTTCCCCCCTCTCATAATTGATTTGGCTGAAACTCTGATGACACATAAGGCGTTGTCCTAAGTTCTCTTCTCCCCGGTGTGTTGTCGACGTCTATTTTTCATGCAATCTGGATCCATTGAGAAAGATTTTTTATTTCCTTGAGTATAAGAAATTTCCTCAAATCGACCGGACAGTCCAAATTTAGAGCGTCGATGATGTCACTGTCGCTGTATCCTAAACAGCGGCCCAACTCTAACTGGTTTTTATAACAATGTAGAAGATCTTGTCCGTGATAAAATTTAATGTTCTTAAAATCCTGGGCCATTCCTTCGCCAGAATTTGAAAATATGGAGACAAGGTTCTCTCTGATTTCGTGAAAAGTTTTTTTATAAATCTGCGTATTTATGATTAGTTCTTGTACTTCTTCATCAACATAATGAATAATATTCCTTCTCTTCCAGTCTTCACCCAACTTCATTGACTGGCATTCTTCGTCAAACAATTAGATCCAGGGCAAGATGATTTTAAAAATTTGCACTCTGATTTTCGGTATTTGTAATTTGGGTGTTGCGACGCATCGGACATCTGTTAATTTTTCTCCATCATTGTGTCTTGTGGGTGTAATTTTCACACCACTATCTTCTTCTTGTACTTAGGCAGCATTATTAATTGTAAGTCTTTCGTCGGTACCGGAAAGGATGATCAGCGAGTCCTCCATTTTGAACTTGAGAGAGAAATTGAATGAGGTTGAAATTTTAAGCACAGAGAGATGAAAACAGCGGGCGAAGAAAATAAAAGATCGCATCCTACAACTGAATTTTATATCCCGTGGATGGGGGCGAATGGCAGAACCCAAATGAAGAACGAAATTACAGAAAAATTCAAGCGGCTTACAGGTTTCTTCGGTTGGCGTGCATCCTACCGGCTCCTGCCATGACTGCGAAGCAGCTGCGGAAATAAATTAAGATAAGTCCACTGGGCGGGAGAAATATATAAAAATGAAGACTCAGAGATTACAAGAACTCCATATCGATGCCGAGGCGTATATTGACATATTAATTAACCAGTCCGATCCGCCAAATTCGAATGAACCCCTCCAGCTGGAAAACGCGCGTCCCGACTCTATCAAACATATCCCTAAAACTACGCTTTGTTCTTTCTCGCGCGTTATGCAAAAGTGTGGGCGATCATCCCAAGCCCCTTCTCTCGAACATTCGACGATTATGTCAGACAGTGCGTGTGAGCAATTCGATGACCCTGAACTCTTCACTGCGAAAAACAATCTACTTCCTGAATTGGAAAACACACTAGGACTTTAATAGAAAATTACAGTTTAACGCTGATTAATATAATTAAATATAGTTTATGATTCTAGCATCATATATATATATATATATATATATATATATATATATATATATATATATATATATATATATATATATATATATATATATATATATATATATATATATATATATATATATATATATATATATATATATATATATATGTATATATATATATATATGTATATATATATATATATATATATATATATATGTATATATATATATATGTATATATATATGTATATATATATATATATATATATATATATATATATATATATATATATATATATATATATATATATATATATATATATATATATATATATATATATATATATATATATATATATATATATATATATATATATATTCTGTACCTCGAAATTGCTCATAATTGTCTCTTTTGAAATGACGGTCACTGGGGATTTTCTAAATTAAATCCTTTCTGAGCCCTCGAAATTTTCACAATATTTTATCATCTACCTGTATTAATTCGAAAGGCAATAATTATCCAGAAAAAATTTTAATTAAAGTGCATAAGGAAAAATTTCATTTCTGTTGCGAGTTCAATTGTGGTATATTTGTAACATTTTGGATTAGGGCCAACTATATTTCTCTGATTTCTTTCGCATTTTTTTAAGTAATAATTCTATGAGTAGGAAGCACCATGTTAAAAGAACTTGAATATAATCTTCTAAAATGTCTGCTTTTAAAAACAAAAGATATGATTCAACTCTTTTTTTTTCAATTTATAAGCCATATTTTTACATTTCTTTTGTAAAACTGAAAATTTAGGTAACATATATTTAAGAAATACCTGGATAGCAGCCAAATTTTGTTTTAAAAAAAGTTATTATTGTCCGTTCCATGAATCCGACCATGAATCCTTCCATGAATCCTCCTTCTTTTTTTTTTTCTTGTATCAAATCGTTTTCTTCTCTTAAACATATCTTTTTTTAATAAAATTAGAAAGATTAATAAAAAATGCAGTAAGAAATGTTTAAATGTTTCATTTATGAAGCACAAAACAAACACGGGCCACCAAGTAAAAATACTAAAAATGCTGATATACATAAATTGTGGTCATTACAATTACTATTAAATCATTATGATGGATGAATAAGTTGTTTTAAATTCACGATGTGGATGTATTTATAATCGATGATACTTCATCCACACATCTCTGTGTAATGTTATATTACGATCAAATTTCCTAGCCCCAATCAAAATAATTTGGTTATTCTTTTTTTTTTTCTTACGTATAATATTTTTCGTAAAACTAAGTATAAGTTTAGTCATCAAAGTTTGTGACAAAATTACACTTATGAATTTTTCGATTAACCAATATTTCCCTATACATAAAATCCTAAAATCTCTGAAACTCCATCCTCAAAACTATGTGTAATATTATGAGGTCAAATTGTCTGCCCTTAATTAATTTCATTGATTATTCTGTTTTTCTCTGGTGTAAAATATTTTTTTTTTATAATAATATCAACTCTGCATTAAATTTTTTAGCCAACTAGGGTCATGAATTCGTGACTAACCAATCTCTCAAATTGTTGTAAAATTCATAAATTATATGTTCGCCCCGCTATACTTTACGAAATTGTCGAAAAAGAATTTAATTTAGTTCAGAATAGGAATAAAAACACTATAAATAACTCAAGATAGTACACGGCATTTGTTTGAATCATCTCCAGGACTTTTTTACAAATTTAGAGTTCAACACCACTTGAGTATTATTTATTCTCTGAAAATACTATTTTACCCTGCAGCTGTTTGTTATTTCTTCTAAGATTTCCTTAAAATGATATCAAGTATCTTTTAATGACGTGTTTTTAAAAGGACTTTCAAGTATACTTTTTATATTTCATATAATGGAACGTAAAAGTCTCTCTATTAAAAGTACTTTCAAGAAAGAGACCCTCCTGCTAATGCAATAGGATATTACGACTAAAGTATCAGAAGAGGGTAATTTTTTTTTTCCGGTAAAGGCATTTAAAATTTTATTTATAGTGAACAATGGTAATCAAGTTGAATATTGTATTAGCCGTCAACATTGACGAAAGATGGTAACTGGGATAAAGTCTTTCGCACCAGACACCTAACGTAAATTCAAATATAACAAGGTTTTCATGATACATACACGTAAAGCGAAGCGTGAGTAATTAGTGCTTCTGTTTAATAGAAGTGTGAAATTGACGTGAATTATTAACTGTTGCGTTTAATACTGAAAAACAGAAAAATATTGTTCAAAAGAAGTCAAAAACCGTCAACGAGAGTAAAAAATATCTTCATATTAATTTTGTCCAGAATTAATTGTAAATTGCATTTATTTATTTCCTGCTATGATTATAAAACGGCACTTGTTCAGTTTATTATATGAAGAGTCTCTTAATCTGACAGTTGCTCTAAATAGAATCTTAAAATGTTTCAAAGATATCCGAGATCTTTAAATATAGAATCATTTGCTGTATTAGTTGTTAATAATGTAAGCTATTAGTTTTTAATAGTTAATTATAATGAGTTACTATTAACGCTAACTTTTACTGAAAATACAAAATACCCAGGTTTAACATCTGTTAGAATAAATTCTATATATTGCTGAGATACTTTAACAGGTAGCATTACTAGAACCGGGTGTTTCAAAAGTCGCGCACATGAACCTTTGTGGTTGATTTTTAAAGACAGATGAATTATGTTAACAAACATATGGAAACATTATGGAATTCTGTCTAAATACTGCCCGAAATGTGTTGCCGCAAAGAGAGATCTTGGAGAACATACCTCGGAATTCAGCATATGGTTTGATGGACACAAACCTGAATGTTCTCAAAATTAAACAGGATCGTCTAATGCAATGGAGATGGCAGCTGCTGCAATTATTTGGAAACGATCTGTGAGTAATTATAGAATGAGATATGTGACTATTCTGTCCGATTGTGATGCGAAAACCTACCAGCATTTAGTGGAATTGAATGTTTATGGTAGGGGCGTCAATATTACAAAAGAGGAATGTATTAATCATGTGGCTAAAAGGTTAGGAACAGGGCTTCGTAATAAAATCAAGGAGTGGAGAAGCAAAGATGTAACTATTAGTGGACGCAAAGAAGGTAGTCTCAAAGAAGAGACTATCATAAAATTATCAAATTTTTACAGAAAAGCAATTAAAGATAATGTGCCTGATGCAGAGAAAATGAAAACGGCAGTTTATGCCACATTGTTTCATTGCTCCTCGAAGGATAAATCCCCCAAACATTTTAAATCCCCGACAGGTGTGGCTCCGTGGTGTTTTTACCAGCGGGCACTTGCAAGTAAAGAAACACCAAAATCCCATAAACTAATGAAAACTAAATTGTCCAAGGATATACTTAGCAAGGTATTACCAGTGTATCAACGATTAGCCAGCAATGAATTACTCGCAAGGTGCATTTCTGGTAAAACTCAGAATGCTAAAGAAAGTATACCTGGGAAAATTTGGAAAAACTGCTCAAAAGAAATATTTATTTCTAAGAAACGATTAGAAATGTCTGTGATATCTTCAATCAGTGAATTTCATTTTGGCTGTTTGAATAGTTTAGGCTTTGAACAAGAAGAGGCAAACTCGCTTTCTTTATCAATTGTAGAAAGGCGTGATAAACGCCGTATAAATCAAAGTAGAAAATGTGTACAACTGAAGGGAAGAATAAATCACAAAAAATCATCAAACCGTAAAATAGGAGGGTGAAACTAATCATGCTGGTGGATTTTAACTGCAATAAAAAATAAACAGTATACCTTATATGCATTTAAATGCTGTTATGGATTTTCTGTGGCAGGCATGAAGTTTTCATAACAACCACAGATTTCTTCTAATAGCCACAGAATTTGTTTTGTATTGGGTATTACCAAATCAATTTTATTCTCATATGTACCAAACGTTATTTTAACGAAACACTTACTGAGAACTGAAGAGTTTATACTGAAACGTTACTGAAATGTAAACATAAATCAAACAGAAAGAAAAGTACAACTGAATTAAAAAATTGTAAATCACAAAATAATAACGTAGTTGCCCAAAGGAGAGGTAAAAATTATAATACTTGTAAATTTTAATAATAATTTTTATTTATAAGTACATACACACTAACTATATGAAATAGCATCGAATCTTTAAAATACAATGGAATCTTATTTATTGTTATATTCATTCTGTTATTGTAAAATTAAGTATATTTCTGTTGGATAATGGTACAAAAATAGTTCTTTTCAAGTAAAAAAATCCCTTATGAAGCTTCTATGAAGTAAATAATAAAGGTAAGAGTAATAAACTTTAAATCTGTCTTTCTCAAAATAGATTTTTCAGTGTTTTTCAATTTTCGAAATGCTCTATGCGTTTTAATTTTTGTTCAAAATTCATGAAATTGATAAGGAAGAATCCTGATATTGTTGTAAAAAAACTGGGCATGCATTTTACAATTCGACTTTATTAAGGTAATTAAATTTTATTTATAACTTTAAAAGGCAAAATTTCGATGAAAACAGGATAGAAGTCGGAAAAAAATCTCTCAAGAATAAACAATTCAAGGGATTAAATAATTGATACCCAGAATTCTTTGTAATACAGTTTTATGTGATTAAAATGTAAAATCCAGGAAATTTCTCAAAAATTAAGACGCGAGGAACATTTTAAAACTTTGTTTCAAAATTTTAATTTTCTTGACAAATCTTAAAATTTTAATAAGATTAGAAATTTCTTTTAAAGTACACTATCTAGTTATGGTGAAATGTATATGTGTACAAAATTTCATATCTCTATGATAAAAGTAACGTATGATAAAAAGTAAGTAATTTTAAACGTCCACCGTTCCCGTTTCAGTCAAACTTAATAAAGGTTCAAATCAACAACTTAATTATGAGTTTTAGACATTGCAATTTCATTTTTGATACTACTATATTTATTTTTATAGAAGAGAAAATAATAAGTATATTACTTAAAAAAAGAGAATGCATGATCACACTAGAAAAAGAAATAGGTTTCTCAGCAATTAACTTTTACCCTGGTGAATAAAACTAACAGCTTACTTTGCTTTCGCAATGAAAGTTCTTTTATAGTATTCTTGTATAGTTATCTGTAGTAACTCCAACTCTGTGTATAATTTGGTCCGTGAGAATCAGGAAATTTCCTTTTCTCCTAGGAACCGATATATATATATATATATATATATATATATATATATATATATATATATACACACAAGGCTGATTTTTTTTAAACTGACACTACTCAGAGCCATCTGTATCGCTATCTATCACGCGAAATACCACCAAAATTGATAGAGGGACTAAGGGCGACATGGGAAAGTGTTTCAGAGAAAAACAAATATTAGTTCCGAAAGTCGCCGATAGGGGCAGATATGGCGCTGTTGTTATCAGCGCACCCGAGAATTTTCATAACAGGGAAGTAAAACATCAAAATGCAAATTCAGGAATACGTAGTTTACAGCACCGCCAGTATTTTGGGCTATAAAGATCGGTGTGGAATCTGTTGCGCCTTCACTTTACAGAAGAAAGGGTCATCAGTCGCTTTTTTTCCATGTGCATGGCCACGGGGTAAAAGTGACTCATTCTCCGGTCCTAACCCATGTGACATTTTTCTGTGGGATTATTTAAAGTCTAAGGTGTATCTTTGTAGAGTCTCGAACTTGGAGGTGACATGTTTACGCTTGGCCATGGAGAACGTAGTGTTCAGGATGCAACGTGTCGTCCACCAGGACTGTGGTCACATTGAAGGAGGGAGAAGTGAATTTGCTGCATAGAGTGGTGTTTGTTTTTTATTCATTTGTCTGTTTACAGATTTTTTCGGTATTCATCCCTTATCTTATAGCCCGAAATACTGGTGCTGCTGTCAACTACATAGTCCTGAATTTGCATTTTGTTTTTTACTTGCCTTTTATGCAAATTCTCAGGTGCGCCGACAACAAAAGCTCCATATCTACCCCTATCGGCGACATTTGGATCTAATTTTTTTCATGGAAACTCTTTCCCTTGTCGTCCTTAGTCCGTCTATCAATTTTGGTGGAAATGCACCTGATAGATCACGCTACAGATGTCTCTGAGTAGTGTCAGTTTAAAAAAAAATCACCCTGTATATATATATATATATATATATATATATATATATATATATATATATATATATATATATATATATATATATCCTCTTAAAAAGGATATTGAATACCTTCTTTCTACTCATCTATGTAGTAAACTCTATGTTAAGATTAACTCCATTGTTTTAATTTTATAAAAATATTTTTTATGCTGTCTAACCGATAATTTATATGATAAGCTACAAAGCGTTCATGTTACTACATCCAAAAGAGATGCCAGGCAAATTTTGTAAAAGCATTTTTTTTATGATTATATTATATTTCATTCTCCCCGCAGTACTCAAAATACATTTTTAAAGTCTTTTATTCAATTCAACTACTTAGTTTTAAAACGATTATAAACGCAAATTCAATTAAATAGTTCTATATTTAAAACTACATTTTTTAAAGCGTCTCATATATACGAGGAATAAGAATGAGCGCTTTAATAGATTAAAGAAAACAAATTATGACCAGGTGTATTATATTGGAAGAATACGCTTCTTATCTCTAAACAATTAATTTAATTTAACGTCGTATATATAATTATTTATTGTAATATCGTATAAAATATAGGATATTTTTTTCCATTATAGATTTATTTTCCTTCATTGAAGTAATTATATTCGATATATTTTATAATCCAGCTGCATTTTATATGCATTCTTTATGTACTTTATTAGAAGAGGAAAATATATAATTGCTAAAGCAAACATTAAGCATTTTTTTATGAACTACAAAACATTAAGTATATTTTATTTAGGAAAATCCACTGTCCTTTAGATTATAAGAACTAGTAATTATAACAACATTTAATGATGTATTTTTGAATGAATTTGTACCTACAGAAATATACATTTTAGTTATTTTGTTTTCCTGCTTTTATTTGACAAAATATGACAAGATTTGTCTTCGGAATCCGCAATATCGAAAATCTCATAAAATTATGAGTTTTTGCAGCTCGCGATTACAAGTTTACTATTTAAGTGTGTATTCGTTGGAGAAGAAATGACCACTTTTTCTCATCTTGCATGTTCTTCAGCAAATGAAGAACACATGCTGTCCAACATAACACCTTTTGCTAATGCGGAGTCACATGTCCTGAGGCATTTGGACTGTGTTCGTGAAAATTTTGACTATTTGTTTTATTTGAGAGTAGCATACAGGGGACACAATATTGATCCCTTAGTGCTACCTCATTTCAAGCTAGTACCCCTAGGAAGACATAGGGACAGCTCGCCAACTCATCCCACCCACTGATCTCGTGACAGGACCTTCCGATCTCGAATTTAATATGCCCATATCCGACCTAGACGCGAATGAATTTAATGATGATCGTTGAGATTCGAACAATCCACCTTACGTCCAAAGCCCAATGCGCTGAAACTTAGCTACTTTGAACCGAAAAATCCTCGGTGCAAAATTGCTAGGAGTGGGGTATGCACCCACAATTACAGCCCCATAAAATGTTCTTAACTTCTACCAGAGTATCGAAGTCACGAAATGAATCTGTCTGTACCAAAAACCGAACAAGCAGAACGTGAAAGAAATCTCACACTCGTCACCTGAAACGTTAAGAAAATATGCTGAAACCTCTCAGATGACATCTCCCTGGATCTCAAAGACCCAATTTTAAACCAATACATGTTTCAAACATGAATCTTGTATGTCCCACTTAACAGAAATTGAAAACTTTAAACTTAACCAGCCGAATATAGTTTGGAATAAATGGCATGGAATATATCAACTAAGCCATAAAATATAAGCCTATCAGGATCAATAATAAATACTATGAATGTAGGAATTATTTTAGGATATTTTATGGGGGGGGCAGCAACATGAGAGCAAAGCAATACAGATGATTTTGCCACTTCCTCTGTGAGCATGTCAGTAATAAATGCAAAATATATCTATTTTTTTCTGAAAAAAATACTAATTTAATCTACAAAGCATAATTTTGAGGACCTAGGTCCTTTGGATTTGGTGTAGGCATTCCTTTAGGGAGGGTTGGAAACAACAACAACAAAACATAATAAGATTGTAGTTAAAGATGAGACTGTTTTACACCTATTTAAGGGTAATGAATTTGTTAGTCCGTTAATCCCTTCAAATTTCACGTTCAAAAAAAACAATCGATAGGGATTGACATGTGATTAGTAACATGGCATGCAAAGGGATATGAGGATTACTTTCGAGTACAAAGATAATTCATCTATGAAATCATCACGAACCTATTAGAATCAATTTGACATAGAAAGGAGGTTTGAAAATTTCCTGATTTCGAGCCATGTAGAAATGACTTGTTTTACCGTAAAAATAATCAAAGTTTAACTGTGCGAACCCTCCGTGGAAATTAACAGTTAAACTTGTAAAACAATACGACTCGGAAAAACCATGGTGTTCGTCAACGTTACATTTACATGTAATGAATATGGAAATGACTTATCTCAATGCTTTAAATTTATCTCTCTGAAAATATCATGAAAATTTTCTAATAGTTAAGTGGTTAACTCATGAGTGAAAATGCAGATGGTCGAAGTTTACACTGCGTGACACAGCAATTCTTCTAAATTATTAATTCAAAATACCTTAAAATCTATCAGAAAATGACGAGATGGGCCGTTAGATATATGTTAAGCATAAAGTCGTGCAAATAGTAGAAAAATACCTTAAAATCTACCAGAAAATGACAAGATGGGCCGTTAGATATATGTGAAGCATAAAGTCGTGCAAATAGTAGAAAATTATTCTTCCTACAATGATTAAATCAAAATGTTCGAATTATCTTAGTAATGCAATAATTTAGTAATGAAAATATATATACGTATCCATCTTTCTCGAAATACCCCCAACTTTGGATTTTACATTATATGAGCCTTTCACAACCAAATCGATTAATTCAACTTTTTGATTTTTTTAAATATTTTAGTGTCAAGTACTTGATTGACTCCTAACTTTTTATAACCACAATAAATTTCCCATATATTAAGGTTTAACACCACTAAATGATTTTATATTTGCCATCGAAGAGCAAATTACTTATTTCAGAAGCCAATTCAGTTAATTTCATACTCTAACGTAAATCGTTACAACAATGCAATCCAAACGCAGTAGCAGGTACTTGATGATAACGGTAAATTGTTTAGTGTTGTTTCATCCCGATTAAAAGTAAAATAAATTAGTCACTTACAGTCTAACTGCAGCAGAAGTAAGTACTAGGGAACTATTAAACAATTATTTCAATTTTTCTTCAGTATTAAAAATATAATTTGAAGACTGAATTTGATGTTTTTACTTTTTTCACTCGCCACATCGATTAACTCCCTTAGCTACGCAAAAATTGTAATAATAATAATGATTACTCAAAGGAACATTTATCTTATATATTTTATATGTCTGTAGATAAAAGCTACAACTGAAGTAATACATTCTGCAATGTTTATTCTAATTTATATTTTCAAAAGAATTTTGAAAAAACATGTATATTATTTTATCACTTTTCTCCACTTTTTGTTTTATGGAGTGAATCGATTTGGCAACAGAGTGTCTCATATATTTATACAGATACATAAAGTTTTCTTCTGAATTTTAACCTAGGAATATGTCACGTTATTAAAACTTAATTACATGCAAAACAGTCAATTTTGTCGCCGCTCAGCTGCATAATAATGGATTTTGTTAAATGTTTTCAACTGAACACCATATTCTTATCAGAACGTATCCGTGAATTGCGAGTATAGATGGAAAAGACATGCCATAAATATGCAATGTAATGAAACCTTTCTAAAATAAAGGCTATAATTGAACACATTCTTAGAAATAAAGAAAAATTAATTTTCTTTTAAAAAATAAATTAATAATTTTGGATACTTTTACCTAAAAAGCAGTTGGATGAGAGCCAATTTTAAGAACACTAAATACAATTTCATTATATTTTAGTTTCGCCGTGTTATATTCCAAAAATAACCCTTTTCCGTTCTGGAATGATCTTGTCCTCATTCAGGTAATGCATTGAAATCCGTATAGCCTTTGCTTTTATAAGTAATGAAAGCTTTAAATCAAGGGTGAACATAATATCACTACAAGATCTTAAGGTGACTTCTAGAGATTTTCCATCGACTTGCCAAAATTTTTACGGGAGAACACATGGTAGAAATTTAAAGAAAAACAGAAGTTTAATGCATTTCAGTAAACATTAATTTTTATCTAATTGTACCTAACATGAAAGGTACAGCGACAGAGACTTGGCATGAATTCTACTTGAGAACTCATACTTAAGTATAGTTAAATGTTGAGTAACTGAGTCAACAAATATAATCCAACTTGGAATTCACTGAAAATAAACATAGTTAACAACATAAAAGCAAGTCGGAAAAGAAACTATAGAATATACTCATGAGAATATCCGAGTTCCTCAAACTTCGAGTGTTACTCATCTACTATACATACATGCATATATATATATATATATATATATATATATATATATATATATAAACATATGTTACCGTGAAAGACCGAAATCTGGAGAATGTCGACATTCTCCGGTGGATGTCAACATTCACATAGTCGCTTGGTGTATATCCGAAATATTTCCAAAATATCCTTATTTATCACTTACACTTTAAGATGTCGACTTTAAAATGTCGACTTTCACCATGCACTGATAGTGAATGTTGAAAAAAATATTTTTGTTAAGTTTTTAAATCATACTTTATTGTTATAACATATTGTGATACATGTCAAAATAGGAGTAAGTTAAGTAACAGCACATATAAATAAATTGTTGAAATTAAAACGAACAATAAATTCTAAATAAGAAAAGAAAATAACACTAATAATAAAACTATTTAATTATGTGATTGACGTTATGCAATCTTATTTATTGCAACAACAGCTGAATTTTAGATAGTATACAGGACAATTCATCATTGGTAACGTAATATTGTGTATTTGTTTCCCCTGGTTTTAATGGTACAATTAACTTCTCTTCATCATTAATTTTGAAAACTCCAAAACGTTTTAATTGTTTATAATTCAAAGCGTACTGCATTTAGTTTTAGCAGAAATCACTTCAGAAAGTATTGTAGGGTACTTTTAATGAGAGCTTTTAAAGACTTTTTGAGAGCATTTAAAGTACTTTATTTTAAGCATTCAAAGTTTCTCGTTTCGAAATTTGCCAGAGTATATTTATGCTTGTCGTCAGCGCACCGGTGATCGTCCGAATGTACTAATTTATAACCAAATATTCGGTCTTTCACCTACGCAATTGGTATGTGTTCACATTCTCCAATTTAGGTCTTTCACGGTAACATATATATATATATATATATATATATATATATATACATACACACACACATATACACTGCTGGCCACCCAAATTGCAACACCAAGAAAGACAAGAGATATCACAACAAAATTTATTTTGTAGATAGCATGTTGACCAAGTATCAAATGAGTAAATTTATAGAATTCTGTGAAGTGTGGTTCCTGCCAAAACCAGTAGCCAGAGTAGCCGCCATTGTTCGAGATCACCGCTGCCACATGCCTCGGCACTGATTCAAAGAGACTTTGGAAGAGTTCTTGGGGTACAGCAGACCAAGTAGTTTCCACTCGTTGCCAAAGTTGATCTGCTGTGGCAGCTGGGGATGTCAATTGTAGAGTCAATTGTAGAGCAACCATAGACCACATGTTTGCTATCGGCGAAAGATCCGGAGAGCGAGGCAGCCAGGGAAGCAATTCAATCTGGCGATTGACGAAGAACCGTTCGACAATGCGTACCACGTATGGTCACGCATTATCCTGTTGAAATATGGCTGTGGGCAAGCCCTGAAGGTGAGGAAGGACAACTGGCTCCAACACCTCGGAGATGCAGCGCTGGCTGTTTAAAGTACCGGCAATGCGTACTAGAGGTGTGTGAGAGTGATATCAAAAACCGCCCCATACCATAATACCCGGTGCAGGACCAGTGTGGCGGTGCATAATGCAGCTGTTTAGCATCCTCTCTTCACGGTGTCTCCAGACTCGAATGCGACCATCGTGGTGTTGCAGACAGAAGAGTGACTCGTCAGTAAAGGCAATTTCATTCCATTCTGCCGTCCACATCCTTCTGTCATCGCACCATTGGCGGCGGAGACGTCTGTGGTTCTGCGTCAAGGGTAGACAAGGCAATGGACGTCTTGCGGACAGACCACTCTGCTGTAAACGGCGTCGAATGGTACGCGCAGACACTGGATGATGCGTTACAGACTGCATGTGCTGTGCTATGGTTCGTGATGTGACTGAGCGATCCGTCACTGCCATGCGCACAATTTGCCTGTCATCACGTGAAGTGGTGCGCTGAGGTGGATGCGATCGAACACGCCGATCCGTCGTACCCTCCTGCATCCAACGATCACATATCCGCCTGAATCCGATCACATATTTCCCTGAAAGATAATCCACAATCTCGGTATGCCACAGATGATCACTGTTTTCGACGAGGCATAGTTGATCTTTTTTTTGAAAAAACCACAAGAAAAACACAATTGCCGAACTTGAAATCGTCCAAATCTCCAAGCGTTAAATACCGCTTTGAAGTGGCGCCACAGGCGCGCGTGATGTAAATCTGCACTGTAATTCTAATCATTTGCATATCTATATATATACACTGTGTATGTATATATACACTCATGGACAAAAAAATTAGCGCACCAAGAAGGAGTCGTCAAAATGAAACGAAATTTTACATACGTAATGACTACTGTGATATAAGTAAATGATAAGAAAATCAAAGAAAAAGGATAATTTATTTCACAGAAAAGGCAAAAGAACGGAGGAGTTAATACTCCGTTGGACCCCCTCTAGCGCGAATGCACGATGCGATACGATCGGGCATTGAGTCATACAAGTTCTGTATGATGTCTTGAGACATTTCGTTCCATATTTGCTGTAACCTTGCCTCTAGTTCGTTCAAACTCGTGGGATACCCAACTCGTCGTCCCAAATGATCCCAGATATGCTCGATTGGAGACAAATCTGGGGATCGGGCAGGCCAAGGAAGGGTAGTAACAGTCCGGAGACAGTCTTGTGACACCCTTGCCGTATGAGGCCGAGCATTGTCTTGTTGAAAAGTGGCTCCTGAGAGCCGTTGCATGACTGGCAACATATGTGGTTGCAGGATTTCATGACCATACCGCTGGACTGTCATGGTGCCACGGAACAATACTAGGGGTGACCCTGTATTGTAGGCAGTGGCACCCCATACCATCACACCAGCTGTGGGAGCAATGTCCTGTACAGCAAAGACAGGATTGAAGCGTTCAACACGGGCTCTCCACACACGAACACGATTGTCATCACTACCGAGATTGAATCTGGATTCGTCGCTAAAGACGACCTGGTTCCATTCCGCTGCAGTCAAGTTTCCTCGTGCGCGGCAAAACTCCAAACGGAGGCGTCTATGGGTGGGCGTCAAGGGCAGCACATTCAATGGGCGCCGCGATACCAACTGTCCTTCAGCCAGGCGCCTTCGTATGGTTCGAGAAGACACAGAGACCCCTAGTGAAGGTGCTACCTGTGCCTGGATGGCGGCTGATGAAGCAGTTGGCTGTACGCGTGCATTTCTTACTATGTGGCGGTCTTCTCGACGACTGGTCTCTCGAGGGCGTCCTGAGCCTGGTCTTAGTGTTTAGACATGTCTCGGGTCCACTGGTCCCAACACCTCCTCACATCACAATCAGAGCGGCCTAATTGACGAGCTACTCGCCTAGCAGACCACCCAGCTTCCATCATCCCGACGATTCTCCCTCTCTCAAACTGCGACAACTGCTTGTATTGTCTTCGAACACGGCGTAATGGTATGTCTATCTCAGCTCTTCCTTTGTAAATGATTCAGCACACTCAAACAATCTTTGGTTACCTGTTTTATACTCCACAGAGTACGATGTTCAACGCCCTCTACCGGCTATACGTAATGCGCAATCACGCTGCATTTCTAATCATTTGCATATCTCCTCGACACGTACCTTCATTGCAAGTTTCGTTACGATCCCGCAATAATTTCTTGGTGCGCTAATTTTTTTGACCATGAGTGTATATACAATGCTGGCCACTGTAAATGCAACACCCTGAAGAAAACATGCAAATAACATGAAATTTGCAACATCTATAAGCGGAGATGAGATATGCAAATGATTAGAATTTCAGCGCAGACGCACATCACGCGTGCCTGTGGCGCCACTTCAAAGCGCTATTTAAGACTTGGAGATTTCGATGATTTCAAGTTCGGCAATTGTGCTTTTCTTGTGGTTTTTTCAAAAAACGATCAATTATGCCTCGTCGAAAACAGCGATCATCTTTTGATCAAGTATCCGAGTTCGACAGAGGAAGGATAGTGGCCTACCGAGATTGTGGATTATCTTTCAGGGAAATCGGTAGTCGTGTTGGACGAAACCAAACAACTGTAATGCGGATATGTGATCGTTGGATGCAGGAGGGTACGACGGACCGGCGTGTTCGATCGCATCCACCTCAGCGCACCACTTCACGTGATGACAGGCAAATAGTGCGCATGGCAGTGACGGATCGCTCAGTCACATCACGAACCATAGCACAGCACATGCAGTCTGTAACGCATCATCCAGTGTCTGCGCGTACCATTCGACGTCGTTTACAGCAGAGTGGTCTGTCCGCAAGACGTCCATTGCTTTGTCTACCCTTGACGCAGAACCACAGACGTCTCCGCCGCCAATGGTGCGATGACAGAAGGATGTGGACGGCAGAATGGAATGAAATTGTCTTTACTGACGAGTCACGCTTCTGTCTGCAACACCACGATGGTCGCATTCGAGTCCGGAGACACCGTGAAGAGAGGACGCTGAACAGCTGCGTTATGCACCGCCACACTGGTCCTGAAACGGGTATTATGGTATGGGGCGGTATTTTATATCACTCTCGCACACCTCTACTGCGCATTGCCGGTACTTTAAACAGCCAGCGCTACATCTCCAAGGTGTTGGAGCCAGTTGTCCTTCCTTACCTTCAGGGCTTGCCCACAGCCATATTTCAACAGGATAATGCGCGACCACACGTTGCACGCATTGTCCAACGGTTCTTCGTCAATCGCCAGATTGAATTGCTTCCCTGGCCGCCTCGCTCTCCGGATCTTTCGCCGATAGAAAACATGTGGTCCATGGTTGCTCTACGATTGACCCAGATTCCATCCCCAGCTGCCACAGCAGATCAACTTTGGCAACGTGTGGATGAGTTCTTAGGCTGCTTGGTCTGCTGTACCCCAAGAACTCATCCAAAGTCTCTATGAATCAATGCCGAGGCGTGTGGCAGCGGTGATCTCCAACAATGGCGACTACTCTGGCTACTGATTTTGGCAGGAACCACACTTCACAGAATTCTATAAATTTAATGATTTGATACTTGGTCAACATCTTTTCTACAAAATAAATTCTGTTGTGATATCTCTTGTCTTTCTTGGCGTTGCAATTTGGGTGGCCAGCAGTGTATATATATATATATTTATACACTAGCCGAGCTTCGCCCGTCTAGCCGGTCGGTTTACGGACCCGCTCCCTTCAGCAATCATTGTCAGAGAATGGAAAAACTGAAAAACAACGAATAAAGGTATTTACATTTTGTGGTACAACAATAAATAGCGCTATGTATGTGTCACACTTGATACAGCTCATACTGTAACACTCTCATAGCGCCATCTAGCGGACCTTAGCGCAAATAGAACCAAATATTGCATAAAAAATTGAATAAATTTTTTTCTAGAATAAAATTTAAAATTCGGGCTTCGAGATGCTCATACAACTGAACGATAACATAATAAATGCTACAATTTACTGTAAGAAATAATAACAAATGCGATTAATTCTTTAAAGAATCAACGGTAATTCTTCGAAATGTCTGTGATACACGCTTTATTTACGGATATATATAGTTTAGCTGTGGAGTCTGCTTTTAGAATTAAAATATCTGTAAAACTATTAAAGTGCCAGAATAACTGTAAGTAGAAAACAAATATCAGTTTTCAAAGATCTTTCCAAATATGTAAGATTTATGTACTTTCATGAAAAAAAATATACACCGATTTTCGACCAAAATGTCCGCCAAAATCGCGCCATATCAAGAGGGGTGATTTTCGGAAATGTAACATCTTCCATTTACTGTTGTCACCCTTCAAAATTGTTGTTTTTTTAATTAAAAATTAACGGTAATGAAATTTAATATTCGGGCTTCGAGGTGTAGATGTTCAGAACATTCACTACCCGTGTGCCAAATTTAATAGTTGTAAGTTTTATAGATTCGTCGCGACGCAGCACACATATAACATGGAGACCCGGAGGGACCGACAGACAGAATCCAACCTTTCTTTATTAATATATATATATATATATATATATATATATATATATATATATATATATATATATATATATATATAACTCTCTCTTATATTTCATATTATAGGAAAGCTCTGCACACATGTTATTTTGAAAACTAGAGTCTGAACGAAGATGTAGTTTTGCAGACATAGCATATACTATCGAAAAGAAAAAAGAAAAACTTTTCAACCAGGATCAACAAGCCGAAATTAATAACTTTACGTAGACCCAGTTTGTTTCAACCTTATAACAAACTTTAGTACAATTCCTAAACTTAATTCCCATTCTTGATCATGATACAAACTCTCTCTGAACTTCTCACGCAAATATTATAAATAAAAACCATCCTAATAAACTACTACTTTGTTATTGAAGAACTTATTTAGTACCAGTCTTTCGAAATAGTCTCTTGCAAGGGAAAGAGTTTTCCCAGCTACAAGAATTGGCGTTGCAAGCTGTTTTGAGAGAGGACTTACATGTAACATTCTGTTGGTATTGAGAACTGGATCATATTAGGCGTACTGTGTTTTCGGAAATACTCTCCAACATTTTGATTTATTTATAACTTCAATTAATCTCAAGTAAATGTCAATTATGTTGGTTTGTACATAAACTTCCTTGCATACATATGCAAGAAAATAATTTCTCAGTTCAATTATATACTAAATCCATTATAGATAATAAAATGTGAGACAATTTGAGTCACCTACCGGTATAAGTTTCTTGTAGAGAATCAAATTTTTATATCCCTCGCAAAAATGAAAAAGGAAGGAAACATTCAGAATAATTATCATACATTTTAATGATTAGTAAGTTTATATACGAATTTATTTGCGTATATGTACAGGGTGCAGTAGTATGGACTCCCACATTTCAAAGGGTAATAAAAAACAAACCAAACAGTTTATATAAAATTCTTTATTCTCTAAATGTACTTATAATCTAGTATTTTTCCCAAAATAATGTAAAAATGAAATGCTGCTTCAGGTCAGAAAAACTACCTGTTTCGGGGTTTAATGTTTCTGAATAGCAAATTGACCTGAGTAGCAAATTTGGGTATCCCACTTTTCTACCTTAAACATGATTTCGTACCATTCAAGTTATACCTCCACTTTTGTACTATACATAAAACAGCAATTCATTTTTGAAGTGTATTTGAGATGTATTGCAGAAGCCGTTCTCTTAATCAGGTCAGAAAAACTGTAGATAGACGACTCTGTAGATAGACGACAACTTTCTCTCGAATAGCGGTCTCACAGTTTCATTGCACCTTTCTGGGTGTTCTAATATTTCGAGGAGAGACCGTTTTGTATTCATCTTACTGCAATTTTTCGATCGAAAATTACATCAGTTCCATAGAACCCGAATAACGTCCTAAATGCTCTCTGTGTCGCGGTTACAGAAACGTTGTTTTAAATTAATGCCTCGATAACGATATCTGGATGTTCACCGAACCACCTCTTGGTGTCTACTGACAACTAGAAAAAAAACCCGGATTGTTGCCATCTCCCACGTCACCATACGCCCATCACTACCTTACCTGTGTTCTTTAAAAATGGGGGAGTCCATTCTGCCACACCCGTAAAATTTCTAAAACTCCAGTTGTGATTCATCCTAGTTTCATTTATTTAGCACATTGTTTATACTATGATTTCCAATAAAACAGGTTTAAATACTTTTGTATTATACTTAATTCTTTACATTACATATTTGAGACTTTTAGGTATCAATTATTTTGCTGTTTAAGTTTAGTTAAAAGAATTAAATTCCTATAAAAATATTTATAATTATCTTTAAGATAAGAAGTCTAATTTATTTTCTCTGGCTATCACAAATATTTCTGTTTTCCCGTCTTACTGTATTTTAAAATTTATATTAACCGAACACATTTTATTAGTTAATAGAATCTTTCAAATTATCAAAGAACATTTAAATTTTTAAATTGCATTTCATAAAACTGGAAATGTCTTTCTATCTGAATTTTAAAAAATTCTCCTTTTTTTACCCATATAATTTCTAAAATTTCATTTGTAATTCATCCTAGCTTTAACACAAATGTTCTTTATCACAAATGTTTCTGTTTTTCCGTCTTATTATATTTCAAAATTTTGAATTACCGAACACGTTTTATTATTAAATAGAAATGTCGAACCTTTCAAATTAATAATGAACATTTAAATTTTAAAATTACAAACCATAAAACTAGAAATAAATCTCTATCTCAACTCATAAAAATTCTTGTTTTTAAAGTATAACTTCTAAAATTTCATTTGTAATTCATCCTAGTTTTATTTATACTATCATTTGCTATTAAATAGGTAAAAATTTCTTTTGCATTATACCCATTAATTTGTACTAATTAATACCTATATATTAATGTACTTAATTCTTTGCACTGCATATTTCGCTCTTAAATGTATCGTTTATTTTACTGTTAAATTTTTGTGAACAGAAGAAAATACTTATAACCACTTATACTTTTAATTCAGATAAGAAGGTTGATTTTTCCTATCTCTGGTTATCGCAGATGTTTCTGTTTTCCCGACTTGCTATATTTCAAAATGTCTAATAACCTAGCAAGTTTTATTAGTAAACAGAAATGTCGAACCTTTCAAGTTATTAAAGAACATTTAAATTTTTAAATTACATCTCATAAAACTGGAAATAACTTTCGATCTGAACTAAAAAAATACTCGGTTTTTTAACCGTATAATTTCTAAAATTTCATTTGTAATTCATCCGAGCTTTATTTATTTAGCACTTTGTTTATACTATCATTTGCAGTTAAATAGGTATAAATTTACTTTGTATTATAACAATTAATTTGTATTAATTAATACATGTTTATTGATGTACTTCATTCTTTACATTGCATATTCGGCACTTAAAGGTATCGATTATTTTACTGTTTAATTTTTGTGAAAAGAAGAAAATACTTATAAACACTTATACTTTTAATTCAGATAAGAAGGTTGATTTTTCCTATCTCTGGTTATCGCAGATGTTTCTGTTTTCCCGACTTGCTATATTTCAAAATGTCTAATAACCTAGCAAGATTTATTAGTAAACAGAAATGTCGAACCTTTCAAGTTATTAAAGAACATTTAAATTTTTAAATTACATCTCATAAAACTGGAAATAACTTTCGATCTGAACTAAAAAAATACTCGGTTTTTTAACCGTATAATTTCTAAAATTTCATTTGTAATTCATCCGAGCTTTATTTATTTAGCACTTTGTTTATACTATCATTTGCAGTTAAATAGGTATAAATTTACTTTGTATTATAACAATTAATTTGTATTAATTAATACATGTTTATTGATGTACTTCATTCTTTACATTGCATATTCGGCACTTAAAGGTATCGATTATTTTACTGTTTAATTTTTGTGAAAAGAAGAAAATACTTATAAACATTTATACTTTGAATTTAGATAAGGAGGTTGATTTCCTTTCTCTGGTCATCACAAATATTTCTGTTTTCAGTCTTATTATATTTCAAATTTTCTAATAAGCTAACACGTTTCATTAGTTAATAGAAATGTCGAACCTTTCAAATTATTAATGAACATTTAAATTTTTAAATTGAATCCCATAAAACTCGAAATGACTTTCTATCTGAATTCAAAATAATTCTTGTTTTTTACCCGTATAATTTCTGAAATTTCGTTTGTAATTCAGCCTAGCTTTATTTATTTAGCACTTTGTTTATAGTATAATTTGCAATTAAATAGGTATAAATTTCCTTTGTATTATACCTATTATTTTGTACGAATTAATAGCTATTTATTAATGTACTTCATTCTTTACATTGCATATTCGGCACTTAAAGGTATCGATTATTTTACTGTTTAATTTTTGTGAACAGAAGAAAATACTTATAAACATTTATACTTTTAATTTAGATAAGAAGGTTGAAGATTAAGATAAGAAGGTTTTTCCTTTCTTTGGCTATGAAAAATGTTCCTGATTTACCGTCTTACTATATTTCAAAATTTCTAAGAGCCGAACACGTTTTATTAGTTCATTGAAATGTAGAACCTTTCAAATTATTAAAGAACCATTTAAATTTTTAAATTAAATCTCATAAAACTGGAAATGAATTTCTATCTGAACTAAAAAAAATTATCGTTTTTTAACAGTATAATTTCTAAAATTTCGTTTGTAATTAATCCTAGCTTTATTTATTTAGCATTTTGTTTATACTATCATTTGCAATTAAATAGGTATAAATTTCTTTTGCATTATACCTATTAATTTGTACTAATTAATATGTATTTATTAATATATTTAATTCTTTTTATTACATATTTGGCACTTAAAGGTATTTTACTGTTTAATTTTTGTGAACAGAAGAAAATATACTTATAAACACTTATACTTTTAATTAAGATAAGAAGGTTCATTTTTCCTTTCTCTGGTTATCACAAATGTTTCGGTTTTCCCGTCTTACTGTATTGAAAAATTTCTAATAACCTAACACGATTTATTTGTAAATAGAAATGCCCAATCTTTCAAATTATTAATGAACATTTAAATTTTTAAATTACAACCCATAAAACTGGAAATGACATTACATATTTGGCACTTAAACGTATCGATTATTTTACTGTTTAGTTTTTGTGACCAGAAGAAAATGCTTATAAACATTTATACTTTTCACTTAGATAAGAAGGTTGACGATTAAGATAAGAAGGTTTTTCCTTTCTCTGGTTATCACAAATGTTTCTGATTTCCCGTTTTACTATATTCCAAAATTTCTAATAACCTAACACGTTTTATTAGTAAATATAAATTTCTAAACTTTCAAATTATTAATGAACATTCAAATTTTTAAATTACATCCCATAAACTGGAAATGACTTTCTATTTGAACTTTAAAAAAGTCTCAATTTTTATCAGAAATTTTTTACCATTTGTCAGTTGTGAAGCAATCATAGCAAACCTTTTATATTCAAGCCTTATTATATATCTATATTTTTCAGAATCACGTGTTATCTTGAAATATATCTCATATCTATTTTTGCATTCTTCCGATATATAAAGAGGAGAACTTTATATTTCATTTTCGATTTTCAAAGCCACCTTAAAATGTATTAATATTTCATGAAGAGGAGAGTGCTTTATAAAATCACATTTATCTAAACTTCTCTCTATTTCCTCTGCAGTGACAATGGATTTATAATGATTTTCACTGAGAAGAATAGAGAAAAAGTTTCTTTAGTAGACTGATCTGCAGTGACAGAATAAAGACAAAAATAACTTCTTTGTTAACCAAATTTCTGGCTGTCTGAGTATGAGGAGAAATTTCCATTTTTTAATATTTTCGTAGAAAAATAACACACTTGTAGATTGTTAAGATGTCTTTTTTATTTTTATAGTTCAAAATATCTGGTTAAACTTTTTTTAAATTTGTAAATTTACAAATACAATTTTTTTAATGGTATTTGGTGAAGAAACATACTTGTATGCTGTTAACCCTTCAGCGGGCACTCCCGTGTACAAAGTGCAACATTTTCGTAATTTTGAATGGTTTGTTTTTACATGTAAGATTTGAATGTTCTAAGCAGTTTCTATTTAAAGCTACACCCTTTCTAATGCAGGTCTGGTTTTCTGGCCCTTCTATTCCTTTCCATTCATTCTTAGTCGTGATTTAAACAAGTGATTATACTGGATTACAATACGACAAAAGCAGGAGTTGATGTAGTCGGTCAAATGATCAGCTATTACACGGTATAACGCATATCACGAAGATGGACAATCTCATTGTTTTTAGATTTTAGGGCATAATAGGAATCCATTTACAAGTTGTCCTGAGATCTAATAAACCGTACAGTTGGGAAATAAAGCAATTGTATCTGCATTCTTTGCCCTTTATTTATAAATATATATCAATATTATCAACATTTTATATCTTGTCATAAAACGCAGAATTATTATAATCAATCTGAAAAAAAATGTCTTACTAAAGAAATAATCAAGGTTGAAAGACACTTTGCACTTCACCTGCTGGTGTTCCAAAAATTGGAGCTCCTGTTGAAGGCTTAACAAGCAAGCATTTGATAATCGAGGCGCCTAGTGTTATAGTACATCGGTTTTAGGCACCGTAGAAGATATGTTTGAAGCCCGACAATTGTTACTGAGTACCATCGTGTTACGCCAGGTATAGACATGTTAAATCGATAGGCCGGAAGGTCCTTGTAGTTGTTGCTTCTAATTCCTCCAGGTCTAGCGGCACTACACAAGGTCCAGGAATCCATACATCATCAGTAGGTCCATTAATAGACGAAGATCGGTAAAAAAAGTCCTCCCTAGATAAATTGAAGCAAGTTAGAATGTGACCAGGAGTGGCCTGCTCATTATTATACTTTTTACAAGTGGGTAAGAGTGTGAATTCATTGCAAATATGGTAAGGGGGACAGCTTCTGTTGGTCAAGGACCAGTAACATCCGAAGGTAGAAGACTGACTTAGCTCCAACTACGTGCTAGCTTTAGCTGGACATAACGGAATAACCTTCATGCATAGAGTGACATTACCAGGAATTAAATTCCTGACGTACTTCGCCCATTCCATCCAGTGCCACCCCCTGGCATGATGAGGCAGCATAGCAGGACTTAGGGGATGGTCTCCTTTTTGTGGGAGAGTTGTTAAGAGGAGGATACGATACCACCATTTGTTGGCTTTGGGGATGCCCGGTCAAAATTGTGGTACACCTGGCTAAGTCGGACTCTTATGGTTCCATAAACCGGAGACGCATCCCTAGCCCTTCATCTACACAACAAAAACAAAATGCTGATTCAGATACCTGCTGATATAAAAATACCTGTTTCAAGTTTCAGGGTATTTCAGGGTACCTGTTTTTGGTATCCCACTTTTGTATCTTGAACAGAACTTTTTACCCAACTAGTTATACTTCCATCTTTTAATATGCCTAAAACATCATTTCATTTTTACAGAGTATCGACCTTGTCTGATGTATTTCGACCAGAAGGCGTGAATAACAATGACAACAACAAAGATAATACATTAGATTTTTAATGGGAAAAATTCCAGTGAGCATTTTAACCAAAATAATTTACAAATATAGTGTTTATAAAAAGAAGCATTACTGTAAATATTATTCTTGTACAGCTATAAATATGATTTAACATTAAAAAATCATCTATTTATCGCTTTCCGTGTGGTTTGAGCCTAACATTAATATTAATTTAACTTGGAATACATCCAAAAATTATATCTGTAAAGACTGTAAGAAAATCTTGTGTCCTCTTATTCTTATTCGCACTTTATTATTTTACATTGAAACGAGTTGTCACCAGGGTTCCTTAACCCATGTGGATTAATTTATCATTTATTCGTTGGACTGGGTCTGAAAGACTTAACTGCACGTTCTATCTATGACTCCACATAAAGTGTGCTGAACGAGTCAGATATTTAGTACCTTTCAAGCAAATTAGTATATGCTGTGTTGCAAAGTGATGTCCGGCAGGTCATTTTAGTAAATAAACCAGATCTTTCACATACCCCTAGAGGAAAATTCCCAAGGTGTCAGCTCTGGTAAACGGTGGCATTTCAAAAAAAAAAAAGAACGTTATCTAAAACATTGAAATAAAATTTTGACGTGTTCCCCCGCATATTAAAATATTAGGTCATTTGAGAGAGCATTGGCAAATTTATTAGTTCGTGAAAAGACGACAAATTTTCCGAAGCACCCTGTATAACAATAGTACTAAAGATTAAGAAATAAGATTAGTGTCTGGTTTGCCAAGAGCGGAAATAAATTTCGCTAAGCAGAATTGGATTTAAAAACAAGATGCAGTCTTCTTTTAAACCTTAGTTGTACTTTTCTTATAAGTAAATAATTAAATATGGTTACTTTTAACACGTGAGCAGAATGATACGACATCTCACGGTAATAGCACGTGGTACTTTATTTCCACGAAATTGGAGGTCCCTTGTCTCTTCGTGGAATTTTGCTTCCTCCCTTCCTAAGGAATTTTGGGGTACGTTGTTTCCTAGAAGAAGATGAGGTACCAGCCCTTTCCCCATCGGAGGAGGTATGGCCTCCAGGCCCCTTCTGCAATAGAGTCGTTTTACGACCCCTTAAATGCGTTGACGAAATAAAATGGTGATGTCACATACTGTTGGAAAGAATCAAAATGTCCCAATTGCGAATCCTTTACAACAATGGTCTTTTGTGGCATCTTCTTGATCAATCCAAAAATAACATATATATGATACGTTTTATTACAAATTTTTTTTTATCATTTCTCCAGGGGGCCTCCCCACAGCGACTATTGAGTGAGATTTGCGAGTTATTTGTGCCCAACAACTGGCCTGGAGTCTATTGGGTACACAAGGCGATTGCTTTGCTTAACTAGCGTTTATTCTCAAACGGATTTTCTGTCGCAACCTATCGGCACCTCCACGTGGTGGCCCCTGGGAGATCTACGGATCTGCGAACGCCGAAGGTGTGGGGAACAAATTATTCTCTCTTCTCGAGCTTGATACAAGTTCAGGGCGGCAGCTCGCTGACCATGTGTCAGGAGAAGGCCATAGATCCTCTCCTCGGAGAGGCCGAAGAGAGAATGCGCATAGCGCAAACCAGAGTGCAAAACTTACTTTGCGCCTATAGCGGCTCTTTAGAGCGCCGTCGGACTATGAATGAAGAGCTCAATATGCTCATTAACATTCTGAGAGATCAGCAAGCCCATATCCAGTACTTAGCTGGACAGTTAGCCCAGGCTAACAAGCAAATTTATGCTAACATCGTAAGTAATGGGCAAGCGATCGGACCCGCCCCTAGGGGCGGGCCTAAGACCAAGTCAACCAAGATGACATTGGCTGATAAAGAGCGTCACGTGGTGACTGTGTATCCCAAGAAGGAGCAAGCCTCCGAGGATACAAGGAATGAAATCCAGTCACACATAGACCCTACCAGGCTGAAAGTGGGCATCACAATGATGCGGAAGATCAGTAAGGGTGGGGTCATAATTGGCACGGACACTCAAGAGAGCCTGGACAAGCTCATAGAGGAGTTCAAAAAGATCGATGAACTCCATGGCAGCTATGAAGCAACTAAGCCGATGAAAAGAAATCCGCAACTCATAATATACGGAGTTGCGGAAAAAATGACTGACAAACTGCTCATTGAAAAGCTGAAAGAGCAGAACCAGGAATTGGCGGAGAGCGAGATAAGCATTGTAGCTAGCTACAAAGCTAAATACGGACACAACTGGATATTGAGCATCAATGGAGAAGCCTTCTCAAGACTGAGAGGCGTGTGCAAGCTCAAGCTAGGTTGGCAAAGGTACTCATATAGGGAGTACATAAGGCCAAGAGTGTGTTATAACTGTTGGCAATATGGACATATAGCCAAAGCGTGCAATGCCGATAGAGTGTGCAAAAACTGTGGCAGTACGGGCCACTGTTATAGTGACTGCAAAGCAAAAACCAGATGCGTGAATTGTCATAAGAACAATAAGAAAAATAGCACAAAGAAGGAGACCTCTCATATGCCCACCGCTAATTCATGCTCGATTTATAGAGCAGAGGTGGAGCGAATTGCTCGAAGAACCAATTATGGAGAGTAACACTCCAAGTTGTAAGTTTGTGCATTTGAATGTCAACAAAACGCATCTGGCTTCAAAGGAACTGGGTGAGGATGCCGTAGCCCAGGACCTTGACGTCCTCTCGATCTCGGAACCGTACTATTCCAGAGAGGACGAGCACATCTCAGGCATACCGAACATGTACGCAGTGATAGCACACAGCTGCAGCCCCAAGGCTGCCCTAGCAATAAAGAGGAGGCACAAGATGCTCAACCTGATGGTGACGGAGTACTTGGTAGCAGTCCGAGTTCAGCTGCTAGGGGAATGGTACAATGTTATCACAGTCTATCTACCCCCCTCACCCAGGGGGGATGACGATAGAACGGAGCCCCAGATGAGTTATCTCAGGTCCATCCTGGACAATACTGACAATAAGTCAATCATAATGGGCGACTTCAATGCGAAGTCTTCTGTCTGGGGCCCTAGGCCTACTAATGAAAGGGGTATTACGATCTTGAGCATGGTGGCGCACTACGGTGCACACATCCTAAACGACCCAAACAGCCCCCCAACGTATAACGGACCGTTTGGGATGGGCTGGGTCGACCTCGCGATAACCGTGGGTATCGATGAGGATAGGATCTCCAATTGGAGAGTCTCAGATGACTTTGTGCTAACGGACCACAATGGGATTCTGTTTGAGTTAAGTGGCCTTGACACAGGCCACAGACAGCCCAAAAATCTGAAATGGGACATTAGATCCATGAAGTGGATGGAGTTCAGAGCTGAACTCCGAAAGGAGGCTAATGTTCTCAGAGAAACGGTGGAGGCCCTCGATCCCGAGGAGGCAGTCATGAACATCAATGACAAGCTACATGAAATGTGTAGCAAGCACCGTAAGAGGAAGGGCTGTCTGAAAAGGAATGCCTATTGGTGGTACCCTAGCTTGGCGACTCAACGCAAAAAGGTCAGAGCTCTCAGGCGGAGGGCTCAAAAGATCAGTGATCCCCAAGAAAGGGCCCAGAACATGGAGATCTTCAAAAGGGAAAGAGCAAACTATAGGCGAGCCAAACTGGCGGCCAAAAGGAAGTCGTTCCGAGATTTTCTCGAAGGGGTGACGTCCAAAGACATATTTGGCAATGTGACATTTACAGTTCCCAAGAGTGGCAGAGGGGATTGCGCCAAGGAACTCAAAAAGTCGGATGGAGACTTAACGCATGACGAGTGTGAAGTGGAGTTAATATTGGCTCAACACCACTTCAAGAACATTGATAATGTTCATTATCCCAGAGCCGCTATCCAAGAGGCTCATGATCTCATCACGATCGATGAGATAGACTTGACTCTGGACAACATGGCTAAGGGGAAGGCTCCGGGATTCGATGGGCTCACGCTCTCGATTGTGGAGGAATTGCACCAAGTGGATGCCTGGCTACTGGGCAACCTGTATAATAAGTGCCTGAAAATGATGAAGTTCCCTAACATCTGGAAAAGAGCGAAGGTGGTTTATTTCCCCAAAGAGGGAAAAGATCCAACTATGCCGAACGCATATCGTCCTATCTGCCTCCTCCCAGTAATGGGGAAGGTGCTGGACAAGTTGATCACAAACAGACTCGTGGAGTTCCTAGAGTTGAACGGGGTACTCTCGAAAGAGCAGTATGGCTTCCGGAGAAATAGGAGCACTAACGATGCCCTAAAAAGGGTACTTGGGATCATTGGCGAAAACAAGCGGAACAAGCTGTTTACTTGTATGATCACGCTCGACATACAAAACGCCTTTAACTCTATCAACCCGATACGTGTGATAGAGGCCATAATGAGCTTAAATATGGAAATGAATCTCAAGTATCTAATTGTGGATTATCTCCGAGACCGCAGCATAAAGCTGGGTCAAGGGGAATGGAAGTACAACGTGGGAGTGCCCCAAGGTTCCTCCTTGGGACCCATTCTCTGGCTTTTAGTGATCAACGACCTCCTAAAGGCGGAAGAGGACAACGAGGATTTCCACATTCAAGCATTCGCTGATGACTTGGTCATCCTCATCAGTAGTAAGGCCGTGTACAGGTTCACAGATCTGGCTAGCAGAGCGCTGGCTAAGTGCGAAAGTTGGGCAAACCACAACGAACTAAAGTTCAATATTGGCAAGTGCAACTTCACGGTTGTGGGGCCGAGCACAAGAAATCTAAGGAGACCAACCCTAAAGCTGTGTGGCCAAAGCATCAAGTATGAGAAGGAGGTGAAGTATTTGGGGGTTATAATTGATAACCAGCTCAACTTCAACGCCCACCTTGAGAACGCCAAGGAAAGGGCTCTGGCTGTCATGCACAAGCTCCTGAGATACTCCAGGAAGACTTGGGGCATTAAACCACTCGTTGCAAAGGAGATCTACCAGCTAGTCGTTGAAAAGATCTTGCTTTACGGAGTGCCGTCGTGGTACAACACCACAAGGAGACTCAATGACAAGCTTTTGCAGATCCAAAGACCGTTTCTGCTGCTCTTGACAAAGTGCTACAAAACAGTAGCTACGGACACACTCGCCGTCCTGGCGGGGTGTTTGCCTCTGGACATCAGAGCCAAAATGGAGAGGACAATTCACCTGATCTATAATGAGAATGGAGCGTACGACCTTAACGTTCTTAAGCTCGATGGGGAAAGCTGCGAAGTGAGAAACTTCGATATCCATTCCATCAAGGATATCAGCAGCATTGACTGGTCGACCAATCTGGAGCGGTGTAGTACGCAGTACTACACAGACGGCTCTAAGATGGAAGGCAAAGTCGGTTCAGGAGTTGTCAAGTATGACAACAATGTTAGGCTCTATGATCTAAAGGAGAGGAACTCAGATCACAGCTCCTCTTATCAGGCTGAGTTAAGAGCGATAGAGATGGTGATTGAGGATGCAATAAGGTCGCGAACCGATGAGTTCGACGTCTTCACGGATTCCATGAGCGCACTACAGGCGCTCAGAGCAAAGAGCTTTAAATGTCGGCTGGTGGAAAACCTAAAAAGGAGTATCACTATAAACGGCTTATATATTACCTGGCACTGGGTGAAAGCCCATGCCGGTAACAGTAACAACGAAGAGGTGGATGAGATCGCCAAAAGAGCGACTCAGCTTCCCACCATCAATAACGACTATAAGCTGACTAAGAACCAGCTTAAAGGCATTCTTATGAAAGATGCCTTAAAATCATGGCAAGAAAGGTGGAATGAGTCCACCAAAGGCAGGCGGACGCAGGAGATATTCCAAAAAGTCAGTTTGGATAGAGTCCAATGTGACTTCCTGAGGAACCAGGCGATCACTGGGCACGGCAGCTTTGGCCAGTATCAGGCCAAATTCTTCGGGAAGTCGGACAGCTGCAGTTGTGGCGAGATCCAGACAGTCGAGCACTGTCTATTCGATTGCAGAAACTTTGCTGACTTGCGTGCCGACCTGCCAGGGAATGCAAGTCAATGGACTAAGTACAAATTATATAACGATTACTACTTTGGCAAAGTAGTAAACAAAATCGTTAAAAGGCTTATGGACGAACACGTCCAATTGCCATAGAAACTATTTTCGATGTATGTTTATGTTTGCTGTATGTATTTTTTAATAAAGTCTGTGTTGTGATGTGAAGTAGCGAAAAAAAGTCGTTCTGCAGGCTGTTGGCCAGTTGGAGCGACTCGGTAAAGTTGCATATGTGCTGAGTGTCGGAGCTTGGGATGTGCTCCCTCGCGGCGGCCAGTCTTCATAAACTCTGAGTTGGATGCCTTCAAGGTGGGTCGACGCTAAGCTTACGCTTATCATTTCTCCATTACTGGACACGGCTGCTTTGGACAGTATCAAGCCAAGTTCTTTGGGAAGACGGACAGTTGCAATTGTGGGGAGGAGCAGACAGTCGAGCACTGTCTGTTTGATTGCAGTAATTTTGAAATTCATAGAAGTAACCTGCCAAGGAATGCCCATACCTGGACCAAACATAAATTCTTTAACGATCACTACTGCAGCCGAGTAGTGAATAAAATCGTTAAAGATCTGATGGACTATCACGTCCATCAGGACTAAGGCTTGTCAAACTATTACTATTTTTCTATGTATGACACCTAAGCTCTCATGCTTAAATATGTTTATTTATCTCGATGTAACCCACTGTATTTATGTGATCTGTATATATTTTGAATAAAGTATTGTGTTAATAGCGTTTTGGCTCATTTATTGTTGTAATGTGTTACTGTTAGGGTTGATAGGATTGGCTCCTTGGGGCGACTCGATATAGTTGCGGATGACTACCAGGTCACGGAGCGAGACCTGGGTTGGTAGCCAAATTGAAGTATGGGAGAGTAATGTAATTACCAAAATAGTTGCAACCAAGTGTCGGAGCGAGGGATGTGCTCCAAGCGACGACCAAGTTATCAAAAACCGGTTGGATGCCTACACGGCGGGCCGATTACAAGTTTAGACTTATCATTTCTCCATTTGGCCAGTATCAGGCCAAATTCTTCGGGAAGATGGACAACTGCAGTTGTGGCGAGATACAGACAGTCGAGCACTGTCTATTCTATTGCAGAAACTTTGATGACCTGCGCGTCGACCTGCCAGGGAATTCAAGAACTTGGAGTAAATATAAACTATATAACGATTACTACTGTTGCAGAGTAGTAGTAAACAAAATCGTTAAAAGGGTGGTGGATGAACACGTCCAGCAGCCATAGCTTGTCAATCTTAATGTATTTTGCTGTGATGTAACCTTTTAATAAAGTATGTGTAAATAGCGAAAAAGTCGTTCTGCAGGCGGTTGGCTCAGTGGAGAGACTCGGTAAAGTTGCAGATGTAGCTATGTGTCGGAGCTAGGGATGTGCTCCTTCGCGACGACCGGTCTTCATAAAAACTCTGTTGAATGGCGTCAAGGTGGGCCGACGCTAAGCTTAGACTTATCATTTCTCCAAAGGGCCCGGGGTTGCCTTTTTGGTTGGCGGATCTGTACTGTTCATCCGGCACTCGTGGGCCCAACAATAATGAAAAATGTCACCGAACTTGGGAAATTAACCCTCGGCAGCGAGTACGGGTATTTGCTACGTAGCGACCTGTTGGCAGTTTGATCAAGGCGTATAAGCGCAAGCTAGGGCCGCCGTAATTTATGAATACTTATCATTTCTCGTAATTCTAAGTGTTATCCTTAAAAATCTTTCACAGAAGTTTTTATATCGTTCTGTTGGTGAATTTTATCATTAAAGCTTATTCTCTTTCTTTCCAAATGCTAGAAAGATCCTAACTTAAACGGAGGATATTTTTCGAATATTTTCTGCTCCCGGATCTTTATCTGAAGCTAGATCTCATCATTTTGTACAAAATCAGAGTACGAATATTTTCTGCTCCCGGATCATTATCTGAAGCTAGATCTCATCATTTTGTACAAAATCAGAGTACGAATATTTTCTGCTCCCGGATCATTATCTGAAGCTAGATCTCATCATTTTGTACAAATTCAGAGTACTTTCTGTTTGGGATATGGATAAAAGTTTCATTTCAAGATTTTCCAGTCTGCTGAGTTTGAAATACACTCATGTCCATAAATTAAGGATTATTCAGAATCACACGGAAATCGAACTAAAGTAAAAATTTCACCTGTAGAATTATCACACACATCTTCAAGAATAATATGCAAATTACAGGAAGCCACCTGATGACGCCGATAGTACGTCACAATGACAAGAGTGTAAGAGAGGGGTTCATATGGAATGGTGGTAAAGAAGTAAAATTGTTCACAAACGTTCTGTAAGTCGCTCAGTGTCATTACCGAATAGTTATGACACAGAGGACGCATGTGGATGATTTTTTTACGTGGTAGAATTATCGGCCACCTGAAATGTGAGCGTACTCAGATGGAAGTATCCGAGGAACTTGGAATTGCCCAAACTGTCATCTCTAGGCTTTGGCAACGATTCCAAGAAGATGGAAATGTCAGTAGACGTTACAGTACAGGTCGCCCCCCGAGTTACAACGCCGAATGAAGATCGGTATTTCGTAGTAACTGCCAAAAGAAGCAGACGGAGCACAGCATCTGACCTGTCTCGTCAGCTATCTGCAGCCACGGGTACCACAGTTTCAGGGCAAACCATGTACAGCCGTGTGGGAAATATTGGTTTATATGCTCGGAGGCCTGTCAGATGTGTTCCGCTCATGGCAACTCACTGGCGGTAGAGATTAGCCTAGAGCAGAGAACATACAATGTGGACAGTAGGCTTGTGTGATGTTTTCCGACGAGTCCAGGTTTAGCTTGCAGTCTGATTCACGTCGGACTTTCATATGGAGAAAACCAGGTAACCGTTACCACCAAGACAACATCATTCAACGACACCGTTACGGTGGTGCAGGATTGCTCATTTGGGGTGGAATTATACTACGCTCCAGAATAGATCTGCATGTTCAAATCGGAACCATGAACGGCCACATTCATCGGGACATCATTCTGGAACAACATGTACGTTTATTTAGGGGTGCAATGGGCGCAGAATTTGTGTTTATGGATGACAACGCCCGTCCAAACTAACAAAGCAAACTTCGTAAACGAATGCCTTCAAACTGAGGATATCACCCGTATGGAGTGGCCAGCATTCTCACCTGACTTGAATCCGATAGAGCATGCGTGGGACATGCTTGGCCGACGCGTTTCAGCCCGTCGAATACCTCCTACTTGTGTACCGGAACTTGGGAGAGCATTGATTGCTGATTGGAGTAAGCTTCTCCAAGATCAGCTCGATAATTTAATACTCAGCATGCCTAGGCGTTGTACGGACTGTATTTCAACGCATGGGAGACATACGATGTATTAACCATCATACCAACCATGTAATATTAAGTTTTTGTGAAGGAGATATTTTTTACAATTGCTCCAGGCAGCAAAAATCGTAGTTTTTATGTATGGTATCATACATACACCATCATTTTTGTTCTTTATCTTTTGTTTAATAAATGGTCTTTATGAATAAATCTCGTTTGTTTTTTTCCTGAATCTTTATTTGCCGCAGCTGGCATTATCCTTGATTTATGGATATGAGTGTATATATCATGTAACTTATCAATACCTTTAGGTACTAAAATAATCATATTTAAATAAAAATTTTAATCAATTGATTGCCAATTAAATTAATCTATAAAATATCTGGAAAATATGATTTGGACTAGAGAGGACTTTTTATATCATACATAGCACTTAAATATCCTACAGACAGATGATAATCTAATAAAATTATTACTGCATAATATGTTTTCACAATATATAAATGTCTCAGCATGTGTACATCTATGTATTTAAAACATTTCCGTAACTGACTGACTGACTGAAAGATAATGCACAGACCAAACCGCTGGACCTTAAGGGTTGAAATTTTGCATGGCGATTTTTGTTATAGTGTAGGGATGCACTAAGAAAGATTTTTGAAAAATTCTTCTTAGATTTTTTAAATTAAATTTTGCTCTTTTTGTAACATTCTTTAAAGTTTGCAATTAAAATAATAATCTGAGCGTTATAAAATTTATATCACGAGAAAGATCATAATTCCCTTAAAATGAAATCTTTTTCGAATCTTTACCTCCATCTTCTGATTTTTGGTGAATTTTTAAAGATTAATTTTTAGAATTAATTTATTACATGCTGATCACGTGATTTCATTTCTTTTTGTGATACTTTAAATTAATTTTGCGTCCCGTGCATAAAAATAAACTACATTGACAAAAATATGTTTTTCTCTCTAATGTCAAAGACGATTGGACATTATCGAAAAACATATTAAAATACAGTAAAAGAAATTTTCTTTAAACTGTACCATATTCTTTAGTATGTTCTATTAGACTTAATTATGAATATTTTCTTCTACATTATTTTTGTCTATAAACGTATCCGTTACGATTCTTATATATATATATATATATATATATATATATATATATATATATATATATATATATATATATATATATATATATATATATATTGTTTTTTGGCATTAATTGCATACATTGACCATTGCATTTATTATAAATATATTTTTTTGTGTTTTGCCATTAATTGCATACATTGGCCGTTGTATTTAATTTGAATATACACCATAGAGAAGTCCGAGTATTCAGCTAGTCTAGTATAAACTATTCTGTTACAATAATGTTTCCACCGGTAGAAGTATATCAGGTTTAAATATATTTCGTATTTACCTATATACCACGGACTTCTTCCCAGAGCACTAAATTACAATTGTGATGAAATTCATATGGCTCTTATAGGGGGTTGTATTCTCTATTGGAGCTGTAGAATAATTGTGATCGGCGTCGGTGCCTCCAACTCCACATGGTCCGGCTGGAAACTGGACTAGTTGAGGCTAAGAGGAGTATGGTGATCTGTTCTTTCTCCTCATGAAGTAAGTACTAACAGGTTACAACCCTAAATAAATATTTGAACACGGGATTTTCTTGTGCGTACCAGACTAAATGAACAAAAATACAGGGTGCCCATAAATAAACTTCCCTATTTTTAAAGTTGTCTACAGTCGAAACCATTGTTCAGAAAGTTCTTAAATTCTGTGTAGGACATATTGAAGGGATGGGAATTTGTGTGAGAGAATAAAAAATATTAGTTCAAAATTTCATCACCAGAGGGCGTTTTTTGATAAATTACACATTTAGCCAACATTTACTATAGTTAGAAAAAAAATATTACAACGAGACATGTTCATCATGACGACCATCATTTTCAGCTACCATTTGAAATCGTAAGATAGCATGTTCTACAGTTGACCGAAGTGTGTCCGTTGAAATGCTGAGAATCAGTTTCTTCAAATATGGCCACCATTAATCGAATACCTTTAACAGTCAATGGACCTTTTCGTATCCCCTTCGAACTCCAAAATTTTCGTAGAGCAACTAGTGCTGAATTATCGTTTTGGTAAAACAATTTTACTAACAAATCTCGGTCTGGTAATCGTAACGATGACATTCTGATTAGCAATATGAAGCACACTGAAAAAAAATCTCAATGAAAGTTTCTAGGTTTTATAACAGCTTCTGCTCTACGTCGACAAAAATTAATTTGCATATTTGTTTCTTCTTCGTTCAATTTTTTTGTCCGAAAATTAGTTATCGAACGCGTTTCCGGTCGACTTTGCAATGACTTTAAATATTGTAAAATTTAATGAGTATGAGTTGTTGTGTTAGGGTGACGTATGGATAAAAATATGGTGAAATCTTAATAAAGAACCATTTGTGAATGTGTAATTCATCTAAAAACACCCTCTAGTGTTGAAATTTTGAACTAATTTTTTTATTCGCTCAAACAAATTCCCATCCCTTCAATATGTCCTACACAAAATTTCATAACTTTCTGAACAATAGTTTCTACTGTAGACAACTCTAAGTAGGGAAGTTTAATTATGGACACCCTGTATATTGAACAAATAATAAATTTGAGTACTATTTACGCTGATGAAATCTCAATATTTTAACTTTCAGCATGATACTATATTAAATATAATTACTAATAAGTTGCTTATTTATTTTTACAGTATTTTATACTACCTTATTTCTACAGTATATAACCGAAACACTTTGAAAATTGTTTAAAAAATATTTTCATACCGAAAAAAAAACTTCTTTTTCTTTTTTTCAAAAACACATAAACTGAATGAAAAATTTTCTTATCTCGCAGCACACATTCAAAATAATATTACCAAATCTAAAATTGAAATCCTGTTATCAGGATACACATTGTTTACCCCCGTAAGCCTTGAAAACCGGTTTCATAAAAACAAGGATGTTTTACATAGTAGTGTAAATATTTTTTCACACGTGCAAAAATAAAAATTTATCTTCTCTTTACATACATGAAAGCTGTGTTTCAATACCAAGTGAGAATAACCAAGTCTGAACCCCTATAAATAAATGTTCCAATCCATCAAAAAAAGTATGAAGCAAAGTCTATTTTTTCATGAAAAATAATACTAACCGGCACGAAAAGTTCTGTATCTGTAAAGAAAATGCAAATTCAAGTTGATTTGCAAATAAATAAAAAAACATTAAAGAGGTTTCCTCGATTTTATTTGAAGCATGAATAATCAATGATTGGGGAAAAATAATTTCATACTTTGTCTGAAACCTCAAAAAGTTGTCCAAATTTTGAATTTCGATGTATCTTGTCATAAAACAAGTTTCTGTATAACATGATATGTCTTTACAATATGATTATAAAACAATACATTTTATCCAATTTAATGCTTCTTTTTCCCTTTGTTAATATTTTTATACTAAAGAAATATTTGTTGGATTATGTCTCGGAGACAGTTTATACTATTCGTATCATAAATGTATGATACTCACAGATATAATATATGTCTTATACTAAGTAATGTATCACAATATTGTTTCAATAGTATCAGCCGGCTTTCACATATATATGATAAACGATGTTTGACATAATTGTAACAGTCTGTGATCTGAGCAAATTAATATTAGTCGTGAATCAATTAAATGACTTTTGTGGAATAAAACAGTATTTAAGCGAAGCAAAAATTCAACTTAAAACGATGAAACAAAATATGATAAAATGAAGAAAAGTTTGAAATGTGTAATTTTAACCAGTGCCACATATTCTATGTTTTATATTTATATGAAACTAGCTGAATACCCGTGCTTCGCTACGGAGTACATTCAAATTAAATGCAACGGTAAATGTATGCAATTAATGCCAAAAAATATTTATAATAAATACAACGGTCAATGTATACAATTAATGCTAAAAAATATTTATATATTTATAAAAAATCGTAACGAATATTTTTATAAACAAAATATTGTGGAAATAAATACTCAAATGAAATATAATACAACATACTAAAGAATATAGTATAGTTAATATAGTACAGTTTGAGGACACATTTATTTACTGTATTTTAATATTTGTTTGGATAATGTCCAATCACCTGCCGCATCAGAAAGAAACAAAAATTGTCAATTTATTTCTTTATTATGCACGTGACGCAAAATTAGTTTAAAATAGCACAAAAATAACAGAAACCCCGTTATCAGCATTTAATAAATTAAATTCTAAAAATTAATGTTTAAAATTTCACCAAAATTCAAAAAATGGAGCTAAAGATTCTAAAAAGGTTTCATTTTAAAGGAATTTTTATTATCTTTCTCGTAATATAAATTTTATAATCCTCATATTATTATTTTAAATGCAAACTTTAAAAAAATCACAAAATCAGTTTAAAAATTGAATTTTAAAAAATCTAATAAGAATTATTCAAAAATCTTTCTTAGTACACCCCTACACTATAACAAGAATCACTGCGAAATTTTAGCTCTTTAGGTCCTGCGGTTTGGTCTTTGCGTTATCTGTCAGTGAGTCAATCAGTCAGTCAGTCAGTCAGTTACGGAACTGTTTTATATATATAGATTACACGTGGACTTTTTTATAATTCTTTATGTTAGGCTGAAACATTATTTCTATCTTAAAGTTGTAGCCGGGAGCCAAAAGTGGTAAATATTCAATAAAGAACATAGTTTCACTTCCGAATACCATTATCTCAAGTACCCCGTTCTGCAATCGTGAGCTAATGAGGTTAAAACCAATTGCTTTGTATTTGTCAACAACAACACCATGAGTGAAAAATAGGCAAAACATCAAATAAGACTTCCCTGAGATTTTGAATATACTCTTTAGCAAGTACTTCCTTTCAACACTGAAAAGGGTTCTATAAAGTATATTAGATATTATATTTTCAAAAAAAATGTACTTTCGTATTGTAAATTTGCTATTTATACATGATGCTTTTATTTTTCAAGCGCTTTACAAATTATAAAAAAAACTGTTTAAAATTTTAATTTCAAAGCACACATTTCTTGAAAATAAGATACAAAACGAGATTTTATCTTTAAATTTGTACTTTCCAATTGAAAATTTCAAAATTGGACAAATAATTATTTTTTTTAAACGTTACTAATTAAAAACAAAAGTATTTAAATTTTAATTTCAAACACATATCCCTCAGAAAAAAATGATGTTAGAAAGTTTTACTTTGCATTCTTGAAATCATTATTCCAAAAACAAATCTCTACTTCAGAAACTAAAATCTGAATACCAATAGAACAAAAAAATTCAAGTTTTTCAACATCTTATGTCTTCTAAAACTGATGCAACGCTTTTTGTTTCAAGCGAGATAAAATTAATCTAAACTGGTAGAGAAAATTAATGACACGTCCACAAGTTTGTCATAAACAATTTTTACCCGCACCCCCGTCCATACTTACAATAAATTCTCTCGAAACCCTTATAGCTAAGTACACACACACACACATACACACACAAGAAATCGCGTTCTTCTATAAAATTACATTTATCTTTATAATAAAGCACGACCCCTTTCCAAAATTGC
This sequence comes from Dolomedes plantarius, assembly GCA_907164885.2. Lineage (NCBI taxonomy): Eukaryota > Metazoa > Arthropoda > Arachnida > Araneae > Dolomedidae > Dolomedes > Dolomedes plantarius. Next base: position 83,139,847 of record OU015502.1, on the reverse strand, counting down.
AACGTAAAACTAAAGTAAGTCATAATTTATATCACGCATGTGAAATATCTGGCTTCAATAACATCCTGATATGTCTCTGGTCCGAGTGTTCGAAGTTTATGGGATTCCAAAAGTCAGACTAATATCAAAATTCTTGAGAGCCCTCGAACCACTCCGGATTTATATATTCCGGATTGATATTCTATAATGTCGAAACCGCACATTGCTTGAACTTTATAGCCTCTTATTCTAGAGTTTATGAGACCGCATAGATCAACAGTTTTCAGATCTAACAAGCGCGTGATCTAGCAATAAAGTAATCCCCGAGTAAACCACAAGGGGACACCCGAACTCTACGAGACTTAATTCGTCCAATTAAAAATTAAGTAGTTTAGGCCCTCTAGTGTCAATATCGCCAAACACTCATTTAATATTTGCCTGAATAGAATACTTCTCTCTCTTTGATTCTAACTCTCGTTACTGTCTAATCTGCTGTCCACGGACGCCAGAAATCCGGTCGTTACAACGGTTCTTCTCTTAACTTTATCATGTAAACAGCTCTCCGCACCACGTCCCGTTGCATGGACGCAGGGCAAGTCCAGTGACCACTGCAGCTGATGGCCTCAGATAAATACAATACGTCTTGGAATTAGTGTTTCTCTCTAAATTTCATCTTCAGTACTTTCCTGGATGAACACTTTATCGACTGCATGACTCTTTCGTGCCGATTGCCTATCTCCAAGTTGTACGCATCAGTTCATTCGATTGTCATTATATATATATATATATATATATATATATATATATATATATATATATATATATATATATACGCATTCATACATGTATATTTCTTAAGCTTAAAGATTTTTCATATGGATATCTGGACTAATACAGTCTTCAGACCATCTCGAGTCTAGGATTTTGTGAACATTTCGGCTATGTTCTCCTTGCTTTTGACATACTGTAATTTGAAGATTTCGTCAATAATAAAAATCCAGATAAGATGCAATTCAACGTCGGTGTGTTTGGATTTGTTGTTCTCTATCGGGGATTTGGAGAAATCCATGGCTAATATGTTGTCACAAAACAGCTCTCAAACTTTGGGGCCTTTTGAAATTGCTGTCGAATTCCCACATTCGTCAAAAATTCTTTTATGCCAAGTAAGCTCTTTATATTTTTTCCGCCATGGCGATAAATTCGATTTCCATAATACTCAAAGCAACAGCTTTCTCTTTAAACGTACACTATTTGACAGGCACTTTGTCATAACACGTCAAAATTTTAAATCCACCCATAGATGTACTGCCGTATCTTTTGGTGACGAAATATGCATCTGAAAAAGCTTGCAAATTTAAATTAGTGATATTCCCATATTTAACATAAGATTTCTTCATAACCTCGTAGACGCGATTAATCCATTCCGATAAACTGTTACTGGTTGTTCTTGGAATTGTGAAAAAATGCTAACTGCGTATGAGATATCTGGGCGAAAAAGACCGGGTATGAAGGCTAAAATTCCTATTAGATTTTTGCTTTAGGGAAACGTTTTCATTTCTTCAGTTTCTTCGTGCAACTTTCAGAACTTGGTTTTGGAGTACAGCTCCCTTTGCAATTGGTAGTGAAGAATGGTGGAAATTAATTTTTTTATATGTATTATAGATTTTTATAATATATTCACTTTGGTCAACTAAAGTTTTCCAATTTTCGGCTTGAAAATTGGCACCGAATAGCGTTTTGGACTTTTCTAGAATTTTTTTTATGAAATTTAGCTTTTTACGTTTCTATAATTTCATTTATCTGGATATCGTTTTCTCTAAGAATAATTATGTCATTCGCGTAAGGAAGTAAAATAAATTTATCCCCACAGTTATAAGTGCAGTTGGTACAGAATCAAGCTTTAACGCTTATTACGGGAGCAGTGAATTCCACGATTATTGATGAAATGTTGTTTTTAACAAAAAATAAACCCATTCAAAATATTATACAAGAAAGAGCTTCAATACTTTATGAAAAATTAAGTAGATTCGAGGATACTTATTGGAGGGATTATCAACTCGAAACCTGAAAACCCAGGATAGTTTTGTTCAGAGGGTTTTAGCTCATAGAGAAATCTTTGAATTTCACAGTGAAATACAACTACTTGCGAAACTCAGAAATCCCATGGAACTGTTGAGCATCGAGACTAACTTGAAATTGACTCAATCTTTATCAGAAAAGGGATGTTACATCGGATGTACTAAAGTACATCGCCTTAGAGACCATCGAGACTAGATATCCGGAAAATGAGTGGCTACGTGTTTATACGGATGGATCACAGTTTTCGAGACATCAGAACATTGGAACCGGTGTTTACTTAGAGCTATTTTCTTTTTATGCACCTTTTGGAAGGTGCGGTACTGCCTTTGATGGTAAGATGGAGGCGATACGCATTGCCCTTAAACAGCTAAATTGCCATTTATGTAAATTTCAAATGGTAGTAGTACTGTCAGATTCTCAGGCTGCCATGCAATCCATCAGTTCTTTACAGGTTCCATTAACAAAAGAAATTTCCCAATTCCAACAGCTGCTAATTTTGTTGCGGTCTCATCAAAAGCGTGTTGTTTTGCAATGGATCCTTGGTCATTGCAATTTATATGGTAATGAGCAGGCAGAGTTTCTTGCCAAAAGGGGAGCTGTACTGATACACAGTTCAAAACGAGAAACCTCCTTCCTCACCTCTAAACTATTTATTAAAAATATTATGCAGTTAACGCACCAGGATGAACTTTTTATTTAAAATAGAAACTAATTATAGAAGAAATAATTGTCTTTTAGATATACCTGACAAATCTAGACGGGAGGCAGTGGCTGCTATTTACCGAACATGATTGACTTGCAGCCCATTTATATCACATTGGCATTCTTACTGAGGCTGCCTGCCCCCTGTGCGACAAAGGAAACGAGCCTACGGACATATATCACTTGCGTACCTGTACAGCCCTTCATGAAGATACGGATTCATCGAGATATTAGGAAGCTTATGAAGGGGCGATAACTTTCGTTTATCTCATGAAATTTTTGATGTTTTTATTGCTGTTGTTTCTTTGTTTAATTTTTTTTCATAGTCGTGTACATGGCCTCAACCTTTGGAAATAAAAAAAATAAGTACAGTTGTAGCAGTTATATTTTCTGAAACTTAACTCTACCAATTCCACTTGTATTTTCAGGAACCATTCTCTACGACATTAATGTAAACAATAAGTGGCTCGTTTCAGAGACACACTTTATTAGATTTAACTTGAATACCCGATGACTGTTGCATTAATATATTTTCTTTTAAGGGCGCATAGAGATAAGAACATTTAATGTCGAGCTGGCAATCAGTCAAACAAACCAACAGTACAAAGAAAAAGCGTATAACGCCAAAGTTAACAACCGGCCTATAGACTTCTCCAAATGACTCACCTCTAAATTCGCGGAACCCTTAAGCGACGAGACGGGCTTTATACTGTTGTATACGACCTACTTTATCCTTGGCAGTAAATACCCATCGGAAATCTAAGACTTTAGAATTCTCAGGTCGTTCGATTGGCTCCCATACTCCCCGATCTTTCATTTTTTCAGATCATCTTGCATTGATTCTAACCAGTTTGATTTTTGAGAAGACTCAAAAGCTGGTAAAAAACTTTTTGGAATAATTACCTGACATTCTTCTAGTCAGCTGCCAGTATTGATCACCTGCACTGAGTGAGAAAAGTGTATATATATATATATATATATATATATATATATATATATATATATATATATATATATATATATATATATATATATATATATATATATACTATATATATATATGTGTGTGTGTGTGTGTGTAGAACTAAATTGCATTGAAGACCAGTACTTTTATTTGATTGATAGGTCGTGTATTTTAAACATTAAATAAGTAGAAGAATCGCTAAATTATCCGTCGCTTTCATAGACTTCAAAGTTATCAGACTAAGTCTGAAATCCCTTACATCGTTTAAAGTGTTTACTAATTATGAACAAAAGTATTTGAAATATATATTCCTCACAAAAAAAATGATGGTACAAGATTCTGCTTTAAATCATTCTTAAAAGAAATAAATCTCTATTTCAGAACATCTAAATACCAACGCAACAAGCATGTTTCAAGTTTCGAACCACTTAAGCCCTCTAAAATTGATGCACGCTTTTTGTTTCAAGCAAGATAAAATTCCTTCAAACTGGTAAGAAAATTAATGACACGTCTGCAAGTTTTCCATAAACCATTCCCACCCCCCATCCCCCGTCCATGCTTTAAAATAAGTTCTCTTGAAAAACCACGATAGCTAAATGGAGACTATCCCTTTTCTCTAAATTTTAAATAAGGTTAGAAACATTTTATTTCCGAAATTGAATTTATTTCTCATTTCTGTATACTAAACGTGTTCCCGAAAACAGATGACATCAACATTTTTCATAAACATATCTCGTGTAAGGCTATCTGCAGAATTCTTTTAAAAAAAGTAAATGTATTTATTCGACGTAAATGGAATATTTTGAACAATGCATTTCTTATGCATCAATATTCCGGGAATATTTTCAGTGCATTTTATTAAAAAAAAAAAACTTACTACGTTTCCTCAACGTAATATATATATATATATATATATATATATATATATATATATATATATATATATATATATATATATATATATATATATATATATATATATATATATATATATATATATATATATATATATATATATATATATATATATTTATATATATATATATATATATATATATATATATATATATGTGTGTGTGTGTGTGTGTATTTGTAGAACAAAATTTAAGACCAGCGTTTGAAGTTTCAGATTCGTGTTCTTTGAACTTTAGATGAATGGAAGAATCGTGAGTTTAACCCTTGCATATAAACACTTATAAGTTATTAAACTGTGGAATTCTTTATCTATTCAGGCATCCATATCAACTAAATGACTCAAGTGTTCTTGAGGCGGAGAAACTAACAACCAACATATATGCTATCTAACACACATTGCTTTTTTACAGTTAATAATGCGACTCTTGCCAAATTTCATATTTGTATGAAAAATAATTGTTGCTCTAAGAACTTATAATTTGTTTTCTGTATTGGACAGAGTTTAAATATTTTGAACATGATAAACATTTCAAAATAATTTTAATTTCCTCCTTTATAATGATATAGAATGACTATATTTTTTTTTTCTTCTACAGTATTCTTCTTAAAAGAAAGCGTAATATATCAATACAAAACTCATTAATTTATTTGATTATTCCTTAACGTATGTTCTTTACTTCTATTCATATTGATAATACAGAGTTTATATGACGGCTTATGTGTTATTTAATTCAAAACTTCTGCTAAGAAAATAGATATTTCAGAACAAAATTTATTGCATTTGCTGTACTATTCTTTAACGAATACCATTAAAGACCCTTAATGGAAAATTTCCATTTTACTTGGTTAAAATTAGATTATTATTTTGGAAGACTTCCTAGTATGTTATACATTTTACATTTTATAATTTAATGAAATATATTTGTTTTTAAGATATTAGTTCCTCATCCAGTGACTAGAGGAAAAGGATCTTGACCCAGATGATTAAATTCCTAATCAAACTTAATGCAAACTTATTATAAACCCACTGTCTTTAATCGATTCAAGCTGTTTTTGTGTCAGATAATATTAAATTAATATTAAGTTAGGAATAAAAGATAAACATGCTTCAGAATTGCATGGAAGATGTCGTGCCAAAAGCTATTTGGCCAATGCCCAATAATTTAAGAAGTAACTTTGGTTATGCAATGTACATTTACATTTTAACATGTATCGGATATTGTTTATTTTTCTTTTCTTTATCTATATTAACGGAAAAAAAATTTTGTTTATTCACTGTCTCTGATGCAATAATTATTTGAAGTATACTAAGATTTTTGTACATGAAGACTTGAAAAGTTTTGTACATGAAGACTTGAAAGACTCTGTAGTATCTCCGTTATCTCAAGAGACTATTGTATTACATTGATGTGTGCTTAAAACTGAGATTATGTCGATGTATGTATATACTGTGGTACCTCCCTTAACGGACACTCCCGAATAGCGGACACCTCTAATTAACGGACATTTTTACGAGTCCCAGTCCCTTTATATAAGACAATCCATGTTATTCCCTCTAGATAGCGGACACTCCGAATAGCGGACAGGTATTTTTGAAAAACTTTCAATTTCTTTGGCAAAATTATACTAACAAAATTAAACACAAGCAAGCAAAAAAATATATGCTTATGCGTCTTTAAAACGAACTTTTTCCGACTCCTCCCTTCCGTGCTTGACAGAATTTAATTCGACCCTAAAATGTGTACAATGACATACTTCTGCTCCCCTCACCCTTTCTTTCTTCCCAAACTCCCCTTGTTTCTTGGAATTTAGAGTCGGGAAACCTCTTTGAGGGGGGGCTTGGTGTTTGGTCACTGGCGAGGCTAAACTTTACTTGTCTATTCAGTTTAGTGCGACAGTGCAAACGGATTCAGATCGTGTTAAAATGGCGTCGAAAAGGAAGAGATTGCATTTGAGAGAAAAAGTTGACGTTTAGGAAATTGCTGAAAAGGAAAAGCTGAGCGTTCGTAGCCGTGCCGAAAGTTTCCACGGTGGTAAAACCCATATTATTGAAATTTTGAAGGATAAAGAAGGAATTCGAAAAATGTGGGTTCTGAATTCGAACGAAAATTTGAAAAAATTAAAGTTTCGTAAGACGGAAACAAGCGAAATTGACGAAGTGTTGGTGAAATGGTTCCCTTCTGCTCGTGCAAAGAACATTCCTGTAAGTGGTGTTTTGCTCCAAGAAAAACCCAGAGAAGTCGATGAAAGTTTGGGATTAGAAACTTTTAAGGACTCAAATGGATGGCTATAAAAATTCCGGACACATCACAACATATCTGTTACACAGATTTGAGGCGAAGAAAAATCTGTAAATTCAAATGAAGTAACAGATGGGATTGAAAGCTTAAATCTTTGTGCAAAGGAATGCTGACAGAGAAATTTTGAATGCCGATGAAACTGGACTATTTTACCACGCTTTTTCGGACAATACCTTATGTTTTAATGGTGGAAAATGTAGTGGCGGGAAAATTTCAAAAGAGCAGCTCACTCGTTTGTTGTTTTTCAACATGCTGGGAGACTTCGAAACACCAAGTGTTGCTCGAAAAGCTAAGAAGCCTGGATGTTTAAAGAACACTGATGTACGAAATCTTTCGTGGAAGTCAAATAAGAAAGCGTGGATGACTACTGAGATAATTAGCGATTGGTTGGTGGAGTTAGACAAGAAAATGAAGAAACAAAAGAGAAAAATCATTTTCTTCATGGACAATGCTACTTCCCATCCTGATGACTTAAAGCTCAAAAATGTTAATTTAGTTTTCTTGCCTACTAACACCACTTGGCTGCTACAACCACTTGATCAGGGAGTTATCCACAGCTTTAAAGTACGATACAGAAAGCTTCTTCTCAGACATGTGCTTTCTCAGATTATCTCCTGCAAATCCAGCGAAGAGTTGGCAAAATCGGTATCTGTTTTGGATGCGTTCTAAAATGTTTTAAGAAGGCGGTATTCTTGAGTACAAGTAGCAACTGACAGTACTATTTAAAATCGAAAAAGAACTTGAAGATCTAGTAGCCTATTTGTAGTCAAATGTCAGTGTTGAAGAATATGTCAAGATCGATGAACATTTACCCATTGAGGAAGAAAACCTTCATGTTTCCAATTTAATTCATAGGGACACTACTGAAGCACTGGCCCTTTCTGAGGATGATGATGAGGAATCGCCAGTGGAAGACTGCAAATCCAAAAATTTTTCGGAAGCACTGATATACAGCAAACAGTTAAAACAGTTCTTTCTGAACAACGAAGATTCGGAGGGACTAGCAAAACTAAATCCTATGAAGATTCACCTTGAAAAACAGGTTTGCTGTGTAAAAAATATAAATCTAACTTTGTTAACAGATTTTTTTCAGTAGTAATAAAAATAATTTAGCTTCTATACATTGTATTTTGGGATTATTTTATGTAAAATAAAAGGATTAGCACACAAATGAACGGTAAAGTAGTTATTCTTATTCCTTTTTAATTAAAATTGCAGTCGTAATTTTTGATCAAATGTCAAACAGAAGTGCAAAAACTTTTTTATAAAAAGATTGTCCTCTCCAATAGCGGACACCCCTTAATAACGGACAAAACTTTTGGTCCCATGAATGTCCGCTTTTCGGAGGTACCACTGTATATCTATATATAGAGAGAGAGAGATAGATAGATATAGATATTTATAGCTGTAGGTGTCTGCGTGTAAAACTAAATAAAAATGCAGACTAGCATTTTCAATTTTTATGTCTATTTTAATAAATATCTACTGAATCTAATTATCTGTTACCTATTTTAAGGGAACAGTGGACTTTCAAAATTGTGAAATTGGTCCAAAAATTCGATTTTTTTATTTTATTGAATTGTGAAACTACGTACGAGTAGGAATGTATTGCAAAAATATTTTCTTTTTTATTTCTGGGATTACATTCGTAGTTAGAGGCATTTGTATTTGTAAACAAAGTTGCCTAAAGTAGAGTTTCATTTGAATTTTGTCACTCATCATTGTACATGATAATGGTACAATTATGAGAAATGTTGAAAAGCTATAATATATTTATCTAAATCTATGGCAAATAGAATTTCCATTGCATATATATTTATAGGGTAAGTGATATTTATTTGCTATGTAGTAATTTAATTTCGATATTATGGTGTTACTAATAGCAATATCTTTAAATGTATGTTTCTCAAAATAAAAATTTTCATGTCATATGAATATCCAAACTGCTCCATGCGCATTTCTTATTATCGTATTGATTTGAAATTTAAGTTTTATGTACCTAAGAGTATATAAAATAAATCTTATTGAAAAAATATGCTTCGTAGTTCAGAATTTCTAAATTATGTACTTGAAAAAATGATTTATAGGTATTTTGCGAAATAAAAAGGGTGTTTTTACTATTATTATTTTTTCTCTTTATATTTTTAATGAATTCTTAAAATAATCAATAAGATTCATTGTTAGTTCTATAAGGTATCTTGTAAATAAAAATTGCCATATTATATGCAAAAGAAACGCGTATGGGACATTTTTATTAGGCCAATTATTAATATAATTATTAATTCATAATTTATAAATTATTAATATTTCATTATTAAATTTTAACCACATTTGCATAACTATGGTGCTAATCACATTCAAATTTCAAGTAAATCCATTCAAAGCAAAAAAAGGTTAGGTTTGAAAGTCCACTGTCCCCTTAATCATGTTATTCAATCGAAATTTTTTACGTTTTCCAAAGTTCATACTTTTTATTCGCTTTTTTTCCGGTCTAAATACTTGAAAAACCTCGTAGTGTCTGCAGTTTTACTATTCCATTACACTAATTTTTGCTTGCAACGGAGATTGTTTTGAAGAAGTGTACATTTTAATACATATATACTGAACAGTTTACCTTCTACGTGTTTTAATCATTTAATTTAATATGAACTTTTCACGTTTTCAAAATTTTATCTTTTTCATTCACGGTGTTTCCCTGTCTAATTGTTTAAAAAACACCGCAGTGTCTGCAGTATCTCAATAGACCAATGACTTAGGGTGATTTCTGCCTGAAACAGATAATATTTTCATGCATAGTCCATTTTAATACATATCTACTGAGCATATTTGCATGTTATCTACTTTAATCTGGCTATCTATTCGGAATTTTTATTCTCGCTTTGAAAATAATTTTTTTTCATTCTCAGATTTTCTTTTCTTAATACTTTAAAAACCCTGCAGTATCTCACCAGATTATTACATAGTGCTGTTTTGGGCCTACAGCTGATATTATTTTAACATTTTTTTTTTCTAAATCTATTAAATTGCTATCCATTTTAATCTTGTTATTTTATCTGAACTTTTTCACATTTTGATAAGTTCAAATTTTTTATTCGCTGTTTTTTGTGTCTAAACACTTGAAACACAACATCACAATAAACTATTGGTTTATACCGATTTCTGCCTATAGCAGAGATTACTTTGATTAATATTTATTAAATTGATTTGTTATCCATTTTAATAATGTTATTTATTCCAAACTTATTCACATTTTTAGAGAACGGTGGACGTTTAAATTTATGTTTATTTTTACTTTTTATCATAGGGATACGAAATTTTGTACATGTATACATTTCACCGTAAGTAAAAGGTGTGACCATAAAGTTACCGGACATTTTTTTTATAAATAAGAAAAATATGACTCACCTTCAAATAAATTTATCTCCTTCAAAATAATCGTCAAAGGTGTATATCCAATATTCGTCAAAGGTGTATATCCAATATTCGTCAAAGGTGTATATCCAATTTTCCAACGTTTCTTCAAGTCATCCAAACATTGTTTATAGGCGTTGGAACTAACCGTTCGAAAAATACGCGTAACATTTGATTTAATATCCGAAACGTTTTCAAATCTTTGTCCTTTCATGGCCATCTTAAGATTTGGAAAGAGGAAATTATCAGTTGTCGATAAGTAACAACTCAGCAGCTTTCAGACATGCTTAGGATAAGCAAAGAAAGCTGTAGATTAATTCTAATCGAAAATCTGAAAATTTAAAAAAAAATTTTTGATTTGTGCTTCGTATTTTGACAGAACAGAAAAAAGAAGACAGAGAAGCTTGGTGTGAAGATTTGCTGACTACTGCGCCACAGGACAACAATTTTTTACAATGTATTATAGCAGCAGATGAGACCTGGTGTCTACAATACGACCCAGAAATAAAAAGACAAAGTGCACAGTGGAAAGGGTCGTCTTCTCCCATACAAAAGAAAGCACGGATGTCAAAATCAATGACGAAGGTGGCTCTGATTACATTTTGTGATTATAAAGGACTTATTCACCACCAATTTGTTCCTGAAAATCAAACATTTATTCCGTATTTTTACAAGGAGGTGCTTTTTCGATTAACAAACAGGATGAGGCTGGTTAGGAAGGAACTGTTTGATTATGGGCAATGGTTTCTTTTACTCGATAATGCTAGGCTCCATACAGCAATTTCTTTAAGACAATATCTTGCTAAGCATTCAATTACAGTGATAAATCACTCACCATATTCTCCCAACTTATCGCCAGATGATTTTTTCCTTTTTCCGAAGCTTAAGATGGCCATGAAAGGACAGAAATTTGAAAATGTCTCGGATATTAAATCAAATGTTACGCGTGATTTGCAAACGGTCAGTTCCAACTCCTTTAAACAGTGTTTTGACGACTTGAAGAAACGTTGTAAAAATTGTATAGACTCCTTTGGTGATTATTTTAAAGGAGATAAATTTACTTGAAGGTGAATAATATTTTAATTATTTATAAAAAATTGTCCGGTTACTTTATGGGTGCACCTTGTATATAGAATACCTTTAAAGAATTTTCCAGTCTTATTATAATTTTAAGGTCTTTTAAAAAATTAATTTTATTAACAAAATTTTAAAACTCTCTTTGCGACTTAATTGTTTAGTTATTTCCTCGATTTTCCTTTTAATCACTTAAAACTGAAATAAATCTGGTTTTGAATTTTTTAATCCCTTGAAAAGTTAATTTTCGAGAGATTATTTTTTTGTGAGTTACATCCACATTTTCATCAAAATTTTGCCTCTTAATAAGTTATAAATCAAATTTAATTATCTTTACGCAATCGGATTGTAAAATGCATACCCAGTTTCTTAGTAAGCAGTATCAGGATTCGCATAAAAAAATTTCATGAATTTTGAACAAAATTTAAGTCGCATGGAGCATTTTAAAAATTTAAAAACCTATAAACATGTTTTGAGAAAAACTGATTTAGTTTATTACTACACTTACCTTTATTACTTACTTTGTAGAGGCTTCCTAAATGATTTTTTACTTTAAAAAAAACAGTTTTGGTACTATTATCCTACAGAAAAAAAATTTAAATATATATATATATATATATATATATATATATATATATATATATATATATATATTAATAAATTACAATACCACAATCAATATTACAATAAAAAGATTTGCTCAAATAAAGGTCCAATGTTCCCTTAATTTCTTCTGATGTGTTTTCTATTAAAACTGAGTTTAAAGAATTTGAAAGGGTACTGACCCTTCCATGAAAGAAAAATATTTCGTCTACTTTTTTATTTATTTATTTATTTATTTATTCATTTTTTTGCTGCTTGCTTTTTATTAATAAATAGAAAAAAAATTATAAATTTTATTTTAGAAACATATCTATTTATTTTTTCTCTATTGTACATGTATACTATCTTAACCCTGTGGCAGACATCCAATAAGTTTTGCAGACCTAACTATCGTTAGCAAAATGCTCTTACAACACGCAAAATGTTTCTCTCCGGAAATGTATTTATAGATGCCGTCAAATTTGAGTTCAAAGGCATATAATCGTTACCAAGATTCCCATTTGCGTTTTCAATTAGTCCTTAGATATCATTATGCTATTTTGCATTTCTTCTTGAGACGGGATGAATTTCCTTATAATATAAAGAATGGATAAACAGGTCAAAACATTATCCTATTCCAGGAAACAGGTTGGAATCATGATTCGTTTTAAAGCTAGACTATGAGTTCACTGTATTTTAGAGTAGTTTTCTTGGATTTCAATACCCCATATATATAATTTGTTGCTGATTTTTTTCATATACAAGTGCATATTAGATTAATGTGAAAGATTTAATGTAAATTTTCAATGTAAATTTAAGAAGATTTAATTCCATAAAATTCAATTTCCATATGACGATATTAACTTTCTAGTTTGAGAGTATAAATTAATATGCATATACAGGTGCTATCTAACTCCTGAATGTTCATTATACGGTTTTATATTCAATTTCTAGGAAGTTTTACTTGAATGTTCTCCTTATTTCACTTCTCAGTTTATTTCTCATGCTGTATTACTCATATAGGCCTGAAGGGGATTCATCACCTTTGAATCTTCAAAAATTTGAATTTCACTTTTTTGCATTTTTAGAATATTTATACTTTTTTGAATTATTTAAAACAAACCGCGTTAAAATATTAATATTCCAAATAGAACATTAAAAACTATGACATGAAAGAAGTAGAATGGAAACATTACCAATGGAAACATTATCAGTGTGGGAACTTTAAAAGCCATTTTCTCGTAATGACCATTTTCATACTTCCGCACACTGTATAAAGGATATTACTGCAGATATTGTTTTCATATTTTCAGGATAAATGTATAATGATGCTACAAAAAAATATGCACTTTAGTTTTTCTTAAACCCTACACTGCATAGTGATGCATATGTGAATCAATGTGAATCAATTAAAATTTCACCCTATAATAAATCTAAGAAAACGAATTTCCATTTATTGCATACTGGTTCTTTTATGAATCGATCCTTTTTATCCATTTCATTCTGATTTTCAATTTTTTTTTTAAATATTTTCTAGTCCCAAACATGTTTGTAAAAAAATATAGTTGTAAAAAAAAATCATGCAGTGTAGGGTTAAAAAATTATTTTACTATGAATTTATAGCATTTGGCTTGTAATTTTAATGGGCTTTTTCAGTTTTTTAAATCTGATTGTCCTGGAGTAAATATTTCTTTTTGTGTTTTAAGATTTAAATAGGTGTATAAATATCCTTATGTTTTAACATCACAAAAATTAAAAAAATATTATTTAAACTTAATTAGTGTTATTGAAAGTCTGCGCGCAATGTATCAGTATAAATTTGAAATTTTCATAAAATGCACTCAATTCTTACTTCATAAATAAAATTCTTATTTACTTGTAATAAAATTAATTCTGCGAACATAATCTACAAAGTTTAGAGAAGTAATACTGAATATTTCATATAATAGATAAAAAATTATAGCAGTCCGAACAAAGAAGAAAGAATATGTCTTTTCAACTTGTGTATAGGTAATGACTCCCCTGAAATGCGTACACAGAAATCATGATGTTTATAGTATACATGTTAATTTCAATGTCAAAGTGGACTTGGCTATTTACCACTGAAAAGTGATAAAATTTTATTGAAATTCTAAACCTTTTTTTTACATGTAAGAGTGCAACAAATCTAGTGTCTTTAGAGAGTAACTTTTATTTAAATTATGAAGAAATCTCCGATCTTAAAAGATATACCTCAAGTAAGAAATATTTCAGCAATGAATTCTGGCTTTAAGCAGATTTTTTTAATTAAATATAGCTTAAAGTATAAAAACAAACTAAGCAAAACTTCCTAGTCTTTTGAATACTTCTGATATATGACATAACAGGGTGTAAGTGTTTATATAAGCGAGATTTAGTTTTTAGCAAATTTTCATATTATTTTAATACTAAAATACATTTGTAGAGAGGCAAGCTCAAAGTATAAAAACAAACGAAAAACAAACTAAGCAAAACTTCCTAGTCTTTTGAATACTTCTGATATATGACATAACAGGGTGTAAGTGTTTAATATAAGCGAGATTTAGTTTTTAGCAAATTTTCATATTATTTTAATAATAAAATACATTTGTAGAGAGGCAAAAAATTTGTCAAAAATTGAGTAACTATCGTTCTTATAAGATTTTCCTAATCATAAAAATAAAATGGCACTTCAGAAATCCCCACTTTAAATATTAGCAAACAGTGGAAGACATAATTGATCCAATACTAATAAATGTTGAGTTTCATTTCTTCAGGTTTCTCGAAAAAATATTTTTGTTTTATATCTTCTTGAGCAATAATATACCTGTCATTTTTTTTCTATAAGCAAGAGGGCAAGAAGCATTTAGTCTTTAGAAAAAATTGTAAGTAAAATTATTTAAAAAATTTACCTTTCTGAAATGTATGCCTCAGTTAAATAACATCTTAGCAATGTAATTACTTTTATGAGAAACTAAATATTAATATTGTAAGAAACTTGTTTTAAAAAATAATTGTTGGATATGAGTACAATTTTAAAAAAAAAATGAAAGTAAACTCGAAGTTTTTCCAAAATCAAATTAAACAAAGCTTCCTTGTCATTCTAATACTTCAGATCTAATATACGACAGGGTGTTAACATTTTGTATAAAAACGATTTAGTTTTAAGTAAATTTTCTTAATATTTTAATAATAAAAATAATTTCTAGAGAGGTAAAAATATTAATCATGCATACAGTAAGTATCGTTCTTACATGATTTATAAAAATATAAAAATAGAATGCCACTCGAGCTATCACAAAAGTTAATATAAGGGAAAAATGGATGACCAATAAATTTTGAATTCTCTTTTTTCATGTAATATACCTGTCTATATCTTTTTATTACTATACTAGCTGAAAAACCGTACTTCACACAGGAGAACATTAAAATTAAATACAACGGTCAGTGTATACGTTTAATGTCAAATATATATATATATATATATATATATATATATATATATATATATATATATATATATATATATATATATATATATATATATATATATATATATATATATATATATATATATATATATATATATATACACTCATGGACAAAAAAATTAGCGCACCAAGAAATAATTGCGGGATCGTAACGAAACTTGCAATGAAGGTACATGTCGGGGAGATATGCAAATGATTAGAAATGCAGCATGATTGCGCATTACGTATAGCCGGTAGAGGACGTTGAACATCGTACTCTGTGGAGTATAAAACAGGTAACCAAAGCTTGTTTGAGTGTGCTGAATCATTTACAAAGGAAGAGCTGAGATAGACATGCCATTACGCCGTGTTCGAAGACAATATAAGCAGTTGTCGCAGTTTGAGAGGGGGAGAATCGTCGGGATGATGGAAGCTGGGTGGTCAGCTAGGCGAGTAGCTCGTCAATTAGGCCGCTCTGATTGTGTTGTGAGGAGGTGTTGGGACCAGTGGACCCGAGAGATGTCATGTACACGAAGACAAGGCTCAGGACGCCCTCGACAGACCAGTCGACGAGAAGACCGCCACATCGTAAGAAATGCACGCGTACAGCCAACTGCTTCATCGGCCGCCATCCAGGCACAGGGAGCACCTTCACTAGGGGCCTCTGTGTCTTCTCGAACCATACGAAGGCGCCTGGCTGAAGGACAGTTGGTATCGCGGCGCCCATTACGTGTGCTGCCCTTGACGCCTACTCATCGACGCCTCCGTTTTGAGTTTTGCCGCGCACGAGGAAACTGGACTGCAGCGGAATTGAACCAGGTCGTCTTTAGCGACGAATCCAGATTCAATCTCGGTAGTGATGACAATCGTGTTCGTGTGTGGAGAGCCCGTGGTGAACGCTTCAATCCTGCCTTTGCTGTACAGCGACACATCGCTCCCACAGCTGGTGTGATGGTATAGGGTGCCATTGCCTACAATACACGGTCACCCCTAGTATTGTTCCGTGGCACCATGACAGCCCAGCGGTATGTTCATGAAATCCTGCAACCACATGTGTTGCCACTCATGCAACGGCTCCCAGGAGCCATTTTTCAACAAGACAATGCTCGGCCTCATACGGCAAGGGTGTCACAAGACTGTCTCCGCACTGTTACTACCCTTCCTTGGCCTGCCCGATCCCCAGATTTGTCTCCAATCGAGCATATCTGGGATCATTTGGGACGACGAGTTGGGCATCCCACGAGTTTGAACTAACTAGAGGCAAGGTTACAGCAAATATGGAACGAAATGTCTCAAGACATCATACAGAACTTGTATGACTCAGTGCCCGATCGTATCGCATCGTGCATTCGCGCTAGAGGGGGTCCAACGGAGTATTAACTCCACCGTTCTTTTGCCTTTTTCTCTGAAATAAATTATCCCTTTTCTTTGATTTTCTTATCATTTACTTATATCAAAGTAGTCATTACGTATGTAAAATTTCGTTTCATTTTGAAGACTCCTTCTTGGTGCGCTAATTTTTTTGTCCATGAGTGTATATATATATATATACACTCAATTCCAAATGTTAAGCACGGAGAGGAAAATGTTAATTTCCGTAAGCCAATCTGAATTAAAGAAGCTGAAATTTGCTGCAAAGGTAGAAGGAAGTATGCAAATATGTTAGGTAACAGCCAATCACGGTTTCGCTTCGAGAAATATGCAAAACAGTCAGTCGTATAAGAAGCCGGCATTGTGAAGGGTTACAGGAGTTGCATGTAAGTGCTGATGAAAGGAGTTTAGAACATTCTTACGACTTGCTTTCAAGCTAGACGTGTTTCTATGGATTCCAGAAGACGAATGGAAGATTCTGAGCGCTGGCGGGCTGTCGGACGCATTGAAGTTGGACAGTCTATCACATATGTTGCTCTTTTCTTCGGCGTTCATCATTCCGTCATTTCACGATTATGGAAACAATTCCAAACCAGCCAAACAGTTGTCAGAAAACCTGTAGCCGGTCGTTCAAGGGTTACGACCCCCTCGGAATATCGATATATTGCTGTTGTAGCCAAGCGGAATCGAAGATCGACCTCCACACGTGTGACTTCTATGGCTACTGCGGCCATTGGTAAGACGATATCTGCCCCTTCTGTTCGTGGAAGGCTACACATGATTGTTCTGTACGCCCGGGTACCACGACTTTGTGTTCCTTTATCCGTCCAATCTAGAGGGGCACAAATTAAAGTGGTGCCGACAGCATGTGAATTCGACTGTGTCTGATTAAGGCAACGTTATGTTCATAGATGAGTCCAGATTTGCCCTACAATCCGATGGTAAGCGTGTAAGGGGCTGCAGGGAACAAAGCACACGCAATTGGCCCGAGAACATCACAGAACATCACGCATTCCGCGGTCGAAGCATCATGGCCTAGGCAGGGATTTGATTGGGATATCGCATCGACCTACACATCTACAGGCGAGGTTCTGTCACGGCTGTACGGTATAGAGATGAAGTCGTAGACCACACTGTGAAACTGTATGCTGCAGCAGTTGGTCCTTCTTTCGTTTTAATGGACGATAATGCCCGTCCCCATAGAGCTGTCATCGTTGACGACTTTCTGGAGAGTGAGGAGATTGCGAGTATGGAGTGGCCGGCTTACTCGCCGGAACTTAATCTAATTGAAAATATTTGGGATGCCCTCGGCCGTGCTGTATGTAGACGTTTCCCACCTCCAGCCACTCTCAGAGATTTAGAAACTGCCCTACAGGAGAAATAGCTATTATTGGACACTGCGGTGGTTGATCACCTCGTAGCAAGCATGATCACACGCTGTACACTTTGTATGAAGGTGAGGGGTGCTCACATACCCTATTCATGTCGGTTTTTGTTGTTTGTTTTGCATTTAAACGCAAATATGACGTCATCTTATAATTTATGAAAATTCAATATTTTTTTATCTCTGTATGAAATTCTATGTTTTTTTTCATGAAAAAACATAGAGCTACTTACTTGCAGCATTTCATGTCAATCAAAGCAGTACTTGTCCATTTTTTCACATTTTACCCCTCCGTGCTTAACTTTTGGAAGTGAGTGTATATAGGGTAACTCTAGGATAGATGGCCATAGTTTTTAAACATTGAAATAAAAATTCTTAGAATGCAAACACAAGACATATTTATGCATCTTTAAAATTCTTAAGCATATACTCATCATATTTTGGGCAAAAAATAATTAAACATTGAGAACAAAAAGTGGGAAACATAGTTTGAAATTAAAATGGCAGATGGCCATCTCTCCTTCAAGCCGAGGAGAGATGGCCATCCAATAGAAGAAAGAAAAAGTGAATTTAAAATAGCAAAAAACAACACATTTCATATAGTTAACCATTAAAAACATATAGCAATTTGCAAAAATGCAATTATTTCACGGAAAATGAGTGAGTAAAATACGAATAAACAGCATTAGAAGTAAAATTTCAACCCTTCACTTTTCGTAAAACTTTACCACATTTTTGGCAAAGGTCTTGATAGTTTGTATACGTTTCATGGTACTAATTCAGGCACCTTATGCATTTTATGCAGACATCCTTTTTGGTGTTGGTATTGTATTCTTCTCCAGAACTAACACAGTGATCCTCATCAAATTCTATTCCCTCGTAATCTGTAGAATCTGATAATTTAAAATGTACTTCACCTTCAGTAGTTTGAAGTAGGTATGTATTTCGTCACGATTCATAGCTTCACTTCTCGCAAGCGACACTCCTTCAGCTTTTCTGATTGATATATCAGAATGACGACTTAGGAATAGACTTAGCTAAACATACCCAGCCTTTTCACTTGTATCATTAAAACGGTGCTTTATATCTAGTTTTTTTGGCAAATTCAAAAGCGAGAATTCTCACATCATCTGGAGTAAATGGGAATTCTTTTTTCTGCATTCGTTTAATGTGCTTTACTAATCTTTCTTCGTTTTCTTTTCCAAACATCGGACCAGGACCCATGCTCCCTTCATGGAATTATTGGTCTTCAATCGTCACCCAAAAGTCTTGCTTGGAATGTGAAACGCTGCAGATGCTCCTTTTACAGAATATGATCCCATTTGCACAGCCTGCATTGCCTTAGGTTTGGTTTAGAACGCTACGGTCAATTTTTGCAACACGAGGGCTAATTAGACCGGGACCAACAGCTTAAAGCCGATTCCGAACGGCTACAAACGTCCATGCCAAGAGTGGGATTAAGCCATTGCCTTAGAGAAATCATTTTGACCCTAGGTCCTTCGGTTTGAATGCATTTATTCGGCATCTTGAAAAACTGGAAAAAAAACATCGTTCGGCATATTATATTATTATTATTATTGAAATATTAATACTAGTTAAAATTGAAACAATTTTATCCATTAATATAATTATAAACATAAAAGTTATATAATTATTTAAAATGTAATTATATTTAGTTAAAATCCTCACTCCGTATAGTTTCGAAATATTGATTAAAAGTGGTCATCTCTCCTCGATTTTATGTGGCCATCTATCCTGAAATTGAAGGACAGATGATCACCCAATTTAAAGCGTCACTTCGACATTGTACGTCTTTGCTTTAGGCTTAGAAACAAAGACTGGATTATATACGTGCCTTAAAAGTCCGTAAAATAAAAAACAAAAACTAACTTACTTATTGCAAAACATTCAGATACCTAACCCAACAAAAATATTCAACCACTAAATTAAATAAACATTAAAATATCATTTACTCTTTATAATCGAAAAACACAGCTGTACCTCGCAATGAATGAGCTCGTTGAACATTTTCTAAGAAAAAAAGTTTTAACTGCAATATATAATCAAGTTTTGGAAATATTTAGACTGGCCATCTCTCCTCTATGGCCATCTATCCTAGAGTTACCCTATATAATAAATACAACGATCAATGTATGCAAATGATTAAAAAACAAAAAAAAACATATTTATAAAAAAAATCGTAAGTGATATTTTTATAGACATAATAATGTAGAAGAAAAATATTCAAATTAAATCTAATAGACCATACTAAAGAATATAGTACAGTTGGATGAACATTTCTTTTTCTGTATTTTAATATTTTTATGGTCAATGTCCAATCGTCTGCCGCATCAGCAAGAAATTTTTTTGTCTATTTCGTTGTTATGCAAGTGACGCAAAATTGGATTAAGTATCACAAAAAGAAAAGAAACCCCGTGATCAGCATTTAATAAATAAAATTCTAAAAATTAATATTTAAAAATTCACCAAAAATCAGAAACTGGAGTTAAAAATTCGAAAAAGATTTCATTTTAAAGGAATTTTTATGATATCTCTCGTGATATAAATTTTATAACCCTCGTATTATTATTGTAAATGCAAACTTTAAAGAATGTTACAAAACAGCTTAAAAATTTAATTTAAAAAAATCTAAGAAGAATTTTTCAAAAATCTTTCTGCACACTTACATTTTAAGAAGAATCGCCGTGCAAAATTTCAGCTCTTTAGGTCCAGCGGTTTAGTTTGTGCGTTATATGTCAGTCAGCCAGTCAGTTACAGAAATGTTTTATATATATATAGATTAATTTCTGCTGATATTTTACGTACTATTTTATAAAATGTAAATATATTTATAACTATGTCTTTGTTTATACTTCTCCTCTGTTACTCACGATACCGTAATTTGTTCTTATTTATTTATAGAAATGAATATGTTTCAATTTATGTAAAAACATCTTACGTCAAGAAAAAGTTAATGACGTTGCAAGATGTATTTCTGAAGAAGAATTTAGACGATAAAAGAAAAGAACACATGCATTCGATTTTTTCATGTTATGAATTCCTGTTAGTAGATCCCTACAGACGCGCTTCGCGAAATTGCTTATATCTTGGATATCTTCCTAAATTTGGAAGATTTTTTTTCTCTTGTTTCGGGGAAAATGTATGAAAATATTTCCAACACGAGACATAAATTTTAATCTTCATATCGAGCGTTTTGAAACAATGGCTTATGAAAAACATAATGCAACAAATTTCCCATAACAAATGTATATTTTGTTCAAATTAAACCACAATAGTGATAAGCAAATTTGAAAAGAAATATTTCCCTTTAAAAATCAGTAGTGGTATGAATAATTTTCTTTTACTAAACAACCACTATTATAGCTATTCGGTTTTCAACCTGTTTCGAGGAAAATGTATGAAAAGATTTCCAACACGGGACATAAATTTTCATCTTCATACCGAGCGTTTTGAAACAATGGCTTATGAAAAACATAATGAAACAAATTCCCAATAACAAATGTATTTTTTGTTCGAATTAAACCACAATAGTGATAAGCAAATTTGAAAAGAAATATTTCCCTTTAAAAATCAGTAGTGGTATGAATAATTTTCTTTTGCTAAACAACCACTATTATAGCTAATCGGTTTTCAACCTGTTTCAAGGAAAATGTATGAAAATATTTCCAACACGAAACATTAATTTTCATCTTCATTATGAGCGTTTTGAAACAATGGCTACCGAAAACTTTTCGCAACCGATTCCCAATACCAAATGCATTTTTGTTAAAATAAAAACACAATATTCATAAGCAAATTTGCAAAGAAATATTTTCCTTATAAAGTCAGTAGTGGTATGGATAATTTTCTTTTTCTAAACACCCTCTATAACTGTTCGGTTTTCAACTTGTTTCGAGGAAAATGTATGAAAATATATCGAACACGAAACATTAATTTCCATCTTGATATTGAGCGTTTTGAAACTATAGCTAATGAAAAACATAATGCAACCAATTCCCAATAACAAATGCATTTTTAAAAAAAAATTAAACCATAGAATTCATAAGCAAATTTGTATAGAAATATTTCCCTTTTAAAGTCACTAGTGGTATGAATAATTTTCTTTTATTAAACAACATGTATAGCTATTCGGTTTTCAACTTGTTTCAGGGAAAATTCATGAAAATATTTTCGACACGAGGCATAAATTTTCACCTTCATTATGAGCGTTTTGAAATAATGGCTACTGAAAAAGGTGATGCAACCGATTCCCAATAACAAATGCATTTTCTGTTAAAATTAAACCACAAGATTGATGAGCAAATTCGAAAAGAAATATTTCTCTTTTAAAGTCAGTAGTGGTATGAATAATTTTCTTTTACTAAACACACACTATAGCTATTCGATTTTCAACTTCTTTCGAGGAAAATGTATGAAAATATTTCCAACACGAAACATTAATTTTCATCTTCATATTGAGCGTTTTGAAACTCTTCGGAAATTTCGGCACTTACCCTGTTTTCAACGGGAATGCCTCAATTTTCCTTTATTAAACCTACGATAGCTATTCGATTTTCAATTCATTTTTGTAATATAAAAAAACTAAAAAGGAGAATTTAATTCTTTAGAATTTGTAAATCTCATCAAACTGACCTCAAACAGCCAAATCAACTCAATTAAACAATGAGACTGAAGAGGAAAATTTGATTTGTTTGAGGTGGATTGGATCATTAGCCTTGGAACAAACTCTTGTATCAGTAAAAAATTATCTTCGGAAATTTCGGCACTTACCCGTTTTTCAACGGGAACGCCTCAATTTTCCTTTATTAAAACTACGATAGCTATTCAATTTTCAATTCATTTTTGTAATATAAAAAACTTAAAAGGGAAATTAAATTCTTTAGAATCTGTAAATATCATCAAAATGTCATCAAACTGTCAAATCACTCAATTAAACAAAGAGATTGAAGAGGAAAATGTGATTTCTTTAATGTGGTTCGGAGCGCTGCGGTCATTTTTTGCTACACGACAGCTAATTAGACAGGGACTTATTGCTTAAAGTCGATTCCAAATGGCTACAAACGTCTATGCCAAGAGTCATAGAAGATATAAAAAAAGGTACAACATAGAAGGTATTGCCCTAGCTATTCGGCTATCATCCGGTGAAGAGGAAAATTTGAAAACAAAATCTCATCTTAACTCAGCAATGGTGACGAAAATTTTTCTTTTCTGGAAACCCAATACAGCTATTTTGTTTTTCTGTTCATTTTTATATTAAGGAAAAATTAGGGAAATAACCTTCTTCAAAATCCATAAATGCCACCAAACTGACACCAAACAGGCAAGTCAACTCAATCAAATTATCAGATTGAGGAGGAAAATGAAAACAAAATAACATCTTAACTCAGCTATGGTGTCGAAAATTTTCCTTTTCTGGAAACCCAATACAGCTATTCGGTTTTTCTGTTCAATTTAATATTAAAGAAAAATTAGGAAAATAACCATGCTCAAAATCTATAAATATCACAAAACTGACACTAAACAGCCAAGACCTCTCAATGATACTGTGAGATTGAAGACGAAAATGAAAACAAAATCTCATCTTAACTCAGAAATGGTGTCGAAAATATTCCTTTCCTGAAAACCCAATACAGCTATTCAGTTTTC
Organism: Dolomedes plantarius; assembly: GCA_907164885.2. NCBI lineage: Eukaryota > Metazoa > Arthropoda > Arachnida > Araneae > Dolomedidae > Dolomedes > Dolomedes plantarius. The sequence goes on along the minus strand of OU015502.1, from coordinate 83,115,952 downwards.
TATTCATTTTTTTATTAAAGAAAAACCAGGGAAACAGTCTTCGGAATCTATAAAAATTCTCAAACTTACGCCAAACAGTTAATTCATCTCAATGAAACTGCGAGATAAAGGAGGAAAATGAAAGCAAAATATCATCTTAACATAGCAATCGTGTCAAACATTTTCCTTTTCTGAAAACCCAATACAGCTATTCGGTTTTCTATTAATTTTTATATTAAAAAAAAACAGGAAAATAATCTTCGGAATCTATAAAATTCCTCAAACTGACACCAAACAGTTAAGTCAACTCAACGAAACTGCGATCTTAAGGAGGAAAATGTATACAAAATCCCATCTTAACTCAGTAATGGTGTCGGAAATTTTCCTTTTCTGAAAACCCAATACAGCTATTCAGTTTTCTATTCATTGTTTATATTAAAGAAAAACCAGGAAATAATCTTCTTCAGAATCTATAAATGTCATTAAACTGACATTAAACAGCCAAATCAGTGTGAAATTATAGGAATTTCTCTAAATAAATTTTTGTATGACTTTTGTTATTTTTTGTATGCAATTTTTTCCATTAAAAAAAAACAATTCGTTGTTTGTTGTCATTCAATAAATCCTGTATGAAATGATTTTAGGACTCCATTTGAACAACAACACTAAAATAATTGAGAAGCAAGGTATTAAAATTTAGCCAATATTAAATTAACATTGAAATGCAAGAAGCTTATTTTTTTTAAAATTAGAAACTTAAAATTTTTTTTTCAGTCATTTTTATTATTTTCACTAAATTTTGCGTCATTTATTAAATAAATAAGACATTTGGTTTTCTATTTTTTTTTTTACAATATGAAAGAGGTTTTTTTTTATCCAAATTAGTTGGGTACCTCTAGCTTATATTCTACAAAACTATATATATATATATACGTCTATAAAAATATGTTTTGAAGTATTACACATGTTATACAAAAATGCATTATTTTCTTAGAGAAATCTAAGACGACGAAAATATGATTTGAGCTGCATAAAATATAAATTTATCATTCTCGTGATTACCCTGCAGTGCGTTATTTAATGAAAATGGAAATGGTTGTGCATCCAACTGCTATCGGAATGGGAGAAAACAACTCAGCTCTTCCCTTTCTCTGTTCCCAGAGGGGGGATAACTCAATTGCTCAGTAGACGAAGTCTTCTAACTGGGCTTAAAATGCAAAGCACCGTGAGTAATTCTAAGTGGGATAGGGACGTTCCTCAGATATTAATTTAGGGGCAGATATTTCCGCAGTAATGGTTGAATGATAGACGCCGCGAAATGTATGAACAGCGCGCGCAATGTTTTCTGTTTCAGCGACTTTCTCTTAATATAAGAAAAGTATTTGCATTCAAAGTGGATTGAGTTTTAACACATGTGATCTAAAATGCGCGTAACTACATATCATTTAAGAAACCAGTTTGAAATTAATATCTATGATATGTCTAACTGTTTTTTTTGTGGCCTAAAACTGTTTAAATTCTTTGTAATGATTGAATAATAGACACCACGAAATGTATGAAAAGCGTATCAAATATTTTCTGTTTCAGAAACTTTCTCCTGATATGATAGAAGTTGGATTGGGATTTAACAAGTGTGAACCAAAATACGCAGAACTATTTTTTATTTCAGAAATCAGTTTAAAATTAACATCGCTGTTATGTTTTACGGTTTTTGTACGGCTAAAAATAGTAGAACCCACTTAAAATTTCTTTAATGTATTTTTAATGGTTAAAATATGTATAAACAACGCATGCAATATTTTTTGTTTCAGTGACTTTCTCTTAATATAAGCTAAGTAAATGAGTTTAAAGTAGACCAAGTTTCAACTCCTGTGATTTTAAATGCGCATAACTATATTTATTTCAGAAACCAGTTTGAAATCAATATCTGTGTTATGGTTTACTGTTTTTTATACGAACAAAAATAGTAAGACACAAGGTCGCGATATGTACGACCAGTATATGCAATGTTTTCGGTTTCGGCAATTTCCTCTAAATATACAGTTTCGAAAAATTATGTGTTTGAAAAAGAAGCCAATTATTAATAAATGCGGGGTCTTCCATATCACCAAAATGGCACGTTTGAATGCAACATGACAATAAACAAAAGAATCACGCTTAAATTAGCTAACCAGCTGGCTCAAAAATTATAAAAATACTCGCAAAATAGTCACAAAATAGTCTTTCCTAGGAAGCATAAAATTTGGTATAAACGTATCCTTCAGCACACCTTTCATTAAGTTATCCTTTCATTAACTGGAAGGTTACAGTTCAAAATACCTTAGTTTTATCCAATGTTTATTCTGTTCTACTTTTCCGGGTGCAACAAGAAACAATGGAGAGCAATAAAAACAAAAATAATTTATCTCATTGAAGCCTTTGATTCTTTTAACAATTTATTAATTAATATATATGATAATTAATTTGTTTATATTATTACATCAGTCAAAACATAACCTTTCAGTCATAAATAAGTCAATTTCTAATAGATTACTTTATGTTTCGTGATTATTCTGGATCTTCTAAATATGTTTATTATTTTTATATGTTTTTTCAACCAGATTTAATTTTTCAATGAAGATTATTTTATTGAGAAGCTGATTGTGCCAAAGAAGTATATCGTTTATCTCACACAAGTGGTAGAGTGAATATTTTGGGCCGGAAGAGATAATATGGGTTTTATAATGGCGATAAACCCACAAAATTGTTTGCAACATATGAGGTCTGATGTTGATCATTTCTGTTTTCAGCTGTGAACAATGTTTAAGATAAAATGAATATTTCTGCTGCAGAAGAAATACAAAACAGAAAGAAAATTAAATTAAATTTTTAAAAAATTACTTCAAAATTTTATCTTGACCTATATGTTAGTAAAAGAAAGTATTGTGAACATATTGCCACAATTGTTTTTCATATTCCTTCTCAGTGTTGATAAATAATGATTTCTGGGGAAAGTTAATAAATCACTCTGCACATATTGAACATTTCAGCAGAAACATTTGCGCTAAATTGAAATGTTGTATAGATTTCTTGTGGCATTCAGGTAAAATATCTGGAATTATCTGTATTTGTTAGTATTCTCTATCTCGTCACCAAGGAAAAAAAAGAGCATTTCTCATAACTACATAAAAACTGATCCCCAAATAAAATTTTCTTTGGGGTACAGCTATTTTTTTCTTAAAGAAAATTAAATAAAATCACAAATCAAAATCGACAGCGGAGTAAATTAAAATCAAGGGCACAATAACTCAAAGGTTAATGAGTGATCAAATAATGAATGCGAAAAAAAATTATTATGCAGTTAAACGTTATTAGTCAAAAAGCATTTCAACGATAAGTGTCTAGACTTCTTCAGCATGAGTTAACTAATCAGGCAAATAAATCAGTGGCGCCATCTAGAACGAAAGAGGAACGAAAAGGTAAAATGCCATGAAATAAATTCAAAAACAAAAAATGAAAGCAACGGTGTAAGTAACATACTGTTGTAAATAGCTGTAAATATTTGTAAATAAATATTGGTGATTAATTTGTTTATTTTGTATTAATACTTTTTTTTTGCTATCATTTAGCTTTAGATTTCAGATATGCAACCGTTTGGCGATATTTTCGAGAAATTTCTTGAACTTCGCGACAAATTTGGCGAATTTTAAGTGACAAGGAAAACCTATCAGATTGCCCCCTAGGATGCATGGTCGCCGAGTTCTGCAATTTTCTATTTCTCGAGCGATCGAAAAGGTATATAAGCACTACGAGCTCGGCTTCTAACTCAAGATTTTAGTCATTCCTTCAATTGTCAGTTGGAGTCCAGCTGTTCTGTATGAACTGTGAGGCCTGTGTGTATTGTGTTAAATATGAAGTCTTTAATGTGTTCTTAGCTATAGTTCAGAGTGACTGTTTGTTTTATTTACCATCTGTTTATGCCTAAAAAAATAAATTTGTGTCATTGTCATCTGGTGTCGTTATTTACAAATATGGCGTTTCTCGTACGTCGGTACGTGAAACTCAACAGTACGTTTAATTCTAACTAATTGACATCTTATTTCGTATTTTTTGTTGTAAGGAAGATGGTGTATCAAAAGCTTAAGTAGCCTACCATTATTCTGGATTTATTTATAATGGGCTTTCGTTTGCATTTGGAAATGTCCAGGTCATGTTTTATCCATTGAGTATTAAAGTTGGCAACTGCAACGAAGACAGCTCATTTTCGTCTTCACCCTCTTCCCACATGATTAATACGCGTATATATCATAGAAAACAAAACAAGCAAGTGTATTAGAGAAAATGCAAAGAACTGACAGCGACGCAATTACAATAAAGTGCAAATTAGCAGCAATAAATCACATGAGAGGAAATAAAAATGTCTCCAAAATCAAATTTATTGTTTTGTAGTCTGTCCTATCGAATACTGCTGGCATAAAAGAAACTATAAAAGCCTTTGTTTTTATCATTTATATTTTTCAATTCAGATACATTTTACCCCTTGCCTACAGAGGGAAAACATTCCACTGGTTTTAAGTATACGGTCGGAAGTGTTTTATGCACATTATTTATTATGACGTTTTGAGAAATTATAATATTTTTTCTTAACTTATAATAAGCACTTACTATAATTCCTTATCTTGTTCACTTGAGCATTCTTCAAATCTGGAAATTCTGGAAATGAATTGATCGCTGAGATGTTTACTATAATTTGATTTATTTAAAAAAAAATATACTTTATTTTCCTATGCTGATTTTAAAGTTTATCAAGATGTATTCATAACTTTCAGAAGGGGTTTTCCTGCTTCTTTAAAAAGGTTATCATTTACAGATCCTCATGAGTAAAAAACAGACTCTAGAGGTCAGGGAAATTTTCCTTGATTTTTTCCAAACATTCCATAAATTTGAGACTATTTCCAAATTATCACTATTTTTGAAAATTTCCTAATTTTTCGAAGCTGTTTTACTTGTAACATCAACACGCTGCCATACAATCCGACATCGACAGTAACTGTAAACTGCCAGATGTCCCTTATACTTTCACTGCAGTTGATATTAGAAATATACAAATGGTGTAATCCAATCAAATCCTGCAACTGGCAAGTTGAAGTAAAATTGATAACATGGGGAAGGGGTGCATTCTCAAAATATTTAAACTTCAATTTCCATATCACCCTTAAAAGATATGAAATTTATTTATAAGTATGCCAAAAATCTCATTTTGCATGAAAAAATTATTCTTGGACAGCCAGTTAAAAATTTCATTTTTTAGTAATTATATTGTAACTTACTTCAGCGTACTACGCAAGATAACACAAACGGATGCATCTATATCTATCTATCTATCTATCTATCTATCTATATATATATATATATATATATATATATATATATATATAGATATATATATATATATATATATATATATATATATATATATATATATATATATATATATATATATATATATATATATATATATATCAAGGAATTAGTGGGAAAGGAATGATTAATTTTAAATTAAAGGGGGCTTGGGAATTAAATTATATTCGTGGCGTAATTCGCCTCTATTTTTTCATATTTCAAGACACGCGAATTGGAAATGGGAAATTCCCCTTATCATTATATAATCTTGACGCGTCTGTGGTTTAAGCGTTCGAAGAGGAAGTATTATATAATTCTCCTTGAAAAGATGTCTAGTTTGGGCTCTGCGTACATGCAGAGAGAGTTGCGGAATTGGCCGTGAGATCTAAGAGAGCGCGGGATAGAAGTCAATGTCGTCGGACGTATGTTCACCGCGTCCCTAAAAACGAAATGGCGAGCGCTCAGAGATACGATATTTTGGAGCAGTGGTTACTGGAAGAAGAAATAAACCTTATTCAACTGGATTGTGATTTTCTTGAATTGAACTCCTTTCTTTTATGCCACCGGACCAACACGGACTGCAACATCCTTTAATATAGGGGGCGTCGTCTTACGCTCGACAAGAGCCGAGCAGGAACGAACTCCACGGAACTAAATAAAAACCCGCCTCATTTTTGGAATAGCACTAAGGTGCGAAGATTTGCAATATAAAGAAAAATATATAGAATCATACCATGGCATATAAAACAGAAGAAAAGTGCTTGAAAAACAGAATTAGATCTAGATGATAGTTTGGTAAACCAGCAAATGGCTCACGATGGGAAAAAAGAGAATCCAAATGAAACAGTAAACGATGATAATGAAAATGACGAAAAAAATTAGACAGTTTGTGAATAGAGAGGTGAAAAAGAAAAAATATTGAGAGGACAAATTTTGGAAAGAAACAGGACTGATATAATATTAGCAATACCACAATTCGACAACAGCAGTATCAAAAATATCTTTCAATGGTTCCAGTTGTTTCAGGAGCGTTGCAGCACGTTTGAATTAAATGAGAAATGGAAAAAAGAAAATTTAATGCTCTACGTAAGTCAAGATATTCAAGAAATAATCATATCAACGGAATTATATAAAGAAGATTAAGCAGTTATAAAAAAACAGCTGCTATCAATTTTTTCCACGAGTAGAGAGCAGTTACACACACAATTTAGAGAACTAAGATTACAGGAAAATGATGACCCCTTCAAATATTTTAAAGAGAAACTTGAACTCGGAAAACAACTACAAAAAGACGATGCAGAAATCGAAAAGACTTTATCGCTCGATTAGCCGCATCATATGAGAACCTTACTTTCGCTGAAGAAAATAAAAAGTCCGTTCTACTGGCTGGAAAAGTCCAAAAAGATTCACCTGCCAATCACCAGTTCCAGACAAAAAAAAAAAAAAAAACGTCACAGAAGGAAGAAATAGTTATACCGCGGGGGGTCATCGAAGCTCCGGTGACAACGAACCAATGCGCCGCTGGACTGACACAGATAACAGAACCAGATGGAAAGAATATGAGCAACCCAGATATCAAGAACGAGACAATAATTATAATAGAGCACCTCGAAGTTATTTTGAACAGAGACGCTTTTATAACCAAAGGTATCAAAATGGAGGGATTGTCAACAAAGGATACCAAAATACGAACTACGCCAACAGAGACAACAGATGACTTTTGATTTCGACTCGGGTGAGTGATACAAATTTTCAATGCCTATTAGATACAGGTTCTACAGTTTCCCTGCTGTCAGAATAATTATATAAATTAATTATTGACTTAAAAAAATTTAACTTAAATAATGTTGTTTTAAATGAAACTGATGTTCAAGTAACTGTTACAAATTTAATAAAAGCAACTGTATCAATTCGAAAAGTAACTAGGGAAATTGAAATGTTAGTAATAAAAAGTAATTTGTCATATGTGTTACTAAGTTTAGAACATATGAGACTATTTCATCTAGAAATAAATTTAAGAAATTTAAAAGTATTCCAATTTAATAAAGAAGTAATACTATGTAATGATAATAATTTTGTTAATCCATATGCACTGAATGTTGAAAGAGAAAAAGTTGAAAATTATTGAGTTAACATGTATAATGGAAAAAGGTATTAAAAAATAATAATATGTGCGATTTTAAAAAGGTAAACAAAAATGTATATGAAAATAGAAAATATTTTAATCATTGGACTGTGAATAGTAATAGAAAGTATTATAAAGGTAGAAATTTTGTTAAGACAAACTATTTCAGAAATGATCACTCTCTTGAGCATTGCAAAGAGACTGTTTACAAAAATTATGTGAAAAGTAATGTGAATAATGTTTTTCAAATGACTATGAAACCCTTAATTTTAACAATAACGAAAGAATGAGACACTCAAATGAAAAAAATGATAATTCTGATAATATGAGTAATGTTTGTGATATTCAAAATTTTCAAGAGACATCAGGTATCGCCGAAGATACATTGAATACTCTGTTTAAAGAGCCCAGTGTTCCTTTGGACTTTGTGACACCAGAGCAAATACCCGAGGACTGGCCCCAATTAGAAAACATTTTAGAAACTTTCAAACATATCTTTTCAAAAAATAAATATGATGTTGGCAAAATAAAATTAGAACCCCAAAAGATGCATTTAACTTCAGAGCTCCCAATTGCACAAAGGCCATATCGTACATCCCAAACTGAGAATGCTGAAATAAAAAGACAGATAGACGAATTGTTAAAAGCAGGTTTTATTAAGCCCTCACATTATCCATTTAGCGCCCCAGTAACTTTAGTAAATAAGAAAGGCCAAGGAAAAACCAGGATATGCATAGACTATAGAAAATTAAATGTAATTGAAAAAACTGATTCTGAACCCATACCACGAATTGATGACTTATTAGATCAACTAGCCCATGCCAATTTTTTTCAACATTAGATTTAACTTCAGGATATTGGCATATAGAAATACACGAATGTGACTCTGAAAAATTGGCATTCACAACAAATTTTGGACTTTATGAATAGATAAGACTACCGTTTGGATGGAAAAATGCCCCAAGTGTCTTCCAGAGGGCTATTAGACAAATTCTAAATAAATACCAAATCGACTATGCCTTGAATTATTTTGATGACATAATAATCTTTTCCAAAACCTTTGATGAACATATGAAACATTTAGAAGAAATTTTTTAAATTTGTCAAAAGAAAATATCAAATTAAATCAATCAAAATGCCAGTTTGCTAAGAAATAAAATTTTTAGGATATGAAATTTCACAAGGAAACTATTCACCCCATAATGTAAACATTGAAACAATAAAAAAATTACTACCACCCACAAATGTTAAAGAATTGCAAAGATTTTTAGGATCCATAAATGTTTATCAGAAATTTATACAAGATTGTGCTAAATTAAGACTTCCGTTCAACAAATTACTTAAAAAGGATGTGAAATGGGATTGGTCCCAAGATTGTCAAAATTCATATGAAAGATTAAAAGATGAGCTCATTTCAAAACCAATTTTAACTCTTTTTAACCCAAATTATCCATGCCACCTTTTTGTCGACGCGAGACAAGAAGCAGTTGTTGCTGTCTTAAAACAAAAACACTCTGATGGTAAACTACTCCCAATCGCTTTTCATTCAAGACAATTGAAAAAACACGAAAGACATTATGCTATAACTGAGCTGGAGTGTTTGAAAATTATTGATTCTCTTGATAAATACCATTGTTACTTACATTGGAAGAAATTCACAATTCATTCGGATCATTCAGCCTTGCAATGGCTCAAAAATGTTAAAAATTTAACTAGTCGACTGTTTAGATGGTCTTTAAAACTTTCCATGTATGATTATGAAATAGTACACATAAAATGCAAATATAATTATGAAGCTGATATGCTATCAAGAAATCCTATAAGCCACTTTGTATCTCAATATTGTTATTTTCTAAGCACAGATGAAATTATTCAAGGACAATTAAATGATAATGTAAATAATGTAAAGTACAAGAAATATAGTGAAGTTTTAACAGTGAAAAAGAAAAATCTAGTCAAAATTGTAGTTCCGCCATCATTAAGACTAAAATTAATAACCGCTGAACATGAAAAATTTGGCCACCCAGGTGGGAAAAAATGTTACAGTTAATTTCCCCTATTTACTATTGGCAAGACATAATAATAGCTATTTCAAATTTTGTTCGTTGTTGTGAAACATGTATAGAGTTTCTATGCTCACTTCTACCCAGACTTGGGTGTATATAATTTGAAGTGGCACTCTATTTGAATTTTATACAAACGCAGTTTATACATGAAACAATGTTTATTGAATTCGTTGCACATATAATTGGCTTTTACAGCAATAAGCATGCATACTACTTGTACGGAATGTATAAACACAGCTTTTAAGAACAATATATTTTTATATTCACGAACAGTAAGTCAAACCAGCAGTACTGCCATGTAAACTTCTGGCCCGCTGAGCACTAGCGCAGGATAACACCTTTTTCAACCTTAACAACCTCCCCTTTTTTCATTAATGACGCTGCGTGGTATTTATACTAAGCGCGTATGCCAAAATTAGCATATCTAAAGCAGCTTCTTTAATTCATTCACTCAAAAGTTCGATTCTTGTGAATCGAATTTTGTGTATACCTTACATTGGCCTCCCTCGAAAAAAAAAATTAGGTAACTGAGGTCTGAACGGCTTCAGTTAACTAATTGAAAAAGCGTGCTGGTCTGACTTTTGACATAATGGGTGGCAAAGTCAAAAAAACCTTCCACACGTTGTGTGGGGGAAAAACGCCACTACCATTTTACGAAACTAACCCCGAAGGGTCCAGGTGACACCATCAAACAGTGGATTTGCAGAGTTGCGGATACTGGGATGGCCAACTGCGCCCTAAAAAACTTATTTTAGTTAAAATTGTCAACACAATTGCACAGCATGACATTTCTTGACTGTTTGTATCTGCTCTCCCCCAATTTATAATGCACATGTGTCATGATTTGTAAAGTTAGTACATTAGTGGTTAATTGGTATATTGTGCAGTATGTATTTTTTTTTCTAGTCACTACATGTCCCCTTCAAAAATTTATGAAACAACAGTATGCCGGTTTTTTTTTCAGTGGCTCACCCCTTCCCCTCAAAATGTTTACACAGTATATACACTGGGGGAACTGCAAACCAATTTGGTTCGGTTTTATTAAAGGGTGGGAGTTAGAATAAGAGAATTGATACAAGACTTGTTCCTCATGAATGCAGCAACTTCCTTGCACCAGTTTGTCCAATCCGTGGAACCTCTCTTGATGGTCGCAGTCCTAGTAAAGGGGTTCGTTGACCGTGTGGGCATCCTTCGTGCAGCAGGTCGTTGGTCCTGAGGCGCTGGTCCGGCTTGACGATGGACAGGAGGTCTCTTGGGAGGAGGATCTTGTTGGGCGGCAGAGATCTTTCGTTTCCTTTGCGTCTGCTTATCAGCGACGCATTCATCCTTTGATGGAGTTTTTGTAGTATACACTTTACTTTTCTTCGTACTTTTGCTTGTATCGGTATTAGATTTTAATGCAGATACTAGTTTTTCAACAAACTGACTATGTTTTTCGTATTTGTGCTTATACGACTTCTTGTTTACCGCCTTAATTACTTCAGTATTAGCAGTTTTAATGCTGGAACCTGAAGGCTCTTTTTCACGTTTTTTATCCCCCTTAACTTTAGTTTTATCCTCTTTTGACGAAAAAGTCTCTTTAAAACGTGCTTCTTCAGAATCGCTATCATTTAAATTCTTTAACACTGCTTCAGTTTTAGGAAGATTAAGCTTTTCGTACTGGTGCGTTTTAATGCGAATTACGTCTATAACTTCCGAAGCATCAGCTAAACTACTTACAGTATAACTCTGTGTCAACGTTTCATCCTGATTCTCAAGTCTGGTTTTCATGTACTTTATTTAAAACCATATTATCAACCTGGCCTACAGCATCCTCATTCGGATGGAAACTTGAAATAATATCATCATTACCTAGCAAGTTCCTACTATCGTTTAAAGAATTTTTATTGTCGTTAACTAATAAGTATTCACTAACTTCCGTAACGCATACTTCGTCATCTACTAAATTTCCTTCATTAACAGATGTGTGAATATCATCTAAAATATCAGGTATAGCATTAATAATATCAGGTATAGCATTAATAGAAGTGTCAGATGATTTATTTTCTAAACCACTAGCATTAGTATCGGCACTATTTTCAGAAATTTGTACTGGAATTACCGCATTATTCCAGCTAGACTCACTTTCTTTATAAGCCACAAAAATACCCTGACTTTCACTATTCTCAAAATAATGATTACTACTCGGACAAAATAATACATTTGACCACACAGTTTCAACAGGTTGAACCATATCATGTGAAACAACTTGCCAGTGCAAGTAAGGTGCTTGCATATTATTTTCTTTAAGTGCACTAATTTCATTATAACGCCGTGCGCTTCTATTAGTTTGCCTGCGGTACTGCTTACGCTGCTGGTTTGAAACTCGCAAAAAATTTTGGCGCGGGTGTATAAAACTTCTCGTACCTGTATGACGGTGAGGGGTAGCGAAGAAATGCCTATTGTCATATTTAGCTAAAGCTTGAAGGAGGGTAACCTTGCTTGTAATTGTTTGATTATCTAAAAAATCTTGAACACTTGGCTTCAAACGTTGGATGACTATTTTTAAGATTATCGCTTCCGTCACCCCTTCTAAATATTCCTCACACTTGGAAACCTTTTCCATAGCAAAATCTAATGCAGACTGACCTTCACGTTGCCTTAGCGAATAAATTTCCGCTTCGATTTCACTTTGATTAAAGGTCTTTGGAAAAACACTAAGAAACTGTTGCTTGAATGACAAATAGTCAAAAATCAGATTACTGCTTTGCATGCATGTGTACCACTGATATGCACTACCTCTTAAAGCGGCTAGAGCAATTTTAAGTTTATCCCCCTCTGGGGTGCATTGTTGCTGAAAGTAATGCTCAATTTTCTTTAGGAATTGGCTTGAGGGGCCGCCATTGAAGGTGGCTTCGAATGGCGCAAAATGCTGAACCATAATTACCCGAGGAAAATTTCCAGCAGGATTTTGTTCTACAACACTCATTTTTTAAATAGTATATAAGTACTTGCAACAATTTTATCAATATAAGTTCACAGTACACAGTTTTTAATTTCAATTATGTTGTTCGTTACAAATGTAACGCTAAATACCAGGGTATATATATTTTCGGGCGCCAGTATAGAGTTTCTATGCTCACTTCTACCCAGACTTGGGTGTATATAATTTGAAGTGGCACTCTATTTGAATTTTATACAAACGCAGTTTATACATGAAACAATGTTTATTGAATTCGTTGCACATATAATTGGCTTTTACAGCAATAAGCATGCGTACTACTTGTACGGAATGTATAAACACAGCTTTTAAGAACAATATATTTTTATACTCACGAACAGTAAGTCAAACCAGCAGTACTGCCATGTAAACTTCTGGCCCGCTGAGCACTAGCGCAGGATAACACCTTTTTCAACCTTAACAACCTCCCCTTTTTTTATTAATGACGCTGCGTGGTATTTATACTAAGCGCGTATGCCAAAATTAGCATATCTAAAGCAGCTTCTTTAATTCATTCTCTCAAAAGTTCGATTCTTGTGAATCGAATCTTGTGTATACCTTACACATGTCAGAAAAACAAGAAATCGACTCAGAGAAAATTCGGACTGATGGAGCAGGTGCCAGTTGCCCATGAACCATTTGGCCTAATTTCAGTTGATACAATTGGAGGTTTTAACTATTATAAATCGACAAAAAATATCTTCATCTGGTGATTGATTATGCGACAAGATATATTTGGACTTTTCCTTCTAAAACTGTGACAAGTGAGACATATACAAACTGTTTAAAGCAAATTTTCAAAATTTAAGTTCCCAAACAAATATTAAGTGACAGAAATGCTGCATTTACTTCCTCAAGGTTTAAAAAATTCCTAAAACACCACAATACGAAACAATTACTCACGTCAGCCCACAGGCCTCAGTGTAACTCTAAAAATGAAAGATGTAATCAAACTATTGTGTCAAAATTAAGATGTAAAGTAAATACTTCGAAAAAAATTCCATGGACAAAAATTTTAGAGCAAGTAACTTCTGAATATAGAATCAACCCCATAGTGTAACTGCATTCCCCCCGAATTACCTGTTATTTGGAAATTTACCATATGACTCACCATTACCTAAAACAACTTCATTATATTATCCGCCAGTTGAAGAAGCAAGAGAGATTGCAGTACAAACAACCATTCAGCACCATAAAATTACTAAACAGAGATATAGACATTTTGTACAGCCAAACTTCATAATTGGTGAATTACTGATGAATGAAGAATTTAGATACCCAAATTCAAAAAAATTAGATCCACCTTATTCAGGCCCTTATAAAATTTTAAGTGAACTTTCTAATGTTAATTTTGAAATTGATAAACCAAACCAATACACTGGGAAAAAGACTGAAATTGTGCATTCAATCATGTTAAGGCATTTTCATCCACATAATGAGTTTAAATTAAAATAATTTTGTTTCAAAATAATTTTGTTTGCACAATTTTCTTTGGGAAGAGGGGAAAATTAAGAGAAGATTTTGGTAGGAATTAAAGTAAAAAATTGAAATTATTAAATTATGAATGTTAATGAGTAAATAAAATAATAAAATTGGAATTGATGATATTATGAAATTAAACTAGGATATGATTTGTATTGAAATTATTGGTTTTTAATAATTGTGTGTTTTGAATTGAAATTTAGTAACTAATGAAAGAACTTTGGCTAAACATAATTTTTGGATTATTTTGAAATATTCTGTTACCATTTTTGCAATGTTTTGCTTGTTTTAATATGCTGAACTGTGTTTACATTTCAGCATACCGTTACCGAATATGACCAAACTTCCTATCTCAGAGATCCATTTCTTAATGGATTTTACATGTTGGGTGCCTAACACCCCTTTGACTCCACTTAGGTGGTTAAACTTTTGTGTATTGTCTTAAAATAAATAAATAAAAAATATAAAAAAACTATCCTGATTTAAACTTTCTACTAGAAAACATTTGTATGTAATTTTCTGGATCTTCTGAGCCAATAACCGACTTTGACACCCCCACTTCTTTAATTAAAGTTCAGTAAATTGTTTCAGTAAATTGTTTCTCTCTTCAGTAAATTGTTTCTCTCTTGAATGCTCTGTCCTATCACCCATCTCTAACAGCGCGTTGGAAGTCATCCCAACTTCATTGTTTCCTTCAAAATAAATTGTACTTCATATACTCAGTCCCACTGTGCTGAAAAATATTACTTAAACGAAATGACTAAAGACAGGCCATGGAATGACCGCTCCTTTTGCCCTCCCAATTCTTAGTTAATACTTCTTCAGGCATGAAAGGCGCCAACATTTCCTTTTTCTCCATCTTAGTTCTTGACAACGTGTTGTTTTGGCAGTCATGTCCTGTGGGAGAATTACGGTTGGTCCACTGTACGGCCACAAACACTAAACGCAAACAACTACACACACCATTCACTCCTTAGTAGTAAAGTTATCAAGAATTTGAACTTAGGGCAGTGTGGGGAACACACATTCCAACACACGAACACTCTCTACATATTTTTCCCGCCATTGTTGTGGTTAAGACAGTGGGAAAATTCTGAACCTGCTCTCCTCTGACCCAACTATGCACAATTACTCAGAAATTCGAAGGCGTGTTAACATAATGAATCTATCATTATTAAATATTAAAGTGAATGAAGTGTAAATTAAAAAATGTTTCAAAAATTTTAATCAGAGTTTTTGTTTTGCGTTATATATATATATATATATATATATATATATATATATATATATATATATATATATATATATATATATATATATATATATATATATATATATATATATTGTGAACTATAAATAATATGAATAATATGTAGAATATTTTGAATTTCATATGTAATATAAGTCGAAGGTAAAAAAGAGCTCTAAAAAGATAAACTGTATTCTAATTGATGTCAAAATACATTTGTGTTGTTCGGTGAGTACAAGAGATGAGAAAAATAATCCCATGGGAAAATGATAAAGATTTATAATCTTTCAATTATTAATATGTTGTGTCTCTGAGTATTTTACAGGATCAACCATGTCAAGGAGGCCTCCAAGCAAAACGGTCGACCGCATTTTTTGTCTTTCATATTTAATTGTTCTTTTCATTATACGTCCATTTTCATGCTACCATAATCTGTGTAAATAAATGACATATTTGTAGAAATTTAAACTGGAACTGTTGTAAAATAGAAGGTGAGTGGGCAGCTTACGGGACTGTCGATTACATTACCACTCAAAGAATTTAATGAGAAAATATTAAAGCATGGACTTTATATTGTAAAATACTACTGGCTGTACACGTTAATGGTTAACATCTTTATTCTATCAATTTAATTTAATAAAAAAAATCTGTTCCTGAATAAGATTTTTAAAGTGACATTATTTTTTGGTGATGTCTTATTGAGATGATATTTTGGTATAATTAGGGTGATATTTTGAATATTTACAGTGATATATTTTGAGTTAGTTTTATAATGTCTTCCTATTTTTTCTATTAATGAGCGATAAAATACATTTAGTTGTACTAGGCCAAGACTATTTTGATGTAACCTATCAAAATAATTGTAACTGTGTATTTTTAAAACCACTGCTTCAAATCTTACAGAACAGAGAGAGATAATCTAGGGGTTGTAACGGGGAACATTTGAATTTAAATAGTGGAGTTTTCACTGAGATTTTTGTTGTGTGGAGAGACGTCTCTACTCAGCATTTTTCCAGTTGGCTGATTTGATTGTTTTGCTCTTCTGGAGTCTTCCCACATGGAATTAGCTACTCCCTGTGTGCACGCCTTCAGGAGGAAGGGGGGGGGGAAGTTGTCAAGAAATTAGTGGGAAAGGAATGATTAATTTAAAATTAAAGGTGGCTTGGGAATTAAATGATATTTGTGGCGTAATTCGCCTTTAATTTTTCATATTTCAAGACACGCGAATTGGGAAAGGGAAATTCCCCTTTTCATTATATAATCTTGGCGCGTCTGTGGTTTAAGCGTTCGAAGAGGAAGTATTATATAATTCTCCTTGAAAAGATGTCTAGTTTGGGATCTTCGCATGTGCAGAGAGAGTTGATGCGCGGAATTGGCCTTGAGATCTAAGAGAGCGCGGGATCGAAGTCAATGTCGTCTGACGTATGTTCACCGCGTCTCTTGAAACGAAATGGCGAGCGCTCAGAGATACGATATTTTGGAGCAGTGATTGCTGGAAGAAGAAATAAACCCGATTCAACTGGATTAATGTGATTTTCTAGAGTTGAACTGCCTTTTTTTATGCCACCGGACCACCACGGACTGCAACATCATTTAATATAGCGGGCGTAGTCTTACGCTCGACATATATATATATATATATATATATATACACTGAAGTGCCACTGAATTAGGGATAGCAAACCCTATGCAAACGTGTATATATATATATATATATATATATATATATATATATATATATATATATATATATGTATATATATATATATATATATATATATATATATATATATATATATATATATATATATATATATATATATATATATATATATATGTATATATATTTATATACACTGAAGTGCCACTGAATTAGGGATACCTACCTAGTAACGAGCTGGGCCTCGTTCAAGCTCTGGGGAAACGTTCAAAGCTAATAGCTTGCCAAATATTGGCTAAAGCTGTCCATAATTCAGTAAGGTTCTTTGGTGCTGTGTGATGGCCTTTCACGCCTTGTTCCAAAACATCCTAAAGATGCTCAATAGGATTTATGTCTGGGCTTATAGGTGGCCAATTCATGACAGAGAAGTAAGAGGAATGCTCATCCAACCAGCTAGTAGCCAACCGGGACATGTGAGAGGTACAGTTGTCTTGCTGGAAAACTCCATTACCGTGCGGTTAACAGAACAGCATAAATGGATGGACGTGATCACCCAGCAACTCTACGTACCGAATTGCATTGAGGGAGGTTGGTACACGCACCAAAGATCCCAAACTGTGCCACGAAAAAACCCCCAGACCATGATTCAGCCACCATGCCCTTGTACAGTTCCAGCCAGGCATGGAGGATCCATGGCTTCATGAGCCTGACGCCATATTCTCAGCCTCCAGTCGGCGTTAAGTAGTCGGAATCGAGACCCATCACTCCATGCTACTCGTTTCCAGTCCTCTACACTCCAGTCTCTGTGCTCTCTTGCCCAGGCAAGACGTGCAGCCCGATGGCGAGTATAGAGCAATGTTACTCTCGTAGGTCGACGGCTCCCGAAACCCATACGGTGAAGCGAGCGTTGCACAGTCCGTTTACTGACTGTACGACTGGCACCGTCATTAAACTGGGTGGTAATTTGAGCTAATGTTTGGCTTCGCTGGCTACGTACAATACGCCTGAGCCGTATCTCACCACGCACTATCAAGGCTAATTGTCCTTTACAGTTTGCCCGATCGCTAGTTTTTTTTTCACCATCCATGTATTCTTGGTATACTCTTGACACTGTCGACCTTGAAAATTCTAGCTGTCTGACGATTTCGGAAATTGAATGGCCCATGCGTCGCGCACCTACGATTTGTCGATCGAAGGCGTCTAAACGATCGAAGGCGTCTAAATCAGGCAGTTTACCCATACTGGCAATTCCAACAACTAATTCAGAACAACTACAGTACGTGCTATGTATGCAGTTACCACAGCGCCCTCATTTGCGCATACATGATGCGCAGCGCTACACAATTTGCATAGGCTTTGCTATCCCTAATTCAGTGGCACTTCAGTATATATATATATATATATATATATATATATATATATATATATATATATATATATATATATATATATATATATATATATATATATATATATATATATATATATATATATATATATATATATATATATATATATATATATATATATATTTATATATATATATATATATATATATATATATATATATATATATATATATATATATATATATATATATATATATATATATATATATATATATATATATATATATATATATATGAGGCGGAGAGAGGCAAAGTGGTGTAAGTCAGTAAGTCAAGTGGTGTAAGTTAAAAGCGTTTTACTGCAAAAACTACAAAAAATTCCACTATAAATTGAAAAATTTATAAATGATAATAATTATTACAATATTGCAAATAATAATTATTTGCAATTCCGCTATAAATTGAACATGGAGACTACATTTTTTGCCGTCAAATGAAAAAAGTTGAAAATGTGACTTACACCACTTTGCCTTTCTCCGCCTCATATATATATATATATATATATATATATATATATATATATATATATATATATATATATATATATATATATATATATATATATATATATTATATTTTGATGAACATTCGAAGCAATGCACCTGTGTGACAGGCAGATACAGCAGCATTAAACGAAGGAGACGTGTATGAGATTACAGATATGCTTTGTAAAATGATCAAAGGAAAAGATATGGATGTGTTAGCAATGAAGCTCTGCATTACTGTTTTGATTCGTTAGGCCATGATAGGTATCTATATCTATATCATTTCATAAAGCCGGACGGAACGGCCGTATGGAAAATTGCACCTTACTGCTATTTGTGCTTTATTTACGTCGGAGTTCATGTTTATTCCTCAAGCACTTCTTTCTCAAGTTTTATCTTTTCTTTTCAAAACATTTGCGTTAACGGGCCATATTTACCTTGTTTATTTCCGAATTATGTCTGACGTTAATAGGTTTTATAATTTGCGCCTCAAGAAGTTTAGATATTTGAATCATTTATATTACCTTCTGGACTGTAAACGTTTTAAGATTATACCTAATTTTATTTCGCTGGATTTTAATCATTCTCGTTCTAATAGAGTTGTTAAAGTTTTCTTTCGGTCCAGGCTAGCCCTTTTACGGTCTCTTATTCAGGATACTCGTCATAGGATTTCGCTTATTGAACAGGAATTATAATCATTACACATTTCTCTCGCGAATTATGCATCTAACTTTGAGTCTATTGAAAATACATCGTGGCTTAGAGCCCTTCGTACTTAGTCCACTCATAAGTCTTCTCTCAATAGGAAGTTTGCTGCTCTTCGCTGACATTCGGTCTCCCATAACTCCACCAGTTTACCAACGGTAAACATGCATTCCGTCGTTAACCTTTCCAGCGTTTCTCTGAATAAGGATCAGCTTTATGCTCTTAAACTTAACACTATTTTTTTGGTGTTCTCCAGGCCTTCCTTTCCTAAGTTGATTGCTCCTATTGAAAGATCTTTAAAATCAGCGCTTTATCGGCTTCTGAAAAGGATTCCATTAGTCATTTGATTGCTAACTCTGTGGACTGCAATTCTAACGTCTTCAAATCGAATCTCAATAAGTCGGATATAGAGGGTCTTAAGAAGTTGCATTCAAATCTTAATTTGGTGATTACCAAACCTGACAAAGGTGGTCAGATTGTTCTTTTTGATAAATCCACTTATTTGCAGAAATCCCGAATCTCATCGATGAGGGTCCCGATGTGGTGATTCGCAACGACCCCAGTACTTCTGAACTTAATTCCATTAAATCTGCTATAAAAGCTTATGTTATGCTCCCGGAGATTTTTATAAAAGGACTCTTATACCTTGAATCGCTCATTGTGCTAGATTCTATGCTTTACCAAAGGTTCATAAACCGGGCATTCCTTTTAGACCAATTGTTTCCAGTATTGGTACTGCTTCTTATAAACTCGCAAAACACTTGGTTTCTGTTTTTGCTCCTCTCTTGAGTAACAACTCCTTCACTACTCGTAATTATCTGGATTTTGTGAAGAAACTTAGTGGCTGTAGACCCCAGGGTCACTCGATGGCTTCCTTGGATGTGAACTCGCTATTCACGAATTTCCCTGTTGACGGGGCCTTGT
This sequence comes from Dolomedes plantarius, assembly GCA_907164885.2. NCBI lineage: Eukaryota > Metazoa > Arthropoda > Arachnida > Araneae > Dolomedidae > Dolomedes > Dolomedes plantarius. The sequence goes on along the minus strand of OU015502.1, from coordinate 83,095,506 downwards.
ATTTTCTTTTCAAGAGACGCGGTGAATTCCATTTCTCGTAGTTCTAAATTGGTGAACTAACCCTTCTCACTCATACTTGTCTTGAGCAGACGACTTTTGTTTTTAATAGCGTTTTCTATCGTATGACTAATAGTCTCGCTATGGGTAATCCTCAAAGTCACATCATGAGGGACATCTATATGCATTATTTTGATGTTAAACTATTTGATAAATTAAAGTTTCCTTTATATGTTCTCTATGTTCATGACTGTTTTGTCATATTGGACCAGAATAACTCCGACATTGATCGTGTGCTCTCTGTCATGAATTCTATTGATCCTTGTATACAATTTACGTGTGAGGAAGAGTGTAAAAATCGCTTACCTTTCTTGGATGTGCTAATTATCCGCAGTGACGAGGTTTTTCAGACTACTGTCTTCCGCAAGCCCTTTGCCATGTCTCTTCCCCATCATAGGCTTTCTGCCCATCCCCCCAGTCCAAAAATGGCCTGTTTCAACACGTTTGTCAACCGGGAGTTGAACATTTGCTCCACTCCTGAACTATTGTGCTCCGAGCTTGATTATCTGAGGGCGGTCGCCGTGGACCGCGGCTATACTTCTAATATTTATTTCCTTTATAAGAAATTGTCTAAACCGGTCCAAAAAAGGTGTATTTTAAAGCCGAACCTGTCGGTGGTATTACTCTTCTTTCCCAAGATCAGTCATCAAAACGCTACAATTATTAAAAGGTTTGAAATTAAGGTTATTTTCCTCTCCTGTCAATAAAATATATTTTTCTGATCTCAAACACCCCATTGATCGCTTAAATAGCTGGGGTATCTACCGGATTCCTTGCCAGTGTGGCCTTTCTTATATTGGTCAAACCAAGCGTGCTCTTAAATTCCGCTTGAAGGAACACGAGAACTACGTTTAAAACCAGGAGTTAAATCGTTCGTCCATTGCTCAACACGCCTGGACTTCGAACCATCGGTTGGATTTTTCTTCATTATTCAGAAATGTATCTCGCCTGCCGATCTTAATTTCTGGGAAGCTTATCACATTTCTAAAAATTCAGGTTCTTCGGTTAATAATTTGTCAAGCATCCCTGTTTTTCCGCAATTGTGGAAAGGTTTTTTTAGCCGTTTCAGCCTGTTATTTCACATTTTTCACTTTCCCCCTCTTTTTGACGGCTAGATGGCGTTGCGTGCCCTATGTCTGTTTCTTCTCTTCTTCGCGCCTTCGGGTGCTCGATACGTGCGGGTACTCAAGTGAATGCGCACGTGTCTAGTCGCTTAGTTTTCGGCTTTTTTAGCTGCCACTAAGTTCTTTGCACTGATGAAGAAGTTCCTTTGTAGCTTCGAAACGGCCGTATGCAAAATTGCACCTTACTGCTATTTATGCTTTATTTACGTCGGATTTCCTGTTTATTCATGATAGGTATTGTAGTTAGATAAAATATATGCGTACTTCTTCTTACAATATTGTTTCATGGTGCTAATCATTTTTTAATTCTTTTTAAGCATTAAAAAATTATTCCCACCATGAAACTCATAAGTTTTCTGGATATAACGCATAAGATTCCTGGATATAACACGTAAGTTTCCTGGATATAGTTTCCTGGATATTTCCCCCATAAGTTTCCTGGAGAGTTAAAAGTAAGATATTAAGAGTATGATGGTAGAAAGGATCTCTCACAGCATGTTTAGAATATGTTGTTATAAGATTAATTTATATATTTATATATACAGCGGAATGAAAATTCTAATGTCTTGTTTGTTTACACTTTTTTCTCTTTTGGTGGAAGAATATACACTTCATTCTTTCTGGATATGTATATGTAGACACACACACACGCGTATATATATATATATATATATATATATATATATATATATAATTAGTATTATTTTCCTTACGTAGATTCAGTGTGAAAGGTAAATGTACATATTGCCATTTTTTTCAGATACGACTGTCATATTATCTTCTTTTGAGACGAATTTTAAAAGATTATGTCTGTAAGGACCTGTTCACACATAATTCATCAGCTACAGCGTTACTCTTATTGAAATATATTTAACCAATTAAAATTTCCAAACGATTAGAACCGAAATTGTTATGGCCTGTTATTAGTTTAAAATATGTCGATAAGAGTAATGCTACCTCTGACGGATTCTATGGGAACAGGCCCAGTTTCTAGCATAAAAATATATTTTTAGAAAATCTATAAAAATATTTTTTCCTCGCTTATCTTGCGCGAAATTTATGCTTTAAGTCATGCAAAAACTATGATACTTTGTCCGTAATGCGATCATAAATTATCATTGACGTGTTATCATGAACATAATATATAAACATAAATGTTATTGTGTTACGAAATTTCAGTCAAATGTTCAGTGCAAAATATCTAACAAAAACTATAATGCTTTTCGTACGTTATATCGCTCTCCTTCTCATCTTCTAGGTTTCATAGAAAATATCTCTCCATGCCATAAATAATATGGAATGTATTCGAATTTGAATTTATTCACTTGCATTGAAATTCCTTGTTTTTGGAGGTATGGATTAACGGTACATTTGATATGTCACCCATTTTAAAAATAGTATTATATGTTGTAAATGATTCTCCATGCAAAAATGTTTATAAATAACATTTTCCTATATTATCGTGTCATACGAATCCTGTACTTCAGTTTATTTCTCTAAAATAGGATTTGAAATATATATGTTGGCATATTGTTGTGTTATCAATAAATGGGTAAAATATATATTTTTGAAAATTATGTAGATATCACCACATTAACTTAATAATACCTATCCATCCATCTATCTATCTATCTATCTATCTATCTATCTATATATATATATACACTCATGGACAAAACAATTAGCGCACCAAGAAATAATTGCGGGATCGTAACGAAACTTGCAATGAAGGTACATGTCGGGGAGATATGCAAATGATTAGAAATGCAGCGTGATTGCGCATTACGTATAGCCGGTAGAGGGCGTTGAACATCGTACTCTGTGAAATATAAAACAGGTAACCAAAGCTTGTTTGAGTGTGCTGAATCATTTACAAAGGAAGAGCTGAGATAGACATGTCATTACGCCGTGTTCGAAGACAATATAAGCAGTTGTCGCTGTTGTGAAGCCGAGTATTACGACGCCAAAATGGGAAGCCGTATCGGAACAAGTGGTAGCAAATTAGCCGATAGTTAAGCCAGTCAAAAAAAAGGTGATACATGAAATGCGTTGTGTTTTAATTTAAGTTACAGAATTAACTTCAAGTAACTAAGCGACATGAAGGATAACCCAGATAGGTCTCAGGTAACATAGATTAAGTAGAATATTTACTTTAGGTTAACAGCACTTAGCTTAGCAAGAAAATACTTAACCCTACATATAACCTGACCCACGTGCTAAGCATATTACAATACTCAAATTATTCATACCTAGGAAACAATATCTACTACAGTAAATTAAATTACAGACAAGGGGTTTAAGGAGCAAATAAGAAGTTTATTTTAACTAAACATAATAAAAAAAGGAAATACTTATTTGTATACAGTCAAGCCATGCCATGCCCCTCGCTCCACACTCAACATACGCTCCCAAAGTTCACCAACCGCTTACCAGTCCAAGGGCTGTCTCCCGCTACTTTTCGAAGCTAGCCTGACATGCGCCAAGCTGTACTTCGCACCTGCGCAATACAGGCGCCAGATTTGGCGTGCATCGCCTTTTTTGGCAATAAATCATTTTTCTTTTCTGCCAATGTATGGCAGTTATGAGAGACAGTTATAAAGACCTGAATATTAATAGATATACTCCATGAGTCTTTATAACACTCTCCCCCTTCACCAAGTGAAGAAAAAAAACACATGAGGGAAAATTTCCCAAAGAGAGCTGAGTTAGAAAAAACAATGTGCTAGGAGTGGGAGTTGGCAGGCTTACAAAAAGTTACATTGAAGATCCTTTGGAAAAATGTGATCACACCAGTGCATTACAATGTATTACATTGAAGACTCTAGATGAGGGAAAAATATCATTAATGCTCATACTGAGTCTAATTTACAATGGTGTACATTGGAGATCCTAAATGAGGAAAAAAATTTTGCTCCTAATTTTGATTATATGAACATAAAAGTACAAGTTACACAGGGTATGTACATTATACAAAAGAACATTAAACACTTCACGTCGGCTGGCCAGCCATTGAAAAAACAAAGAAAAAAACACAAAAACAACCCTGTAAAAATTCACATAGAAAAAATTAAAGTTACATTGAAAAGCGATTAATGTCAATTGCAAAAATTATGTGTCCTAGATAGACAAAGTGAAAGCACTTGTCCAATTATTTACTCTCGCTAAGTCCCTGACTTGCTTAGAGAAAAATGACAATAATTCTCCATCACCTTCAAAAGGTTGAATGGTTACATTGAATCTATTGTCTACCTCGCTAGCCATGTCCAAGAAAGCAAAAAGTAAAAGAACTGGACTAAAATTCTCAAGGATCACACAAAAGATAACATAACTCGAGTTTTACATATTCAACATGTAAACAAAAAATTTGCAGAATGCAGTGAACCATAAAATGCAAGAGAAAAAATTCCATTGGAGATAACATGAACCATCAAATGATAAAAAGTAACGAATTATGAATTATAATTTAGAAAAGAAGTATATTAAAAGTTATGCATACACAAAATGGGATACTATTCAATAAAATAACTTTCAAATATTATGCTTGAGTTCACCATAGCTTAATTAGCATTAAAAAATTTCAGCATAAATGTCAACTATCAGTCAGAAATATTCTATGAACTCATAGATATGATAGGTTGCATGAATAACATGCACAAAATTAGCACATTATATTAAATGAATTTATATCAATGTATGAAGTTAAAATCAATAATTGTAATTCAAAAAGCAATAAAATATATCCTTTACACATAAAAATCAATCAATATAACACAAATTCCAATCTTAAATAATATTCAATGTTAAATACTCAGATATTCATAAAATCACTGTATAATTAAATAATTGCACATAACAAACACATAGCTTCGTTCATGCTCTATTATAAAAAAATGCACCATGTGGTGCAGAAAAAAACAAACTGAATGAAATTTTAGCATTATTAACATACATATATTACTTATTAATAAAGAGAACAACATTATAAGGGGGAATAGTAAGCAGATGCATTTTTTCATTACTCACATAGGTTAAAGAATTAAAAAAGAGGTTACCGCTAAATGAGACAAAAACCCTTAAATATTAACTTTAAGGACTGGTCAACCGGCACCAAATGTTGTGAAGCCGAGTATTACGACGCCAAAATGGGAAGCCGTATCGGAACAAGTGGTAGCAAATTAGCGAATAGTTAAGCCAGTCAAAAAAAAGGTGATACATGAAATGCGTTGTGTATTAATTTAAGTTACAGAATTAACTTCAAGTAACTAAGCGACATGAAGGATAACCCAGATAGGTCTCAGGTAACATAGATTAAGTAGAATATTTACTTTAGGTTAACAGCACTTAGATTAGCAAGAAAATACTTAACCCTACATATAGCCTGACCCACGTGCTAAGCATATTACAATACTCAAATTATTCATACCTAGGAAACAATATCTACTACAGTAAATTAAATTACAGACAAGGGGTTTAAGGAGCAAATAAGAAGTTTATTTTAACTAAACATAATAAAAAAAGGAAATACTTAATTGTATACAGTCAAGCCATGCCATGCCCCTCGCTCCACACTCAACATACGCTCCTAAAGTTCAGCAACCGCTTACCAGTCCAAGGGCTGTCTCCCGCTACTTTTCGAAGCTAGCCTGACATGCGCCAAGCTGTACTTCGCACCTGCGCAATACAGGCTCAATACACCAGATTTGGCGTGCATCGCCTTTTTTGGCAATAAATCATTTTTCTTTTCTGCCAATGTATGGCAGTTATGAGAGACAGTTATAAAGACCTGAATATTAATAGATATACTCCATGAGTCTTTATAACAGTCGCAGTTTGAGAGGGGGAGAATCGTCGGGATGATGGAAGCTGGGTGGTCAGCTAGGCGAGTAGCTCGTCAATTAGGCCGCTCTGATTGTGTTGTGAGGAGGTGTTGGGACCAGTGGACCCGAGAGATGTCATGTACACGAAGACCAGGCTCAGGACGCCCTCGACAGACCAGTCGTCGAGAAGACCGCCACATCGTAAGAAATGCACGCGTATAGCCAACTGCTTCATCGGCCACCATCCAGACACAGGTAGCACCTTCACTAGGGGCCTCTGTGTCTTCTCGAACCATACGAAGGCGCCTGGCTGAAGGACAGTTGGTATCGCGGCGCCCATTGAGTGTGCTGCCCTTGACGCCCACCCATCGACGCCTCCGTTTGGAGTTTTGCCGCGCACGGGGAAACTAGACTGCAGCGAAATGGAACCAGGTCGTCTTTAGCGACGAATCCAGATTCAATCTCGGCAGTGATGACAATCGTGTTCGTGTGTGGAGAGCCCGTGGTGAACGCTTTAATCCTGCCTTTGCTGTACAGCGACACATCGCTCCCACAGCTGGTGTGATGGTGTGGGGTGCCATTGCCTACAATACACGGTCACCCCTAGTATTGTTCCGTGACACCATGACAGCCCAGCGGTATGTTCGTGAAATCCTGCAACCACATGTGTTGCCACTCATGCAAAGGCTCCCAGGAGCCATTTTTCAACAAGACAATGCTCGGCCTCATACGGCAAGGGTGTCACAAGACTGTCTCCGCACTGTTACTACCCTTCCTTGGCCTGCCCGATCCCCAGATTTGTCTCCAATCGAGCATATCTGGGATCATTTGGGACGACGAGTTGGGCATCCCACGAGTTTGAACGAACTAGAGGCAAGGTTACAGCAAATATGGAACGAAATGTCTCAAGACATCATACAGAACTTGCATGACTCAATGCCCGACCGTATCGCATCGTGCATTCGCGCTAGAGGGGGTCCAACGGAGTATTAACTCCTCCGTTCTTTTGCCTTTTTCTCTGAAATAAATTATCCCTATTCTTTGATTTTCTTATCACTTACTTATATCAAAGTAGTCATTACGTATGTAAAATTTCGTTTTATTTTGACAACTCCTTCTTGGTGCGCTAATTTTTTTGTCCATGAGTGTATATATATATATATATATATATATATATATATATATATATATATATATATATATATATATATATATGTATATATATATATATATATATATATATATATATATATATATATATATATATATATATATATATATATATATATATATATATATATATATATATATATATATATGTATATATATATATATATATATATATATATATATATATATATATATATATATATATATATATATATATATATATATATATATATATATATATATATATATATGTAGACTTTCCTGTCTACGTGGCGGCGTCTAGGGGTGTCTAAGAGCAACACACTTTAGTCAAAAATACGCTACCTAGCCCGTTGCTACAAACGACTTAGCTAGCCTGTTGATACAAACGACTTATCTAGCCCATTGATACAAACAGATAAGTTGTCTTTTGACGGCTTTGACTTCTCCGTCTCGCTAACATGCCGTCCCGAAGCACCTATCTCAATTTCTGTGTCATTCACATCTTTCTTGTGTTCACACGTATTGAAGGAGCGCAAATCACTCTTTGATTCCTCCCCCTCGATAACATGACGTTTAGAAACACTACTTTCACTCCGTATGTCATTCCCATCTTTCTCGTTTTCACACGTATTGAAGGAGAGCAAATCACTCTTTTGTTCATGGCTTCGCTGCTCGGAATATTAACGGGAACTATCAGGAATTCCAGGTGCAACACCCGACTTTAACTTAGACTTAACAGGCAGCTCTTTATCTACCACAAGAATTTTCTCTGTATTCCCATTTGTAGAGGGCTCCGTTTTGACTATCAGGGATCGGCAACCCCATCCTCCTATATTCTAACTGAAGCTCTTTTTTCATTCTCTGTATCTCGAGTTTCTTTTCCTCCATCTCTATTTTAACTTTTTCTCTATATTCTTTTTCCTCACGGTCTTCCACTACTGTCTGTATAAAACTACTGACAAAGTCAGGTTCAGTTTCATGTCACCCTCAGTTTCATAGTCCTCATAGTCCTCGCAAAATCAAGCCTTTAAGATCATTCCAATCCATCCCAGGAGTTGGATCTAAGCAGAACTCATAACATACTATGAACAAATCTTCTTCTATGGCACTTTCAAACATTTTGTTTTTCTCGAGCAACTCAAAACTTTCACGGAAGGTATCACAATTCACTTCAACATGACGATATTAACTGTCCAAAGAGTTCATCCGGGCCGGGCGCCCAAAAATGTAGACTTTCCTGTCTACGTGGCGGCGTTTAGGAGTGTCTAAGAACAACACACTTTAGTCAAAACTACGCTACACTTTGTAAAACTCAACAACTATTAATTTATTAATGTAGACAGCAATTATGATATGCCAGAGAGCCTACTTTACTGTCTCCGGTACAATATAACAATAATCACGGGGGCTTAATGCTTCGAGTCCCTTCATCAGAACAAAAGGTCGGGTACCCTTCTCGCTCCCGTCAAAAATACCACAACACAGGCCTTGACTCACCCCGTTGAAAAATACAATCTATCTCGTGCCTATCGCACGGGGTCCAAAACACAACCTCTCCAATCGAGGTCTGCACCCTCTCTCTCCTAGAACCCAGCACGCCTTTCTCGTGGGGCACAAGAAAACATATCCCTCTGTCGATTCGGGGTCATTCAACACTCGACTGTCCCCTCAAGAATGTCACAGTAAAAAGGGTTTGGTGCGCATAGCAACAGAGAATACTACTATGCCATAAGAAGAGATTTTGCATTACACACACACACACACACACACATATATATATATATATATATATATATATATATATATATATATATATATTTAAATTTAGATTAAAGATACACTCTAAAAATTAATCTGTGAAAATTTAGAGGCAGTAAGACTTTTGTAGTTTATGTATAATGACACAAAATAAACAAAATGACAAAAGCAACAGCAGTTTCACCTACTTGTAACATCCCCCTGACATAAATGCTTAAACGGAAGATTTGCCATCCTTTAAACCCACTTAACAAATTGCGACCTTCATTCACACGTCTCTCTCTTTTTCATCGTCATATTTTTACTTTTCTCATAGTTTTATAGTTTCCCCATAATGCAGATGGTTCCTATTACTCTCAAGCAGTCAATAAACTTTATCCTTTTACATCTCCTGGCTTCGCTCCAACGACGTGAAGGCGATTATGATTCTTTTATGTCACTGTTTATTTTCTGTTGCTGTTTTCCTTTTATATCGATGCTCCGCTCATCTGTTTGTCAGTAAATTAGACGTGATTCATTAAGGCTTGGATAGTAGCACTTTTATTTACAGACCGCATTTTTCTAAATATTGAAAAAAAATAACACCTTTACTTAACTAAAAAATGACATTGCCTTTCATTGAATTCTTTCGGGATATAAACTTTGTTACACGGAACAAAAGAAATTTAAGAGCTACATATTTGCTAAAGCAATGTTTATGTTTGCGTGCAAGGAAAACTTACTTTTCGTTAATATTATCTAGCAGTGCTTTATGAATAAAGGGTAGAGAACAAATATTCACTAATAATTGAGGTATGTGTACTTGCTTGAACTCAAAATTAAAAACTGTTAGTTGTATACATTTAAGTATTTAATAACTCATGAAATGTTAAATGGAACATATACATTAATAAAATAATTGAGAGTGGAATATATATGAATAAAAAGCAGTTTGGTCGCTTTACATTTATAGTGTAACATATGTAGATAAAAATCAACTATTCACAATTCATTGACATTTTAAACTCCCATTTTGCGAATTTAGGAATTATGATTGTTTTATGAATTATATATATACAGGGTGGGCGAAAAGTCCTTGACACATTTCAGAAAATAATATTTAAAATAGAAATTGCCATAAAAGAGTTCAGTTTGCGGTCACTTCTTTAATAGAATGTTAAGTTTTTTTATCAACAGAAAATTTCGAATTGCTACCAAAAGAGGGCGCCACAGGACCAAAAGTCCATAGAATGACATTTTATATGAAAAACTTTTTAATAGTTACCCTTACAGAATAAGTTTCTTGTTACCAAATTTCGATATGGGCATCTTTCGTAGGTCGTGTCACATCTAGAAGTGACGTCTAGCTCGTGTGACTTCAATGATCCGTGTCTTGAGCTGTGTAATGTCGGTCATTTTCGAAGCGAAGACTTTGTCCTTGACATATCCCCACAAGAAAAAATCAAGCGGAGTTAAATCTGGAGACCTAGGTGGCCATACTAGTGAACCATCTCGTCCAATCCATCGCTGGGGGAATTGTGTATCGAGGTAGCTGAAATGTGTCAAGGACTTTTCGCCCACCCTATATATATATATAAATATATATATATATATATATATATATATATATATATATATATATATATATATATATATATATATATATATATATATATATATATATATATATATATATATATATTCAAAATATGATATTTTGACAGAAAACTTGCATATTCTAAGTATTTCTAATTTTTAGATGCCATAACAGAACAACTGATTTTGTGGAATTTCGCGATTTTCATCATATTAATTTTGCATTAGTATATTCTTATAATACACATTGGAATGAAAGAAAAACAATTTTTAATTGATGGACCTTAGTTAAAATAAACAATTCACACTTATTTAGAAAAATATTAATGTAATGTCTATTAAGGCAAAACATTATTTTGAAAAAAATTTTCATGTTTTTCAAAAGTCCATATTAATCACACATGGTTTCCATTACTTATTTCACTGACACATTGAATTGCTTTTTTGTTTCAAATTTTGGCATTATTTTTTGAGAATGTATTTTTGTTTTTATCAATGCATCTCTTTGAGAAGTACCACGAACGAACAAGGATGACCAGTTAACAAATTTAATAATCCTTTCTACTACTTGTGTGTGACATACAATGTTGATGAAGTCAATAATTTGTTTCTCGTGATCAGATTCTTTAGCTTCCTTTATAAATAGTTTTAGTTTATCATCAGAAACATCCCTCGTCATAGGAGGTTATGTTACTTTAACATCATTCCATTCAATCATACCAATATAATCCTTGGCATCAAAGTTTATACGTGGAACTAAATTCTTTCTGATGCCTCTTTCATTTTCCGCCCTTGCATTTAGAATCCGGCGTAATCCAAGCTCTCTTACTTGACTGCGATCGTCTAATATCATACAAAATAGGAGATTTTCCGAAGCGGCAAAGTATGCATTTCTTTGAATGACTGGGTCAATTACATTTTTAAGAGTCTAATTAGAGGTAACGTGAATAGCTTACAAGTTTCCACAAATGCTTCGATCCACGGATACAAGATGGTTTCAGCTTTATGCTAAACCAAATTGGTGCATAAACTTTCAAAATGTACTCATTCAGTATTCGGAGATTTTTTGCTGGACATTCTGTTCCCACATACAAGCGAAGTATTCGGTTTGCTAATGTAAGCCATCGTGAATGACAAAATTTTCCTGGTTTTCTCATGGAGAAATCAGAAGAGCACTTTCCAACAGAGATTGCATTATACATTTCTAACAAATATTTTGGGTCCACACTTAAATCATCCTTAATTTCTAGTAATGTAATGTTATTTTCTATAGGTGAAAATTCAATCACTGGAAGTTCAGAGCAGTTTTCTAGTTGTTTAAGAATTTCTCCTCCAAATTCATTTGGGCCTTTAGTTTTTCCATCTAGGAAACAAAATAGGTGACGTAGGGGCAGTTCATTTAAATTATTGACTTCAACAACATTCCATGTCACACACAAGTAGTAGAAAGTATTGTTAAATTAGTTACCTGGTCATCCTTGTTCGTTCGTCGTACTTCTCCAAGAGATGCATTGATAAAAACAAAAATACATTCTCAAAAAATAATGCCAAAATTTGAATCAAAAAGCAATTCAATGTGTCAGTGAAATAAGTAATGGAAACCATGTGTGATTAATATGGACTTTTGAAAAACATGAATATTTTTTTCAAAATAATGTTTTGCCTTAATAGACATTACATTAATATTTTTCTAAATAAGTGTGATTTGTTTATTTTAACTAAGGTCCGTCAATTAAAAATTGTTTTTCTTTCATTCCAATGTGTATTATAAGAATATGCTAATGTAAAATTAATATGATGAAAATCGTGAAATTCCACAAAATCAGTTGTTCTGTTATGACATCTAAAAATTAGAAATACTTAGAATATTTAAGTTTTCTGTCAAAATATCATATTTTGAATATTTTATTTACAGAAAATATACATTATTTTAATATACTATAAAAGAAATTAACAAAAAATACAAATATAATCACTTTTTCATAAAAATATCCATTTTGAAGCCCTTTGCGGCCCCTAAAAAATATTTTAGTAGAGCAAAAAAATTGTATATTCTTAATTTCAATTTTAAAAGACAACTTTTGATTACTAGAGCATATTGAAATTCCGGAAAAAAAATTTTTCGTTCCACCGTGATGTCCGAGTGTTTTTTAAGTGCCTCGTACTTAAGTGCCTTTATGTGTACTATTTTTATGAAGTAAAACATATTATAATCTGCTTAGCAGATCTCCTGACTAAAAGGAATGTTTAAATTACATATTTTGCTACTCTTTTGTACTACAAGTGTATTCAATTTCAAAATAATTGCGAAATTTGTCAAAAATTTAATAAAAACCAAAAGTTTGCTCTTCTTGCGCTAACTGAAAACATGCACCAATTAGGCTAATATTTAATTTCCGTCTTTATTTTGTTAAAAGGCAACTTTTGAAAACTAGAGCATATTGAAATTCCACCCTAATGCTCATTCCTGCTCTCGTGACTTAGTCTCCAGTCTACCGTCATTGTTGGAAGATTTTTGTCAGAGCGGAGACTAGATTTCGTTCTTTTATTTTATTTTTATTTTAATTTCGCAATAAATATAAATCGGTAACTATTTTTTTCTTCAAAATGTGTGAAAAGAGGGTTGTACCAGATAAAAGGGAGTGGACTGATGATAAAGTGTTGGAGTTAATCCATCTTTATGAGGAACAGGAGTTTTTATGGAACGTGAAACATAAATTATACAGGAATCGCGAAAAAAAATGAGCATGCTCGAATTGCGACAAAATTTTAAAACTGTGAGGGTCATTTTCTTTTGTATCTTCCCTTTAGTTGGTAGTTGGTTCTTTTAGCGTATTATTCTTTTATTTGTGAGTCTCTTACAGCTATATTTTGTAGTGCTGTACAATAAATTAATTTTGAGTTTTATTGTACAAAGTTGTTTTGTTAACCTTATTTTGTTAGGTCAAAAACTTGGATCTACATATGCAGTTTGTAGTTTTGGAAATAAAAATAAGCTGAAAGAAATGATGTATTCATAAAAAATACCCAAAATATGTAGCGGGACTCTACTGTATTTGAATATTCGCTTGAATATGCTTACCTGAAACCAGAAAACGAAGTTTGACCATCAATTTGTCATGAACAGGAATTTCATCACGCAATTTTGTATCTTGATTGACAATATGGTGTTTTACTAAATTTGGTGTTTGACAATATTGTGTTTTACTAAGTTGGGGGGGAGTCCCCCCCCCCAACATAACTTTAAATAAATTAAAAGTTAATAAAAGTTCAATTAAAATTAGAAAATTGTAGAAAACTTTGAAGAAAGTTGGATTTTTTCCCGCTTATTCAAACTTAGAAACTGAAGATTCCGATTATATCTTTAGCCTTAACATTGTTTTTAACAATGATATGATCCGTAACAAAAATTCGATGCTATATTTTTTCCTCATTTCATTTATATTAAATTTTTTTTCTCATTGTATAACTATTGAATATTATTCAAAGATAATTTCTATTGTTATTAAATTTCGAAAAAGTCATATTATTTCATATTTTAAGGACCGTCCAGCGGTCAATGCGCTGAGGAGGGCCGTAACTGTATTCAGTTTGGGACACCCTCCACCCTCACCCCTGACTCGAGAGATTCTCAAATGGACAACACCCTGAGATTAATCTGGATACTTTCTCTCGAGATTTTCTCTCAAATGGACACTTAACATTAGTTCTCGATTACCTAGATTAATTTTCTACGTAAATATTTATCCAGTCTAAAAACAACTATGTTTGAAAGCTTACATTCACATAATAATGCATATCTGCAAGGCACTATTTGTGTAATTCTGACAATTAGTGTGATTAAAAAATGGGTCGCATAAAGAATGGCTAAAACTATTACATTTTCCCCAATATATTTCCAATAGAAATTATGGAAAAAATAGAAACTTTTTCTTGAACGACTATGATCATTTCAACTTTTCTATGTACTTAACTGATGACCATTAAATTATATTGTTTTTCGATAAAACTATACTTTAAAATGAGGCAGTTTATTTTAAGTTATAAGAAGTAGTTATAAGGAGTAGTTTAGTATTAAGCATTCGTTACTTTTTAATTGGGTGTTTTGCATTAAATTTTAATTATTCGTCTTAAGTTTTAAGTATTAATTTGTTGTGAGTATTAGTTCTAAGTATAAATTGAGTTTTATATTTAAATATTTTTTTACAATTTTTAGTATTAATTTATTTTTATGAAGCAGTTTTTTCTAAGTAACAGTCCAGAATTGGGCTTTAAGAATTGAGATAAAATTTTAAATATAAGTTAAGTTTAAAATATTAGTTTTATGTTTTTGCTATTAAAATAATATTTTCCAGAATTTACGTCTACTAGGAGAATAATCCTTTCGGAATTTTGTTGCTCCACTCATAAACTCTCGTTAAAATCTTTTATGCTTTCAACACAATGTGCTTGAAAAAAATAATACTAGCCCCTAAAGCTAAAGTACCACATACAATTACAATCAAATACTTAAATCTTTATACAAAAATACGCTTAAAACTTAAAAAAACACTTAAATCTTTGTACTACCCTACTACTTTAACCTTAAAACTGTTAGTTAAACCTTAAAACTGAACTACTATTTAACTCTTAAAACTAAACTACTACCTAATACTTTTAACTTAATTGTACTTAGAACAAATAAGTACTTAAAGGTTAAAATCAGTATATAAAATTCAATACAAAACTATTACTTAAAGCTTAGAATAATACTTAAAGCTTCATAAAAAATTACTACTTAAATTTTAAAACAAATATTTAAAACTTAAAGCTAATACTTAAACTAATACTTACAACAAATAAGTACTTAAAGATTAAAATCATTCCTTAAAACTCAATACAAAACTATTACTTAAATCTTAAACTAATACTTAAAGCTTCTTAAAATATTACTGCTAAAAACTTAAAACAAGACTTAAAAGTAATATTCCTTAAACTATAATACTTAAAATTTAAACATTAATACCAAACTACTACGTAAAAATAAACGACTACGGAAAACATAAAACTAATTCTTAAAACATAAAATTAAATCTTAAAACTATCACTCAAAAATTATAAAGATATCATGATGAAATTTCGAAAAGTGACATTCTTTATAAAAATATTACATAACAGCAATAAATATTATTTAAGAAATAGAAATTATTTAACAAAGATAAACTATTCCTAATGCTTTTTGCGTATATAGTAATGGAGCATGAACACTAAATCATTTTAACCAAAAAAGAATTAGTAAATATACATTTTTTCCATAACTCTTTCTCTTAAGAGCATTTTCCAAAAATAAACAAAAAATAAGAAATAATTTATCAATGTTGAAGCATCTGAATAAAAGATCTGGTTTATTCATAGAGCGGATAAATCTACTGCAAACAAAATGAAATGACAGTTTGATAAACTGTAACATATTTCTCACCCGCACTAAACACAAGGTTTAGGTGCTGTTTTTAAGAGCTTACAAATCCGCCAGACATATTGCGAACTCTGTTCATAAGTTCCTTTCTTAACTCATTCTTTTATTTTTTCCCCTCGCAGCTTTATTTCCGAACCATAATGCAGATGGTCCTCTTATTCTACGACGGTCAATAAACTTTATCCTTGCATCTCCTGGCCGCACTCCAGCTACGTGAACATCATTATGATTATTTTATGACACAGTTTTTTTAACCGTTGTTGTGTTTCGTTTTTATTGAGGTCATACTTTAATACATTTTAAAGGAAAGAGGCTCAAACATTTTTGCATAACCTTCAATGCAGCAATTTTTAAATACAAAGTCCAATTGAAAATTCACACTCTAATTTATATATAAATATATATATATATATATATATATATATATATATATATATATATATATATATATATATATATATATATATATATATATATATAGCTGATTTTGGTACAAGAAACAGATCCAGAGAAATGTGTCTTTTGCTTTTCTGAAGAATTTCACAGAAGTGGGACATTACACTGTCATTTTGAATATTAACTGCACTGTTGGTCACAGATTTATTAGATTTATGCTTTTTAATAAATGGCTGCACTTAACTCCACTTGCTGCAAATTTCTTCTACCATGGCAATGGAAACTTTTTCCCTATCATCGTCTTTCTTTGATAAATGCTCTTCCTGGATGGCGTCCACCTGTTGACACTTCAGCCCAACAAGTTTCTTCTGTGGAGAGTTCTTCGCTGTGTTCTTCCACCATCTCCTCAACATCGCCAGAGTCGACCTCCAAGCCCATACATTTGATCATGGATACTATCTCATCCACAGCTTTGACTTCCGTCTCTTCATTATCAAAGCTTTCGAAGTCTCTCACTGGCACACAAGTTGGCCAAAGTTACTTCTAAGCAGATTGCAAGGTATAATAAGAGACAACCCCTCCCCCATCCAGGCCTTATCAATAATTTTGATGCAGTTGAGGATATGGAAGTGCTCCTTCAAAGAATCTCTTAGAGTCAAATAGGTGTCATTTGTAGCTTGAAAACACCTTGAAAAAAGTGCCATGATATAGTTTTTTTTTTTTTAAATTGGAAATAACTTTCTGGTCCATAGGTTGAATGAAAAGAGTTATGTTGGGTGGTAGAAATATGACCTTAAAAAAGTTATATTTGATGTCCAGGACTTTTTCGAAATTTGGAGGATGAGCAGGAACGTTATCCATGACGAGAAGACACTTCAAGAGCAAACTATTCTCCTCAAGATATTTCCTGGCACGTGGTATGAGGACCTCAGTAATCTACTCCATGGAAATAACAGTTGTTAACAAGGCCTTAGCATTTGATCTCCACATTATAGGCAGTTTAGCCCTCAGGACATTATTTTTCTTGAAGGCACGAAAATTTTCAGAGTGGTAAACTAAAAGTGACTTGATTTTACAATCATCACTTGCGTTAGCACACAATAAATGTGTACGACTGTCCTTCATAGACTTGTGCCCAGGAACTACCTTCTCCTCTCTGGTGATGTAGGTTCTTCTTGAACTTTTTTCAAAAGAATCCCCTCTCATCAATGTTAAAAAATTGGTTTGGTATATAGTCTTCACTTTCCACAAACATTTTAATTTATCAACAAATTCATCTGCAGCTTTTTCTAGCAGCCTCCTCATGCCAAACAGCACGATGAATTCCACTTCGCTTGCGGAATTTCTCAAAATAGCCTCTAGTGGATTTAAAATCTTCACATTCAAAAACATTTCTACTCGGTGTTTTAGCTATCAAATCACTGTGCAATTTCTGAGCTTTTTCGCATATTAAAGCCTCCCTAATATTATCACCAGCAAGCTCTTTTTCACATATCCACACTAGAAATAATTGTTCTACCTTTCCTAGAACTTGCGGCCTTTGCTTCGTTAAAATAGCCACCTCTTTAACTATATCAGCTGCCTTTATTGTCTCTTTGTGATTCAGGATAGTACAAATGGTAGACTTCGCCAACCCAAACTCCGTGGAGAGATTACAAACATGCACATCATTCTCAGGTTTAGATATTATTTCCTTCTTTTTCTCAATACTTCTAATGCTTCCTACAAGAAATATCACTTACTCTTGCCATTTTCTTGGGAGCCATATTCAGGGATAATTGAAACAAATATTGTCACACAAAAAATCTGGGAAATGCATGAGCAACCACAGTTTAATCCGTGCTAGAGAAATCCATAATGAGGTTGACATGGGGACTGTTCGCTAACCGAAGCAAGTGTGACGAATTCTTCCATCGCATATCACTAGATGGCAGCACATCGCCAGTGTTTCTTCGTAAACCGAGGTACCAATGTGTGTATGCATATATATATATATATATACTAGCTGAATACCAGTACCTCGCTACGGAGTATATTCAATTAAATACAACGGTCAATGTATGCAATTAATGCCAATTTATATATATATATATATATATATATATATATATATATATATATATATATATATATATATATATATATATATATATATATATATATATATATATATATATATATATATATATATATATATATATATGTATATATATATATATATATATATATATATATGTATATATATATATATATATATATATATATATATATATGTATGTATATATATATATATATATGTATATATATATATATGTATATATATATATATATATATATATATATATATATATATATATATATATATGTATAATAAATACAGCGATCAATGTATGTAATTGATGTAAAAAAAAAATATATATTTATAAAAAAAATCGTAACGGATATTTTTATACACAAAATAATGTAGAAGAAAATATTCAAATTAAATCTAATAAAACATACTAAAGAATATAGTACAGTTAATATAGAACAGTTTAAGGAACATATATTTCACTGTATTATATTATTTTTTTAGATAGTCCAAACGTCTGCCGCATTAGCAAGAAAATTTTTTTTTCTCTATTTCGTTGTTACTCACGTGGCGTAAAATTAGTTTAAAGTATCACAAAAAGAAAAGAAATCACGTTATCAGCATTTAATAAATTAAATTCTAAAGATTAATTTTAAAAAATCCCCCAAAATCAGAAAATAAAGGTAAAAATTCGAAAATGATTTCGTTTTAAAGGAATTTTTATGATATTTCTCGTGATATAAATTTTATAACCCTCAGATTATTATTTTAAATGCAAACTTTAAAAAGTTGCAAAATAATCTTCAAAATTTAATTTAAAAAAATCTAAGGAGAATTTTTCAAAAATATTTCTTAGTGCACCCCTACACTATAAGAAGAATCGCTATGTAAAATTTCAGTCCTTTAGGTCCAGCGGTTTGGTCTGTACGTTATATGTCAGTCAGTCAATCAGTCAGTCAGTGAGTTACGGAAACGTTTTATATATATATATATATATATATATATATATATATATATATATATATATATATATATATATATATATATATATATATATATATATATACCCTCAGATGATGCCCTTGGGAGTTACTCGGTCCAGAATGCGGTGGCATGACTAGATATATGAACCTGATCAGGAAAATATTCCAACCACTGGGCATTAGAAACAACAACAAACATTTTTTGTAATATTTAAGACGAACAATTTTTGTTCTTTCTTTCGCCTTTTTATACACTTTTTGTATATAATACGATTTTTAGGATCCAGAATTTTTTATTCTCCTTTCTTTTATTCTTTTTCTGCATAATGCAGATGGTGTTATTAGAGCCGCACGGTCAATAAACTTTATTACATCCTCCTCTGGCTGCCTTCCAACTACATGCATGTCATTATATTCTTTTATGACACATTTCGCTTCCTGTCGCTGTACTGAACTTTTATTGACACTATTGATTGATGATACTACGTTTCATTTGAAAACATAAGAATTCTGCCAAATTATTAAGATTTTTTTAAATATTATACTAGTTGCCAAACATACTACAGAAAAAAAAATATCATATAGTATGTTGAAAATATTATAGCGGTATTCTGTCAGTAATATTTGGAATTAATCTATTTCACAGATTTTCCGATATTATAAGCTCGATCACTACATTACTAGATATTAAAATTTCACCGCTAATCTCTTTATATAAAACAGTTTCGTAACTGTCTGACTGACTGACTGACAGATAACTCACAGACCAAACCGCTGGACCTAAAGGGCTGAAATTTTGCTTGGCGATTCTTCTTATAGTATAGGGGTGCACTAAGAAATATTTTTGAAAAATTCTCCTCAGATTATTTAAATTTCAATTTTTAAGCTGTTTTTTGTAATAATTTTTAAAGTTTGAATTTAAAATAATAATATGAGGGTTATAAAATTTATATCACGAGAAAGATCATAAAAATTCCTTTAAAAATGAAATCTTTTGAATCTTTACCTCCATCTTCTGATTTTTGGTGAATTTTTAATGATTAATTTTTAGAATTTAATATATTAAATGTTGATCACGTGATTTCTTTTCGTTTGGAGATATTTTAAAATAATTTTGCGTCACGTGCATAACAATGAAATAAATTGACAAAAATATTAAAATACGGTAAAAGATAAAATTTAACCACTAGACTAATTGAGATGGAAGTTTTTAAATAATTTAATTCAAATTAGTATGTTTTATGGATATTAAACATACAAATTAATTGCATACATTGACCTTTGTATTTAATTTGAATATTTTCTTCTACGTTATTTTGTTTATAAAAATATGCGTTACGATTTTTTCATAATTTTTTTAACATTAATTGCATACATTGACCGTTGTATTTATTATATATATATATATATACATTTTTTGGGGGGTTGACATTAATTGTATACATTGACTGTTGTATTTAATTTGAATGTACTCCATGGCGAAGTACGGGTGTTCTGCTATCATTTTATAGATATACACATATGAATTCAGAGTATATGTAGCTAAAATTTTAATACATTCAAAACAGTGATCCTTATTTACTCAAAAATAAAGCAATAAACACACTTTTCCGTTTTCTACTCAATTCCAATTCACTTCCATAAAACTTTAAAGGACAGGAATGTGGTGATATAAATCTATTTGGAACTTGGACGTCGTATTATTTACAAGTACTTTTATATTTTTTTTAATTATGGTAACTTAAAATACGATTTTTAATCTGAAAATTTTTTTTACTTCTTTCTTTTCTTTTTTCATAATTTTTATCTGCATAATGCAAATGGTCTTATTAGAGCCACACGGTCAATAAACTTTATTACAGCATCATCTGGCTGTCTTCCAACTTCATGCATGCCATTAAATTCTTTCATAACACGTTTTGCTTCCTGTCGCTTTACTGGACTTTTACTGACACTATTGATTGATGATACTGCGTTTTGTTTGAAGTCATACGAGATCTGTCACTTTTTAGAGATATTTTTCAAATATTACATGTCATAGGGATATGAGAATAGCGTCAAGGCCAAGGGCAGGAGAGTTGAAAATTACGGAACGAAGTAAAATAATTGCACAATATAAGAAAGAGACAGAGAAAGGAAGCAACAGACTGGATAAAATAGAAGGGGAGAAAACCTAACAATAAACCTAAACTACTAAAGATAGAATATTGGGCCCGATGGAAGAAATAAAAGTATAAGATAAAAGTTCTGCAGAATGAGTTGCAACGAAAGAAGAAAAGAGAAGAGGAAGACATAAATTTATGATGGTTATAAGACGGACCACCGTGCTCGGTGTTGATTTGAGCATGGGAAAATTTAAGGAAGTGGATAATTTTATAAATCCAGTCCTCAATGCGCATTGGTGAAAAGGGGATAGAGAAGAGACAGCTACGGACGAATTGCGATGACAGGGGAATAATATCTCCATTGGAATTGGAAGAGACGTACCCAGAATTAATAAGAGAAAAATAATATGAAAAAAGATAGAAGTGGCAAAAAAAATGAGAGTAGGTACAGACAGAAGTGGTATCAACCTAGCTTGTATGTATGAAGCACGCGCGATGATAATTGCGTATGCCGTGGCCTATGCCAAAAGAGCCTGAGTAAGAGTGTGCCCCATTTTCCAGTGCCGTATGCCTACAGAGACTAAAGGATCCCTGTACTCTACTATGAATGTGCCCCAGTTTCCAGGGCAGTGTGCCTACAACGATTGAAGAAGCCCTGTACTCTACTATGAGTGTGCCCCACTCCAGTGCTGTGAGTGTGAAAAAAGTTCGTCATACTAAGTGACCGATGCCCGTAAAGGTAATCCAATAATCATCTGTAAAGGTACCGTCCTTTTGTTTCCTCTTCATATTTACCATCAGTGCTTCTCATAGCTTAACCATCAATAACTTAATGATATCGAGCGCGATAGTGAAGTAATCTGATAATTAAGTTAGCTGATAATAAATGATAATTCGTAAAAACGATTTAGTTAATATAATGTGATGATATATTAGTTATTGAGTAAGAATATAGTTTTAACTACATATGCTTTGATGATAATGAGTAATTAAGGTTCATGAATCAAGTTGTAATAAGTAGTGATAACATCTGGTGAGCATAGAATGTGTAATAAGAATTATTGTATCATTTATGTTATGTGTCAATTTAATAAATCAGTTTGTCATTTTAAACCACAGTAGTTTTTGGATATGAGGATCAGAATGCAATTATAATCCAATACATGCAATATACTAACCACATCTTGATCCATTCTTCATCATAAATCATTCAAACTATAATTAATTAATTCAAAATCATTATTATTTATTTAATTAAGCTATACTTTCACTGTCACATTACACAAGCTGACAAACATACTACACTAAAAAATCATATATCCCCATTTAAATGTTTGGCTAAGAGTAGAATTGTAAAAGACATTAAGTATATGGCATCTAAGATTTATATGATTATATAACAGCTATAAAGTAAATTTCGTTACATTTAGGTGATTATATTATCCAAAAATCTCAACGTAGAAATACGCATATTACACTAGAGAAGAACAATTTCTATTACAAACTGAATAGGAAAATTGAAAAAAGTTTTTATCTTAAAAGGTTTTTTTATAACGGCTTACATTGATTTGGAAACTAGACATATTGACAGAAATTTCCTTTGAGCCACTAATCAGAATAAAAGACATAAGGAAAAAAACATGTTTGAATAGTACTATAGATTGACAAATCTTTTTATTTTATTTTTAATGGTTATTTTTTATAACTTGAATTTTTCATTAGTAAGGAACTCAAATAAACTCAACATTGTTTCTCAACAGTGCAAGAAAAGTTATTTACAAGAGACTCTCCAAACATGAAATTAAAAGCTAGCGAATTTTGTAAGTATTCACTCATTTATAAGAGAATATAATCGTTTAAAAGCATCACTTAAAAACCCATATATTTTTATTCATTTTTCCAACAGCGACCAAATGAACATTATATCTCTATTGTAATAACATTTGCTAAAATATATTTAAAGCTCAATAGGTAGCATCAATTTGTATTTGATAATTTAATGTGATATGTGCCATATTTAAAAGCATCGCTTAAAATCCATATTTTTCTATTCAAGTTTCCAACAGCGGTAGAATGAGCATTAATGTGATATGTGCTATGTATTAAAGCATCGCTTTAAAACCCATATTTTTCTATTTAATTTTCCAACAGCGACCAAGTGAGTTTTATATCTCTATTGTAATTGAATTTGCTAAAATATATTTAATGATCAATAAAGAGTATCAGTTTGAAATTGGTATTATAATGTAATGTGATATCTGCTATGTGTATTAAAGCATCGCTTTAAAACCCATATTTTTCTATTCAATTTTCCAACAGCGACCAAATGAGCATTATATCTCTATTGTAATAGCATTTGCTAAAATATATTTAAAGCTCAATAAAGAGTATTGGTTTGAAATTTATATTATAATGTGATATGTGCTATGTTTAAAAGCCTCGCTTAAATACCCATATTTTTCTATTCAATTTTACAACAGCGACCAAATGACCTATTCTATGACCTATTCTAAATGACCTATCTCTATTCTAATAGCATTTATTAAAATATATTTCAAGCTCAATAAAAAGTATCACTTTGAAATTGATATTACAATGTGATGTGTGCTATGTAAATTTTAGTTTAAAAAAGGCATGAAATACTTAAAACTGAGAAAATGTACGTACAAACTTCTTTTCTACTATTTCGTAACTAAAACTTAATGCAAGATATTAATATATTAATCATGGATACGTGTCTAAACATAAACTAATTCTTATCGAAACAAACCGTCCTGTTCAACACTTGAATGTATCATCTGTGTGTTTTAATAGTCCACTCTTCCTTGAGATAGGAAAGGAAATGGAGTTCTAAAATTTATCAACGACTAAAACCACACCATTGTATCTACGACTAAAACCACACCACAGTTAAAATTCTTGTTTCGTGTAGATGCAACAATCAGATCAGCGTCACACGGAGAAGTAAAAAGAATTTCCCAATAATATTATACTTTGTAAAAGTAGTTAATGAACGATACATGCTACGCATCTCCATATCAGAGAATTCCTTATTTCATATATAGAAGAGGAAATAAAGGGTCACCAAGAGTTTTCAGAATATTGGATTAAACTGATTATGCGCTTCTTTCAAATTTAAATATTCTCAAAATATATCAGTACTTTTAGTATCAAAATTTCAGAAATCAATATCAGTTAGGTATCATAATAAATAATGATTGGTAAACGTTCACTGCTGTGATAGTTACATTAAATATATGTGTGCGTTTGCACATTATTAAATATATATATATATATATATATATATATATATATATATATATATATATATATATATATATATATATATATATATATATATATATTAAATATATATATATATATATATATATATATATATATATATATATATATATATATATATATATATATGCAGGGCTAGATTTGAGGCGGAACGCGCCAAAGCGGCGTTCCGCTACCTCTCTTTAGGTACCTCTCTTTATCAATAATTTGGAATACCCCCCCCCCCCCACACACACACACACCCCGGAAGGTTACCGTTCGGCACCTCTATTTCTAGAAATCTAGCACTGTATATATGTATGTATGTATGTATGTATATATATGTATGTAACATGCCGGCCCGACACCGTGGAATAATGACCGGAATCGGCATCCCACAGCGGGAAAGTAAGTAGCCGTAGCCAAATAGCAGATCCGTTCTTCAAATCGACAAATAAAATTTATTGACATTGTCATACATCTTCCTGGGGCAATAACAAATCCCAAAATATCCGCATGCACATCGAAGCACGCCTATTTATAACCTAATAGAGGTATATTCGTGTGACCCTGAACTCTTGCATTGATTGGGTGGAACCCTGAAATCTGGGCTCGGACAAACTAGAAAACAACAGGGGTTGTATAGGAGGTTACAGGGGTTATATAAAAGATGCCTGATTTAAGTCAATTCCTTTGTTCTTGAAATCGAAATGCGCAATTAATAATCAACGAATTCCACCCAAGCATTTTTGAATGAAATTTTGAATTTTGAAAGGGTTTTGGGGTTTTATAAGTTATACACACACACACACACACACACACACACACACACACACACATATATATATATATATATATATATATATATATATATATATATATATATATATATATATACGCTCGGACACACACATATTCACACATGCATATTATGCGTGGATGTGTGTGTGTGTGTGTGCGTGTAACATTTGAAAATGTATACTTTGATTCATAAATCATATACCACCACACATTACACAGAAAAAACCGTTACACTTTTGGACGTGTTAGGACATGGAGGTGACATGTTTTTCAAACATTTGACAAACCGTTAAATAAAAGATGACTTTTCTTAAAATCCTAAAGAAAAACCAAAGCCATTTTTTCTTAATCATGCTCAGCTTTTATCAGTTTAATTCTTTAAATTTACCCTTTTCTTCTGACAGTCTTATTATTCTAACTTCTTGAAAAACATTTATCCTCTCATTTACGGTCTTCATAATATCTCTAAAAATATATTAACAAACTACCTATTACCTTTTTTTATATTCAATTTACCTTGATAACACAAATTGTGCTTCTTTGTTACAATATGAGTATTTCAGTTGTTTTGCCCTCAAATGTACAAGTCCTTCATTGGACAATACGATGATTAAATTCCAAAAGGTTAATTAAAGTGACCCTATATAAATTACGGTTCCTCTTTTCCTTGGCCCTGACAGAAATAATAGATAAGCCATTGTTGGTAGGAAATGAAACTTTTCCTTCCTTTTCGCTGAGAATCTTTTTACTTATGAGAAAAAAATCTCTATAGCTGATGAACTTTCTATTCCTTTTTTATTTATTTTTTGCTTTTCTTTTAAAAAGATACTCTAAGTGAAACATAATATCGCCCTTTACACGTACGTTCTTTCGCGAGTGCTTGGAGCGTACGGGATTGCGCGCACGCTCCAAGCAATCGCAAAAGTGCGTACGGGATTGCGTGCAGGAAAACTTGCAGTACGCCCAAAAGCAGCTTTTCCTTCCTCTCCGACACCTTCACACGTGCACTGAATAGCGCGGGATCGTGGTTTCACGCTGGAAAGAGCGTACGTGCAAAGGGCGCTAATGGCTAACAGAATCATCTGCTATTTCATCTTCACAAAGGAACTTCTCTAAATGTCAGAAACATGTACTATACAATATCTTTTGTGATTTTTTCATCTGCTATACGGAATTGTTAGCAGTTCCTAGCCCTGCCACAATTTCCCATGTATAGTTGTTCGGAACCAAACCATTTACCACAAAATCACCCTATAGAAACTCAAAATTTATTTAGATCTGGGGGTTTGTCTCTAGATGACGCAAAGGGAATTTCTTTCCATTTCCTGCTCTGCTTTCTAAAATTTTATGCCTCGTGTATCAGTATAAATCTTTTAAATATAGAAAATTTACATCTAGTGTAACTTCTAGTGTATTCAGTAGAAAAGGATTACACTCACGTCATTTTTCTACACAGTCTCCTAAACGACTTGCAATGCGAGTTTCAAGTACTTTGGAAGTGCATGAATACCTCTTCACAAAATTGCTTTAGGGTATGATTGTAGCCACTCTTGTGCGGCCTACATTACCTCTTGGTAATAATTGAGAAACTCGCCTCTCCTAGTCTGTTTGAGTGATACATACATGTGAACTGGCAGCGAGGTCCTGTGAATACGGGGGGGGGGGGTTGTGGAAGACACTCAAATCTCAGATCTTGGATGGTTACAGAGATTGAACGGAGAGTTTGGATCAGCATTGTCATGTCGCAGAAAAACACCTGAGAAGTCTAAGTCCTTTGGGCCGAAATGTGGGACGTAGATGGTTCTTGAGGAGATCCGAATACTTTTCACTGGTGATTGATTGTATCCCCCCCGGGTATGTAGTGTTACACCTTGTTCATCCAAAAATAGTGTCAGCATAACCTTTCAAGTCGATGATTGTGTGTGAAATTTTTTTCTGTTTTGATGGGGAGATATAGCTCTTTCCCTAGTCTATTCATATTTTTGCTGCTTCCATGGGAATTATCCCTTCATTACTCAAAAATCACCAAAACAATATTTTTCCTCTTTGGTGCATGTTACTAGCGGATTCGCCGTCTATGTACAGCTGCCAAGTTATCGTGTACAGTTCCCGCATCGTGCTGCCGCTTGTTGGCCACTCTTCAGATCCCGAGTATCAATATTGCCAACTTGCAGAACAATCTAGCGATGTTTCAGACTTTTAGTACATTTTCAAGATTTTCACTTCATTCACCCTTTTACATCAAGGCAAGCATCTACTGTGCAATGGTATTCGAACTTTTAATAATTATGACATTACTGCTCAATCAAATATTGAGCAAACAATTCCGTTTGCGTGTGATATTAAAGTAATTACTGATGCTGTGTTTTGTGTAATAAATTTATATCTTGAGTTATTTTCTTGGCGATAACCCATTAAAACTACAGTTTCATTTTATAATAAAAATTACGTGTTAAGAGTATAAATATCTTTTTCGCATTTCAGAAAATTTTTTTATATACACATTTCAATTAAAAAAAAATCTTTTATAAGAATTTTCTAAAATGCTTCTGTATGTGAAAACAAAAAAAGGATATATTTATACTCCTAATATGTAATTTTTATTATAAAAATAAATGATAATTCCAGTGATATAGAACCAATTGAATGCTACTTTTATTACACAAAACAAAGCATCAGTTACATATTTAATAAAACGCGAATGAAATTATTGGTTCACTATTTGAATGCGTAGAAATTAGTTTATTATTAAAATTTTAAACATCGTTGCAAACCAGATTTATTACCTAAAAATTATAAGATGTTAGAAATATATATTAATATGAGGCAAAGACAAGCAAAGATATTTCATGTATTTCTCAGTAGAAAAGAGGACAGAATACAAATATAAAAAGAAATATTCATGATTTGAATCCCATTGTCTATCATTAAATATTGCAAAATTGCGATTGTGAAAAACAGATAAAACATATTTTACGAGTTCTTCTCTTTATATAAAAGTTCTAAAATTTTTGAAGTGTGTTAGCACTCTCTCATGGTCATTGAACTTTATCCATGCACTCTCTGGCTTCCATCCAACTGAATAAACAATATTATGATTCTTTCATGGGAGTATTTATTTTCAACTTTTCTATTTAAATTTTATGGTATATCGTATTTATAATAATACAGATATTCAAACTGAGGTCAATGTAGGTGTTCGTTAGAGAGTATTAAAAAGAGTATTAAAAAATAACCAAATACTCTCTCTTCTAATTCCATTGTCCATCAATTAATAGTGTAAACTTTCTAATGCAAAAGTCTGATAAAAATTTTCATGAATTTTGCTCATTATATTAGATGTCTAATATTTTTTTAATAGTTTTGGGATTCAGATGGCCATATTACTCTCTTATGGTCATTGAACTTTATTCTTGTACCCTCTGGCTTCCATCCGACTGAATAAAGAATATTATGACTTATTTTATACAGATATTCAAATTGAGGTTAATGTAGGTGTTCGTTAGAAAGAAGACAGAGTATTAAAAAATAACAAAATACTCTCTCTTCTAATTCCCTTGTCTATCATTTAATAGCGTAAAATTTCTAAAGTAAAAAATTGATAAAATGTTTCATGAATTTTGCTCATTATATTAAATGTCTAATATTTTTTTTATATTGTTGAGATTCAGATAGCCTTATTACACTCTCTCGTGGTCATTGAACTTTATTCTTGCACCCTCTGGTTTCCATTCGAATGAATAAACTATATTATAGGTGTTTTCATGGTAGTTTTTATTTTCAACTTTTCTACTTAAATTCTATAGTATATCTTATTCTTAATAATACCGATATTCAGTTTGAGGTTAATGCAGGGGTCCAATAGAAAGAAGGCTGAGTGCAAAAAATAATAAAATAATTTCTGCCTCCAATTCCACTGTCTATCACTTAACAGGGTATAATTGCGACTGAAAAAAAACTGATAACATTTTTCATAAATTATTCACATTATATTAAAATTTCAAATGATTTTAATATTTTTTTTTATGTTCACATAGTCAATGAACTTTATCCTTGCAACTTCTGGCTTCTATCCAACTGAATAAAAAATATTACGGTTCTGTTATGGTAGTATTTATTTTCAACTTTTTCACTTAAATTTTATGGTATGTCTTATTCTTAATAATACCGATATTCTAGCTGAGATTAATGGTGTTAGACATAATACAAAATAAAAGGTAATATACTTTCTGCCTCTAATTCCACTGTCTATCATTGAATAGGGTAAAATTGTGACTGTAAAAACTAATAACATTTTATATGGACTGATTAAGTTAAAATTTCGGGCCTGCGGTACCCTAGTAGTAGCTCGTTGGGCTCCGGTGATAAGGGTGCTCGGATCGAATCTCGACAAGTGCCATTAAATACCTCCTTCTCTATGCCGTATATGGGCATGTTTAATCTGTAGAAGGAAAGTTCCTATATGAGGTCAGAAGGGTGGGAGAGGGTACGATCCCTCCCAGGAGTCAAACATGGGTTTGAGTCAAAATTGAGGTGGCATCTGGCTAAATTTGTCTCCAATCATTGTGATGCCATTAAAAACCGGGGGCGCACCCCTCACCCCTCTAGCCTATATGGACCTGGTGTGAAATACTTCCGAACAAGGGGAATTAGAAACAAGAACAACACATTAAACTTTCAAATAATTTTAATGTTTTTTGATAGGCAGATGGTCTTATAACATTCACGTGGACAATGAACTTTATCCTTGCAACTTATGGCTTCGACCCAACAATAAAAATTTTACGGTTCTTTCATGGTAGTATTTATTTTCAACTTTTCTATTTAAGTTTTAATGGTATACATTACTCATCATAATATAAATTTTTAAGCTGAGGTTACAGCAGATTTTCAATATTTTATAATCCAAACAGAATAAAAGAATAGTTAAAATTACATTTAAAATCCCATGTTACTCAGTTTCTTAGCAATTGGTACTTACTTAGGGACCAATACAGTTGAGATATGTACCAATGCTTCAAATATTAATCATTACATATATTTTAATTTACATACAATAACAATAGGGAATTTTACTTAAGCATTACTGCTATCATGATGCATTTACTGCTCTCATGATCATGCATCTTTAGGATATTACCGCTCATAAATTCGAGAAAGAAATGAACTCATTAAACAAATATGTAAATTACAGAAAATTAAAATTTTTAAAAAGATTTAATGCGGAAAGTTATTAACTTATTTTCAAGTATTCCTCTAATCAGTTATTATGTCTATTACTTACTTACTTTCTCTCTCTCTCCATATATATATATTTACTTAAAACAATTCCGTGATGGACTGACTGATTGACTGACAGATAACTCACAGACTAACCGCTGGATCTAAAGGGCTGGAATTTTGCATGGCGATTCTTCTTATAGTATAGGGGTGCACTAAGAAATATATTTGAAAGATTCTTCTTGGATTTTTTAAAATTAAATTTGGAAGTTGTTTTTGTAACTCTCTTAACGTTTGCATTTAAAACAGTAATCTGAGGGTTGTAAAATTTATTATCACGAGAAAGATTTTAAAAATTTCTTTAAAATGAAATATTTATTGAACATTTATCTTCGTTTTCTGTTTTTTGGTGTATTATTAAAGATTAATTTTTAGAATTTCATTTATTAAATGCTGATAACGTGATTTCTTTTTCTGGTATACTTTAAATTAATATTTAATATATGTATATATATATGTGTGTGTGTGTGTGTGCGTGTAAAAGACAAAAAGTATACTTATAATTTGTTTTGTAACATGGAAATTGAATATTTTTGTAGATAATACGTCACATTTATGTACATGTGGCATTATGAAAATAAATTATCATTCCAACAACTAATTACTACCATATAAATATCTTAAAAACTGACGACATCGCTCGCAATTTATATATCTTCATCTATTTAACGAGATAAAGTGCAGAGCGGAAGGAAATTTAGAATATATCCACTGCCTTATTTTCTTATAATAACTCTATGATTTATTTTTATCAAGAAAATCTTATAAATTACAATTTTAAGCAAAGAGAAAAAATTCTTCTTATTTTGGCTTTTATCCAACTTAGTAAGCTCATAACAGTTCTTTTTTTAAAAAACCCGCATACTTTCTGTTGCTTTAGTCATTATTGATGTTGCGGCATGCCATGTTTCACAGTATATGTAGTACATGACACAGCCTTCATAAAGAGGGGTAATTTTTCAAAATTTCCTCTACATTTAGTAAAGTTTAAGCTCAGATTCTAAGGAACTGAGCATTAATATATTATTACAAGATATTAAAGTCTACAATAAACTTTATTACTGGTGACAGGCATGTGTGATGCATGTTTCTATTCATTTTTGCTCTGTTCAAGAGTTGATGTATAGTGCCGGACATAAGAAAAGATGGTTCTTAATTTTCCTTAAAAAGTATATTTTGTACATTAAATTTAGCTTTTTATAGATTTATAAGTTAATATACTCATTATTTTTTCACACAACTTGGAATCAGAATAAAATGCAAAAACAACAGAACTAGAGTGGATACGAAATGAATTAAAAATATATATTTGATTAATTGATCATTAATAGTTTTTTATCCTAAACGCCACATTTTGGATTCTAACTTTTTTGTACTAGTACATTTACACTTTCATTGGAAACAATCATAGCCTGTTTTGAAACATTAAATAAATAAATAAGTAAATAAATATATATATATATATATATATATATATATATATATATATATATATATATATATATATATATATATATATATATATATATATACAGGTGGTTATCAAAATAATGCTAATTCCTATCACTATTAGTGGTGTTTATGAATGTGCTTCGTATTCCTTAAAAAACAAATCTTTACACCGGTATTTTTTTTATATAATATAGTGTATGTATTATTGTACTGTCAGGTAGCAGTAATGAAGCTAAGGTCATCGTGCTTTTGAGGGGAACAGCGTAAAATGTCAAAACTTGCAGACCTTGTGAAAAGGGCAGATTGTTGGAGCGTGTTTAAATTGGAGTATTTGTTACTGCAACCCCTAGGCTAATGGGTGTTTTTTGAGCTATGGTATCGAAAGTCCTGATAGCATACAGAGTGCATGGAAAACATCCTTTGCCAAACAGAATAGTGGACGAAAGGGAGAGTTGAGTGAAAGAGACGGACGAGGTATGGAAGCGGATTCTGACACGAAGGAGGAAAACAACTGTAACCAAAATAACCGAGGAGCTCAATCGGCATCTGGTTCAAAAATTAGAGATAGAAGGTTTTGTTCTGAGTTTTGAGTTGAGTTTCTGTTCTGAGTTGAGGTTTTGAAGGTTTTGTTGAAGGTGAAGGTTTTGATAGAAGGAAATGTTCTGGTATCAAAAATTAGAGATAGAAGGGAACTTCACTAACAAAGCATTTACGGAAGAGTAGTTATTCCCAAGCCACTTGTGTGATATACATATATATATATATATATATATATATATATATATATATATACAGAGAGAGAGAGAGAGAGGAGATCAGTGTAATATGGACCCCCTAAGCAAGAACGCTCTTAAAACTTAAATTATTTTTAAAAACAATTAACTTGTTGGCTGCTCATTGCAATTGTATAGCTGCATGGTTCAAACTTGGTAAAGTACTCAAGTAACTATTAAAAATTGCAGGAAATATATATTTTTTATTTTCTTGTCAGTGGTCCATATTACACATACGTTCGTGTTATATGGACCGAACATATGTGTAATATGGATCACTGACAAGAAATAAAAAGTATGATATAGAATGAAAATCGGATGTACAAAGCTGTGCTGTTAGTAAATTAATTTCAAGTAGAGCAAGGTCAAGTAGAGACATCCCCAGGCCGGAGGTTCCTGGGGATGTCCTTACTGAGACACTTGGAGCTCCCGGGCGTTTTCGCTCTGTCGTCTTCTTCTGTGCAAGTATCTCTTTTTGAGTTTTCTTTGTTATTTTTTCCTCATTCCGGCGCTGTTGGATATCCAGCTTTGGTCACTTCTTTTATAGTTTGTTTTTCTTCAACGATATTCTAGAAACGGAATGAAGTCAAAACAGTGGCCTCTGAAGTGTTTCCCTTTCTCTTTCTTAGGCTTCTTTGTACGCAATGAGGAAGGGGACTGATGTCTTCCACAGCGAACAAGCTACACTCCACAAACTACAAAATGTAGTTTTATGACTAACGGGAACCGGGAAATTATCCTGGACTACATGTTCTGAAGTTGGCTCTTCGGAATCAGACGTGTCCTGCTGGACAGTAGCGTCAAGTGTTGGGTCGATGGGAATTACATTTTCTGGCAAGTGGTCGTTGGTATCGTCTTTTGATGTGACTCGTGGTGGGGCTTTATCAGAAACTTCGGATGGAGCACTGTCGAAATCGTGAAATACATGGTGATTGACAGGCCAAATCCCACCTGCACGGAAAACATCGGCAACGGTTTCAAGAGATGCCGACCGTGCATAAGCCTTCCCGAACAGCATACACACTTGGATTTGTGAAACAGCCCGTCCAGAATGTTCCCTCATCCATCTGTTCATCTCGTGGAAATAGTAGACGCTTAATGGACGAAAGAAAGCGAGGTACAAAGGCTGTATTCGATGGATAGTATGCAAAGGAAGTGATAGTACGATCACTCCTGCTTCTCTAGGCAATTATATAGCCTCAAGATTTTGAGTGTGGAACAAATGTCCATCAAGTATTAACAAAACCTCCCTGTTCTTGTCAGGATTAGCGAAACTAATGACATGTTTCATCCATTCACTGTAGAGCTCGATCGTCATCCAACCTTTTTCCCGTCATTTCAAAAGAGTTCCTGGAGAAGCTCCTGCTTCTAGCTGCGGCTTCCATCGCTAACGGGGAAACACCGATATCGGTGGGATGAAGTGATCAGCAGCACTCATTGTGCAGACAAATGTGACGTTCTTTCCTTTCTCTGCCGATGTTATCGGTCCAACGTGCCTACAACGTGTAATATGGGCCATTGGTCCATATTACACAATAGCGCATGGTTCAGATTACACGCTTGGACGGAGCAACGTTGTTTCCAATCCCATATAGCGATGCAAAATGGCGCGCATAAAATGCATGTATGTATTGTTAAGAAAATAAGTACATTTGCTGCTATTAACGTGAAAATTATATTAAAATTACCTAACAGCAGAAAGTAATACTTTCATTTTAACGTACCAGTTACATCAATTATCATATAAACCAAAAACACAATTTCATAATTGTCCAAATGCAGGCACACATGTACAAGTCACCTCCTGCTTTGGATAACAATAATATTCACTAAAGGCAATTGGATGGTTCTGCTATCTAGTGGTGAAGATATAAAATTCAACATGGTCCATATTACATGGATATCCCCCATATATATATATATATATATATATATATATATATATATATATATATATATATATATATATATATATATATATATATATATATATATATTACAGCACGGCGTCCAGCTCTCAACTGGCGAGCGTAAAAGTAGCTGTAAACGGGTTGCCAGAAATTGGCGAGATAGGTTAGTATTGATAAAGGACGGAAAGGTTACCATAGAGAGATAGAACTCGGATAACAGGCGATTAGAGATGGTTAAAATGTATAAAATGTATTACATATATATATATATATATATATATATATATATATATATATATATATATATATAAATATATATATATATATATATATATATATATATATATATATATATATATATATATATATATATATATATATATATATATATATATATATATATATATAATATATATATATATATATATATATATGTATATAATATATATATATATATATATATATATATATATATATATATATATATATATATATATATATATATATATATATATATATATATATATATATATATATATATATATATATATATCAGTAAGTTTATTGAATATTATAAATTTCGTCAAGTGTGATAAAATTAAAAAAATGAAAATAATAAAACTTGAAGAATGCTAGATAAATTTATTTCCAAGGATAGGTACCAGATGAATTCACATATAATGAAAGAATATTGAAATAAGTGATGCCAAACATCATAATTTAACTTTAGATGATTAAGTAATCATATTTGTTTCATAGTTATATACGAGAAAAACAAAAGGAAAGGAAAAACATATGTTCCTCCGAATAATAGTATATTTGAAATAAACAGACTAGAAAAAATCTAAACAAACCAATAAACGAATCCCAAATTAACTCTGAATTTAAGCCCGTAAATCCACAGAATCCTCACGAGTAAAACAATTTCGTATCAGTCATGACACAAGCGAAAAAAGCGTAATAGCCTGTAATAGAGTTATCGGGATAGGAAATAAAAGCAAAGCAAAAAAATAGTGAGAAAAACGACTAGCATCTACGAAAGCTTACAATAAATCTGACTGGAGTAATTCTTAGCAAACCTCTGATAATAAAAGGAGATAAATGAGAGAAAGTAAGTCAGGTATAAAGTTAACTAATCGGTCATCATGACGTTAAAGTGCATTAATACGCTAAAGAATATATTAAAATAAATTTTTTAAAAAAGTATTTCTTCAACTAAGGTATAAAAAGTTGCGATGGATATCATAAAACTTTAATTCTTCTCACGCTTCCAGGATTTCTTGTTAGTAGAAGAAGGGTTTTAATAGCCATTTCGGCCCTATTTATATAACAGACATTGATGAACCTCGCGTTTTGTAATTGTCCATAGAGACAATCATATCTGATGTTCTTCATGAAACTAATAATTAGTTTCGAAACTAATTGCTACCTTTCTACTTTTAGTTCTGGATATTTAGAAGTTGTGCAGAAGTTGTTGATGTTATAAAATATTAATTATTCTCACGTTCCAGGATTACTTACTAGTGGAATAGCGGTCTTAATAGCTATTTCTTCCCTATTTATATCACAGATATTGATGGACTTTTGGTAATTGTCCATTGTGACAATCATATCTGATGTTCTTCATCAAGAATGAAAAATTAATAATTATTTTCGAAACTAGTTGCTACCTTTCTATTTTTAGTTGTGGATATTTAGAAGTCGTTTAGCAGTTGTTGATGTCATAAAATATTAATTCTTCTCACGCTTCCAGAATTACTAATTAGTAGAATAACGGTCCTAATAACCATTTCGCCCGTATTTATATCAGATACTAATGAATCTCGTATAAGGTAATTGTCCATAGAGACAATCATACCTTATGCTCGTCAGGAAGAATGAAAAACTAATAATTATTTTCGAAACTAGTTGCTACCTTTCTATTTTTAGATATGGATATTTAGAAGCTGTACAGAAGTTGTTGATGTCATAAAATATTAATTCTTCTCACGCTTCCAGAATTACTAATTAGTAGAATAACGGTTCAAAAAACCATTTCGCCCAATATATATCACAGATACTAATGAATGTCGTATTTGGTAATTGTCCATAGAGACAATCATACCTGATGCTCGTCAGGAAGAATGAAAAACTAATAATTACTTTCGAAACTAGTTGCTACCTTTCTATTTTTAGTTGTGGATATTTAAAAGTTGTTCAGAAGTTGTTGATGTCATAAAATATTATTGTTCTCACGCTTCCAGGATTTCTTGTTAGTAGAATAACGTTCTTAATAGCCATTTCGCCCCTATATATATCACACATATTGATGAACCTCGCGTTTGGTAATTGTCCATAGAGACAATCATATCTGACGCTCTTCAGCAAGAATGAACAACTAATAATAGTTTCTAATGAGAAGTTGTAAAGCATATTATTAGAAAAAAAGAAGTAAAATAGGTCATCGTCAAGTGTCAAAAGGCATAAGCTCGCGTTTGTGAATGGATCTTTAACAAAAATATACATCTCCAGCCCACATATAGACTTGGATCTAGGTTTAGGCCTTCTTATGTGCTCCTAAACAAGACATAACCAAAGAGGAAATTTGGAGAACACTGGAGGAAATTCATTATGTAGAATTTCTCTAAATTTATACTAAGAACTGAAAAAGTACAGTTCTCTAAGATTTGTACCAAAATTCATGACAGTAGATGGTGTTTCTACCTGTGACTAATTTACTGCATCTTATCAGTCTCTACAAATTTAGAAAAATTCCGCTTCGGCTTTAAGGACATTGTGTACAAACCCTATTAGTTTCGCCCACCTCAATGTTAACCTATGAAGATAATTTGTCCAAGTAATGCCGACTTGGATTAAAATAATTTTTTAATTGTACTTCGTAATAGAAATATATATTTTATACCTTTGGGCATTTTTCGTTTAATTAATAAAGTGCAAATAATATTTTAAAATTTAAACTATTCGGGGGAAAAATCTGGTATAGTGTGTTTCTAAACACCAATAAATTCCATTGGTGTACGAAATTTAAAAAATGAATCCTGTCGCAATGGGCAGAAAATTCTATGCTATCTAAAAACAGTTCAGGCTATCTGATCCATTTTTATTGGATTATCAGCATTTATGTAGATGTAAATATTAGACAAATTTTCTCCATATGTTATCATTGAGGTGAGCAAATTCAATAGGGTTAGCACACAACATCCATAATTCTCTCCCTCAGTTTTATTTATCGGTTAACATATAAGTACAAAAACATATATTACAAAAACATATAAGTAATGGTCAACGTCATCTGTTGCTGTCCTCAAACTAAAGGACTAGATATAAAGGAAGTCATCAAAATTTATCTCCTATTGAACTATGTAAGCTGGCAAAATGAAATTCTTTAATTCTATAGATCAGATTCCAAAAAGCACTTCTAGTATACAGTCTCTTTAAACTGCTTTCTGAGATATGTAACTCCCATAAATCAAATGACAGAGCGAGTTTTACAATAAGTCTCTAATGCTAAAATACTTCTGTAAAAAAAGATCCAATTTCACTGATATAGTGTCTCGCAAAGCTTAGGATTTCTTTTTTACTTTCCTTTTTCTAACCCTCCTAAATAAAATGTCATAAATCTTTTTGCCACTTGAGAGTAGTCAAATTTATGATCGCTAAAGTATATGGCAAATACGGAATGACAGAAAAGGGGAAATACTCAAAAACCAACAACTTGTAAAGAAATTCTGGTACTTCACAATACTAGTAAGTTTAAAACTCGAAATTTTTCTAGCTTAGAAATTATAGATTGATTTATGCGTTTTTGTACACAAACACCTTCAAAAAGTTTGAATTATTTCGGAAAGAACCATTTTTCATCATTTCATTTCATTTCTTGTTATTAATTCTAATCTGTGGGGCATTGAATAGGGAAAATTTTTCCTGCGAAATTTAATATTAGAACCTTGCATTGATAACTCTGTGAATATTTCTGAATACAAATTTTCCAGACTAGTTTAGACATTGATGTAT
This sequence comes from Dolomedes plantarius, assembly GCA_907164885.2. Taxonomy (NCBI): domain Eukaryota; kingdom Metazoa; phylum Arthropoda; class Arachnida; order Araneae; family Dolomedidae; genus Dolomedes; species Dolomedes plantarius. The sequence continues at coordinate 83,056,501 of OU015502.1, read as the reverse complement.
CATTTTAAAATTCATATCCTGGAAATACATCACTTGAATTTTCAATGAAACAGTACGCATATATATATATATATATATATATATATATATATATATATATATATATTTATTTATTTAATAATGGTAATCAGTTGAAAGTGATAAATCTTGGCCCGAGATATCCTAGTGGTAACTAGTCGGATTTCAGCAATGAAGATCCTCTGTTCGAATCCCATAAAACACAAATAAATAGCTACGTGTGTAGGCCCGGATATGAGTACGTTAAATCCGTAGACAGGAGAGGCCCTTAATGACTTCAGAGAAGGTCGGAGAGGTTACGATCTTCTCAGATGCCGTCCCTAGGTGTGCTCGGTCAAAATTGAGGTGACACCTGGCTAAATCAGACTCGAACTCTTGTAGTCCTTAGTTATCACCGAGAAAGTTATCTCACACAGAAAAACATCACATGTTAATTAAAGTTAAACGTTTATTGAGCTAGGATTAAAATCTCACTGCTCCGTTTCTTCAAAATGGCCGGCTACCATACGTTGTACGGAGCAAGCTTTTCTCACATCCTTTCATATAATCGAGTATTCCCGGTCTGACCTCATTCTTTCCGCGCGTTATCATTGCGTGGTGATCGGAAAATGTCTGGCCAAAATTTAAAGGGGGTTAGAGGGAACGAATATAAAAGGATTCGCAGTACAATGTGTGTCCGGAAACGCCTAGTGAAAATCCTGGAGAGGAATGAAAGTGGAAAGGTAAAAGGAAAGAGACACAAACAAATGTAACAAGCCCTTTATTAAATAAAAGTGTCATAGCCTGTAACAGTGCCTACACGGTATCTGCCTGTATCAATGCCTGCACCCTTTGTAAAAGATATTGGTGCGTACCTCCACCATGCAGAATGTCCCATACAAGTGACTGTCCATCACCCAGTCTACGGGAAACAGCTCTCGTGCTTGTGGAAGGATTGTGCTCAACCTCACGTAAGACATCTTCCATTCGCACCGTTCTCGCCGAGCGAGGCCTGCCCACATCATGTCTGCTGGCATTGAAGGACCCGTTTTCGCGAAGCTGTCTGTGCACTCTCTCGAAAGTTTTACGATTCGATATTTCTCTGTTAGGAAATCATTCCCTGTACAACCTTTGCGCAGCTCTCCCATTTATATTCACAGCTCTCTACGTCAGATGGATATCTGATAGTCCAGCATTCGAGAAGCGCTGCATGCTGCTGTATGAAATCACAGCGAAGAATGACAGCTCCTCATTAGACAGCTCATTAGAGTCAATGATGTAACTACGTTATATGGGCCACGCCCGCCAACGTACATGTGCATAGTAATTGACCAATGGTTATAAAGATGAAAGCAGATAGGTTGAAATTTGGATCCGGGTGAAAGAACAAAAGTGATTTGTAGAATAGAAGGAAGTTTAATGTTAATATTGGGAGCAATACTCAAAGAGCAGTGCAAGAAAAGAGAGAGTTAACTTAATAAAATAAATTGACTATAAAGGTAGAGCAAAAAGTTTACTTAACAGTAAAGTTGAATTTATAATTAATAATGACAGCTCCCCGCATTGCCGACTGTTTTCGACTGTCCTACACAGCGCCCTCTACCACCTTCACTCGGTGTTTCCGGACACGCATTGTACTGCGAATCCGTTTATATTCACCCCCTCTAACCCCCTTTAAATTTTGGCCAGATATTTTCCGATCACCCTGTATATATACCCTTATAGCTCAAATTGAATGGTCGTGTGATAACGCATAAATTGTTTTACAGTCCATGTTCAACAATTTTCCAGATCGCATGTTTGCATGTATAGGTTCATAAGGCTGAAAGAGTTAGGTAAATAATAAGTCATATTAAGGTAAAATTAGTGAAAATATTATTAGAATGCTTTTCTCTAAACAAAAAATGCAAACAAGAAAATAAAAACTGCACATAATATCAATGTATATCCTCCAAGTAATTTAATATACATTGCTGAAAGATGAAAACTCGTGAAAAATTCTATATTGATCTTGATTTAAAGTACAGCGGCACAGCAGAATATACTAGAGAGTACAGCGTAAACATTATGTATCCACTAGTGTAATCAATGTAGAAACTTGCGTTTGCACTCATTTCATTTTTAAAGCTTTATATTATGTTTTAGTCGAAGAAAATGAAATTGTTCTTTTTCAGAATTTTTTGAGTCAGATCCCCATAAACACACAGTGGCACATATGTGACGTCAAGCCTCCGGAAACATGGAATTATAAAGCAGAGACGTTTATTATGATAATGTAAGCAAAAATAAATACCGTCATCTTAAAATAACATGAAATATAAGCATTAATGAATCCACGACACAGAATTACCAAATAATGAAAAATCGCCTCAGACTTGCTTATACAACAAAGTTAAGACATAAGAGAAACGAGCTAGTTCCTTGAGTTATTGACGTTTGAAAAAAATGTCAGTTATCGTAAAATATGGAGAGAAAAACTCATAAAAATCGCTTATCGTTCAAATGGGGAAAAATGTATTTATTTGATAAAGATTTTCCCCATGGGTTCCACCACTCTGCGAGAATAAATATCTCCATTTTATGAAGAAGCAACGATGTTTGGCGAATCAAAGATACCAATGTTAGCTTTTCAAATCGCGTGGGAAGCTGTTTAAAAGAGGAATGAATCCAATTTAATTCAATCTTGACCTTTTTGGTAAATAGAAGAAAAATAGGAATATTGAAATCGTTAAATTACATATAAAGTCATGGATTCTTTCTGTAATTTGAGATTGTTTACTCCTCTTGGGAATTTTTTATAACTTATCTGTGATATTGATATTTATTTAAGATTCTTATTTCGGCATTTTTCTAAGTGAATAACTAGACTACATCAAAGGAAAATCTTTTAAAATTTAAGGGGAATTACTGCAGGCTACATTCGATGAAATATAAAAGGAAACCAATCAGGATGGAATCATTTTAGAACTGAAATCATTATTTTCTTCCCTTTTTGCATTGATCTCTTTCAGAAACTATACATTTGATCAGTTTAATGATACATTAGGGATCCTCTAACTGAGGCTCCATCAGTTTTTTTCACCTATATTTACACTAACTGAATACCCGTGCTTCGCTACGGAGTACATTCCAATTAAATACAACGGTCAATGTATACAATTAATGAAAAAGAATTTTTTTAAATAAATAAATAAATATATATATATATATATATATATATATATATATATATATATATATATATATATATATATAAAATTCGTAATGGATATTTTTATAGACAAAATAATGTAGAAGAAATTATTCAGATTAAATCTGATAGAACATACTAAAGTATATAGTACAGTTTGAGGAACATTTCTTTTACTGTATTTTAATATTTTTTTGGATAATGTCTAATCGTCTGCCGCATTAGCAAGAAAAAAAAAACTTTTTTTTTGTCAATTTATTTCGTTGTTATGCATGTGACGAAAAATTAGTTTAAAGTATCACAAAAGTAAATGAAACCAAGTGATCAGCATTTAATAAATTAAATTCTAAAAATTAATCTTTAAAAATTCACCAAAAATCAGAAGATGGATGCAAAGATTCGAAAAAAGTTTTCATTTCAAAGGACTTTTTATGATCTTTCTCGCAATATTAATTTTATAACCCTCAGATTGTTATTTTAAATACAAACTTTAAAGAATGTTACAAAAACAGCTTAAAAATTGAATTTAAAAACATCTAAGAAGAATTTTCAAAAATCTTTCTTAGTGCACCCCTACACTATAAGAAGAATCGCCATGCAAAATTTGACTTCTTTAGGTCCAGCGATTTCATCTGTGCGTTATCTGTCAGTCAGTTACAGAACTGTTTTATGCATATAGATTATACCTATTTGCATCGAGAGTTCTGAAATATTTTATTAACTCGCCTGTACACGGGGTGGGTCTACGAGACAATAACCAAATTGTTTGTTTACGTTTTTCAGAGAAGACAGCTTCTGCGAACCTGCAGCTTCCAATTCCTTTCTTGTCGGTTGGCGCTAAAAGTGGTCAAGCAGAGATTGTTTTAGATAGGGAAAAATTGGGTTCATTTATATGCAGTGGGTCTGTGAGACCCATCCCGTGGAATCATGCAAGTATTTTTTCAGAAGGCAATTTTTTTAGATACGTGAATTTATCTTTTCCAGGCAGTTCTTTTATAGTTCCAAATGATCAGTAAGACTTTTTTTCCCTCCCATTTCAACAGGTCGAAGAAGGAAGAAATTTTAGACCTATTAGGAAAAACAAAAAAGAATTGCCGCCAAGTTTTGTAGCATCTGTAAAGCGTTTCGATGCATACATTCAACGTTTAAAAAAATACTAACATATTATATTTTTGCATTAGGATGCCTTATAAACATAATAATTACTAAATTTACTCTAAGTAATAATGCATGAAGGTGAGTTATACAGGGTGCGGCAGAAAGAACGTTCTGATATGGAGCGTCAAAAACAATAATCACAAGATAAAAAGAACTTTTTATATACCATGTTTTTAAATTTTCTGTTGAATCATATAAACTTGACAATTCTATGTATTAATAAATACTTTTTTTAAAATTTTTGGATGAATTATCCCATCAAGTTGAAAGAAAATCAAGTTAATTGGAAGTTCACTTGCATATAAATTTTCGTTCCCGTTCCAGCCAATAGATGGCTGCACCAGTCTACAAAACAAAATTAACTGGAAATAACTGAAAATTAATTTAATTCTGATTAAAGATGGCTAAAAGTATTCAAAAAATACAATGTCTTCGTGTTATGAGCTATTCTAAAAGTTTCAAATGTCTATCTAGTCAGGAAGTTAGTTAAAAATCGATTGCAAGATTTGTACTTGACAACCACACACACAAACACACAAACACACAAACAATAAATCGAGTTAATAAAAAATATGGTAAAAATACAAAGCAAGATACAGAAAGAAACCTTTTATACCTGCGAAGTACACAGTATGCTATTGTCACCCATTAAGTTTTAAATATAACATCAGTAAAATGGCGACTGTCAATTTCGATGCAGTTCTGAAGTCTCTTCAGAATGCAAATTTGTTGGTCGGTGTTGGTATACTTTTGATTTGAAATAGCCCCACAGAAAAATTTTCAAGCACTCATGGCTTGGTTTGGTTTGGAGCGCTACGGTCAACTTTTGCTACACGAGGGCTAATTATACCGGGACCTACTGCTTAAAGCCGATTCCGAACGGCTACAAACGTCCATGCCAAGAGTGGCATTCGAACCCACAGACCCCGGTACCGAATGCCAGCGCCCTAGCCATTGGCAGTAATTACGCAAGAAATCACGGCGATTCCATGGAACATGGTCCTCAGATCCATGCAAAATTTCCGAAAGAGACTTCAGAACTCCATCAAAAATGCCAGTCGCCATTTAACTGATGTAATCTTTAAAACTTAATGGATGACAATGGCATACTGTGTACTTCTCAGGTATAAAATATTTCTTTCTCTATCTTGCTTTGTATTTTCGCTATTGACGTTCCAAATCAGAATGTTCTTTCTGCCGCACCCTGTAGTTTTTTGCTTCTCATGAAAAAAGTTTTTAAAATGAAGATGACATCTTTTCAATATGACCAATTCAATTTATAATAATTCAAGTATATAAATCAATTATTTTTTATTATTCTTAAAATAATTTTGTCTCAGTTCAAAATAGATCTCTCCTTCCTACTTTGCCATGTAATTTGACCCCTTTCAAGTAATTTCCAATAATTTCGTTTCTTTCCTCTTAAGCCGGAAGCACCTGAAGCGAGATATCGTTGTGCTGTGAAATAAAATAGCATTGTTGCAAATAAAAGTCTGCTCTTCCATTAGATAGATGGTGGCATTCAAAAGTGAAATTAAGCCATCTCTCATCTAAACTTAATAATGTACTATTAAATATTATTAAAAATAGTTATAGCTCACATTATTAATAATTCCAAAATTTATATTTAATTTCTTGGGATAATTTTTTGCCAAATATGTAAACTTTTTAAATTTATTTTTCCTCTAAAAATCATGCAGTGACGGCAGCTACTTGGTGAGCATTTACCCAGGTATTAGTTTAAACCGGAAATGTTCTAACTATTTGTGAATCAAAACTATAATCTAAAAAATAACTATAATAAGAATAATGTTAATTATAAATCCAATTTTAACAAAAAATTTTAAATTGTAATTTAACTTATTTTAGAGGTGCCCAATTTTTAAAAATATATTCTTTTGTTCATCGTTTTCACACTACACAGGGTGTTTATAGTTAAAGTTTCACTTTGAAATCATCCTACAAGGAAAACTACTGGACCATATGTTATTAAACTTGGAAATACTCGTAGTTTAAAGGAGGTAATGGGAATTTTATTTCCGCCAAAAAAGGTTCAAAAACTCACCACCAGGGGGGTATATGGCGCTGTATGCAATATTGTTAAACGAAATAAGGGTCGGAATCTAACTTAACCTTTTGTTACACGGGTTTAACATTTTGTATACCCTTAAGAAACATTGAGCTAAACAAAATTACCATTTAAAGTGTGGGCATTCCGGAAATCGTTTTCTTACAGATCGCTAATTTGTGAATTTTGAATCCTGAATTCGGCCCTAAGGCATGAAGATACAGTAGAGCCCCGATTATCCGCGAGTTCGAGTGCCGCGAAAAAAAAAATTAATTACGAACCTCAAAAACGCCAATTTTAATTTTTAATCCAAGCTAACTTACAAGAGAAATACAATTGACCCTGTACGGAGGTGTACGATGGTTAAGAAAATAAGCACAGTGGACTATAAATAATATAACATATACTTAATAGCGAGGCATTGTTAGCCATATTAAACTCTGCTTGAGCTCCGTGCTAGACCGATACAAAGTTCGTTCTGATGCATTCTTGCCGCTAGAAGGCGTACATAGACAAATGGGTGGAGGCGTTACGACATACATTACGTAACAGACCCTACAGTGCGAACGTCGAAAATTATGCTGTACATCAGGGGTGTCAAACTCAAAGGCTACCTTGGGCCAAACAAACAAGGTTTAACTATAGGTGGCCCGCAAAAAAAAAAAAATATTAATAGAAACGTAGGTTTACCTAATTACAGCATATTCAACATAAATATATGCATTTTGTTTAATAATAGCAAAAAAAGAGTATCATTAAAAACTCATTTAGCGAATTCTTCCTATCTTATTATAATTCTGCGTCGGTTATTTTATTATATATTATTGTGTGCCAATATATTGGCCGGGCCTCAAAAATGTCCGTCACGGGCCGCGAGTTTGACACCCCTGATGTACATTCTCTGATCAGTGACCTTGACGACCCGAGCAGGCGAGTCCACTCTGTGAAGTTCATTAGCCTTCCCCTCCCCCTCTAAGTACTTTCTCGGTCTGCCAGTGGCCTCAGTCGTCAGTAAGCGTGCTTATTGATCAGTCGTGTTTCTTGTTTCTTTGTCAGTGCTCAAGTTTTGTGTTTAGTTAGTTCCTGAAATTGTGTAATACATAATAGCTTAAAAACGAAAGAAGGTTGTGTTAACGATTGCACAAAAACTTGAAATTATTTCTAAAATAGAAAATGGCGTTTCAAGGAAGCAAATGTGTTTGGATTACGGGATCGTGGAAACAGCCGTCGAGAAGTTTTAAAGCAAAAAGACAAACTGTCGGCCTTTGAATCAGTGCCTGAAAGTGCTTCTGGGATGAAAAAACGAAAAACAATGAAGAAATCCACCTATAATGAACTTGACTCGGCATAAGCGGAGTGGTTAGCTCAGGTGCGAAGTGAGGGCACCCCCATGTCTGGTCCTACAATTGCCGCTAAAGCGAAAATCTTTTTTGATTTGTTAGGCCTGGTACGAAATTTTGATGCTTCGTCCGGTTGGTTACACAGTTTTAAGAAACGTCATGGAATTAGAGAGATTGGTTTACACGGAGAGAAGCTGAGTGGCGATCAACAAGCAGCTGAGGATTTTCAACGTGATTTTGAAGATTTTCTGTTGTCTGAGAATCTGTCATAACAACAAATTTTTAACGCTGATGAATCAGGCCTTTTTTTGGAAGTGTCTTCCCACTCGTACTTTAGCATTTGAAAGTGAACATCAAGCGGCAGGTCACAAAAGTATCAAGGAAAGAATTACAATCTTGCCATGCAGCAACGCTACGGGTAGTCACAAACTTAGGGTTCTTGTAATCGGTAAATCTAAGAAACCGAGGTCTTTTAAGGGGCCAAAAGTAGAAAATTTACCAGTTGATTATTTCAACCAAAAAAAAAAGGTTGGATGAACCAATAGATTTTTCAAGAATGGTTTGAAAAGATTTTTGTACCTCAAGTACGTAAACCTCTTGACTAAAAAAATTTGCCGAAGAAGGTTGTTTTGTTAATTGACAAAGCGCTTTCTCATCCAGCTGCAAGTGTGCATAAATGCTCTGATGGGCAAATATTCGTAAAGTTTTTGCCCCCAAATGTTACTCCGCTGATACAACCTATGGGAGTCATTGCAACCATGAAGAGGACATACAGGACAAAGTTGTTACTGTCAAAAATCGAGGAAGGCTGCGATCTCAAAGAATTTTGGCGGAATTATACAATTTTGATACCATTTACATTATTGCGTCTGCATGGGATTACATCAAACCCTACATCTGCATGGGATTACATCAAGCAATGGATTGGCGCTCGCCGTGTAGGCCTTGGGTAGTCAGCGTTTGTGTGCTCAGTTAGCTAGTTGGTCGGGACCTGAGCTCTTGTAATACTCGGTTGCTCACATATTCAAACATTTCTACTATGTTCTAATAAGTTTTTTAATAAACATTCGTCGTTATTTTTGAAATCTACTATGTTCATTTGAAGATACAGTCCGCTATATACATCGACCATAGAAAGTTTCTTATAGACAGTTTCCTACTTTTTTCCACGGCCACACATATATCGTTCCAAGTCAAACCATATTATTGATAAACTGATCATTTTTCACTGAGCTTAATCAGTGAAAAATAACATGAGTATTATTTTTAATGAGTATTATTTTTCACTGATTAAGCTCAGTGAAAAATAATACAAGCATTTTCGTAGATTAAATGAAGTATTAAGTCTGGAAAATAATAAAATGAGTAATAATTTCTACTAGATATTTTGCGGTTTATATATGAAATACACTGCTGGCCACCCAAATTGCAACACCAAGAAAGACAAGAGATATCACAACAAAATTTATTTTGTAGATAACATGTTGACCAAGTATCAAATGATTAAATTTATAGACTTCTGTGAAGTGTGGTTCCTGCAAAAATCAGTAGCCAGAGTATCCGCCATTGTTGGAGATCACCGCTGCCACACGCCTCGGCATTGATTCAAAGAGACTTTGGATGAGTTCTTGGGGTACAGCAGACCAAGCAGCTTCCACACGTTGCCAAAGTTTATCTGCTGTGGCAGCTGGGGATAGAATCTGGGTCAATCGTAGAGCAACCATGGACCACATGTTTTCTATCGGCGAAAGATCCGGAGAGCGAGGCGGCCAGGGAAGCAATTCAATCTGGCGATTGACGAAGAACCATTGGACAATGCGTGTCACGTGTGGTCACGCATTATCCTGTTGAAATATGGCTGTGAGCAAGCCCTGAAGGTAAGGAAGGACAACTGGCTCCAACACCTCGGAGCGTAGCGCTGGCTGTTTAAAGTACCGGCAATGCGTACTAGAGGTGTGCGAGAGTGATATCCAATACCGCCCCATACCATAATACCCGGTGCAGGACCAGTGTGGCGGTGCATATCGAAGCTGTTCAGCATCCTCTCTTCACGGTGTCTCCAGACTCGAATGCGACCATCGTGGTGTTGCAGACGGAAGCGGGACTCGTCAGTAAAGACAATTTCACTCCATTCTGCCGTCCACATCCTTCTGTTATCGCACCATTGGCGGCGGAGACGTCTGTGGTTCTGCGTCAAGGGTAGACAAAGCAATGGACGTCTTGCGGACAGACCACTCTGCTGTAAACGGCGTCGAATGGTACGCGCAGACACTGGATGATGCGTTACAGACTGCATGTGCTGTGCTATGGTTCGTGATGTGACTGAGCGATCCGTCATTGCCATGCGCACAATTTGCCGGTCATTACGTGAAGTGGTGCGCTGAGGTGGATGCTATCGAACACGCCGGGCTGTCGTACCCTCCTGCATCCAACGATCACATATCCGCATTACAGTTGTTTGGTTTCGTCCAACACGACTACCGATTTCCCTGAAAGATAATCCACAATCTCGGTAGTCCACTATCCTTCCTCTGTCGAACTCGGATACTTGATCAAAAGATGATCGCTGTTTTCCACGAGGCATAATTGATCTTTTTTTTTAAAAAACCACAAGAAAAACACAATTGCCGAACTTGAAATCGTCGAAATCTCCAAGCCTTAAATAGCGCTTTGAAGTGGCGCCACAGGCGCGCGTGATGTGCGTCTGCGCTGAAATTCTAATCATTTGCATATCTCACCTCCGCTAATGCATGTTGTAAATTTCATGTTATTTGCATGTTTCCTTCAGGGTGTTGCATTTACAGTGGCCAGCAGTGTACATAAACTTCGAAATGGCCGCGCCTGGTTTTTCTGGCTAGCTTTTAGAGCGCAATAATAGTATTTTTTGAGACGGTGCTAGGCCTCGTGATCCAAATTGACTAGAAAGATGCTGTCAAATTGATTTCAACTGAATTCGAATGACTGCAAAAACCCTACCAACCGCGTGATTGAAGTCTACAGATCCTGATATCGAAAGCTAGAATCTTTGAGCTCTCTATACCCTCCAGTGAAATTTTTCGAATGAAGCGAGGAAAAAATTGCGGACGTGTTAGTGCCAGGTCAAAACATACTGTTCCTGAAATAATGTCCAGTCGACATTCCGTCAGTAGTAAACTGGAAAACTGGTTTGAGCTGGCCACACCAACGAGCCACGGAGCTCTTGCTTTTAAGGGGCAACGGCTGTTGGTATATTGATCTTCCTCTCATCGTGATTTTCTTCAATGTCTTGTCTGTAGTTACAGTTTTTCATCTATATTTTTACAGTAAAAATGCTTTATAAATGTCTATATATTTATACTTGCAAAAACCATTATTTGAGGCACTCGACGTTTTTATACAAGGAATAACCATTTGCTGTCATATGTCCAGTGTAACTGGACAACGAGCTCTCAGTAGGTCCTATGTCCAGTCTTACTCGACCACAAATCTCGGCCAGAAACATAGTTGTTATTATAAATTGCGACTGCAATAATTTTTGGTGCCGAACAGAGATTCTTGTATCAGAATTATGAATGAACTGAACTAATATCATGTCTCTAATAAAACTAAAAACACACCCCTTGAGAATATCTTTCATTTAAGACATCACTAATTGAACGGAATTTTGTTACAATAAGGATACGGATTTTATGCTGTAGTATTTCTTTTGAGCTGTGGGTAGTTTTTCTCCTTAGAGAAGAAAACTAAACTTCCAGCTAAAGAAAGCAACTTCCAGGTAAACATATACAAATCACGTGCTCGATTGTTGTTGGAAAATTTCGTAAAGCTGTGTCGCTAAAATTCTAATTGATACAGCAGGATTGGTGATGAATTTTTCTGACTTTCTGATTTTGCTTGATTAGAAATCAGTGGCTACAAAACGTTTCGTGTGTGCAAATACATATAAGGTGTTGTAATATGTTCTCGTTGTCTAATGCGGGGATCTTCGGTGCTAGACTTCAACATATGGTCTTATTTGTCATCTGCAATCTGTAGTGTATTACCTAATAAAGGAAAGAAACTTTCGATTTCGAATTCAACTTATAGAGTCACCTAAACGTGAATATAATAAATAATTTGAGGCTGTTGATTATCACAGTAAGAAATAAATGTATTGGGGAATTAAGGAGAAGAATGTCAGACTCGTGCCTGACATTCTTAGGACAGATGTGACTGTCAAGTTTGATCGGCAAGATCATTAATAAACTCAAAGGAGCCCGCAAAGTTGGCGAGGTTTGAACGAACCTTTTAAAATGACCATTGCTAAGTGAAATAGATCATTTAGAATAGTTAAGCAAAAGACCTTTAGCGCAGGAAAGGTGACGATGTAAGAATGGGAGAACCTAGCTGACGCGGACGACAAGACTGTGATTACTTAACCGCAGAAAAAAGGACTGCCGACAAAAGATTGAAAAGATGACTCCCGGTAAGCGTAGAACGTATGAGAATCTTCCAAGGTTTCTCAGAACTTCGTTTTTTATCAACGAGAAGTTAATGTGTTTCAGAAATTCCAAGTTTCTTGTCCATATTATCCAGTCATATCATAGTCAATAATTCTCAAGGGGACAGTAAGAAGTAAGTAATAAGTACACCTTTAAAATGGACAAAAAAATCAATTTTTTTTGTTTATGGGAAAGATGAATAAGACAGCACGATGCGGAGAATAGACTGAACTTGGACTTAGTCATGAACAATGTAAGCGAGAGGACAGAATGAAGAGAGGGACGTCTTTATTGGACTGTGTTATGTTTCCACTTCCACTAATTTATGTATGATTGTTCTACGATCGAAACGACTGTATATAATAATCAATGTAAATATTTTGCATTAAACTAGATGTAAATATAAGCCACTTCTCCATTCATGATCAACTCTACGAGACACTTATACATCGGGTTACGACGATCCGGTTTACAAAGAATCTAAAGAAAAATGACACCACAAATACGGTTATTTGGTTGCTTTGGTTCACTAAAGTAATCTTTTCAAGAAGTGTGCTAAATCCATGACTAGAAGTCGGATATACGTTGAAAGATAAATTGATGTTTAGGAGAAGGTAACTCTTACTTGCATCTTCATTAATCGGAAATAGCATGCCCCCAATTAGGTGGTGATATAATCCATTTCTTGAAGTTTAGATATTCTTTATCCAATTCAAGATAATACATGATAATTAGTCATTAGAGAATATACCAAAAAATCCTTAAACCTTCTACAAGCCCCGAGACCCAAATTGAGACGCAAGAGAAATTATTGTAAATAGTCTTGAAACCTAGCTAAATTATCTGAGACATTAAATTATTGAACGGATGTTCAATATTAGTTTACGTTCCCGAGCTTTTGAATTATTTTTCTGAAAAATAATGTTACATGAATGATGATCCAATAACGAAATAATGTTGTAAATAATATCATTTTATCATCATTATTTGGTCGAATAGAATATAAGTCACGTGCCTTGGAGTGCCTGAGGATCAATTTGCCGCTGTATTATTTCCCCCCGATGGAAATCGTGTTTGCTTAATGACGTTCTTCGTGCACAGGAAAGATATGCCCGGAAATGTCTACAAACGTGGTAAGAACGATTTTTATACTGTAATGGTATTAATAAAAGAAAACGAAATGTCTTGTAATAATGCATGATGTGTGGGACTGTTGCTGAGCTATTATTTTTTGGTCTGGAGAAAAAGTTAAGGTATTCGTAAATGTTAAGCGATGTGATGAATGCGAAGAATTATACGCTTTTGTAAATTGTTTTGGCTTGAGCTACAATGAATAAGGCATGGACCTAATGACGTCATGGTGGGGCAAAATATACAAGCGGCTCCATTCTGATGCGAAAGTTAAAAAAAAATTGCCTACTACCGGAACACTGTTTATTATTTTTTAAAGTGATTTTTCTTCCTCTTGTAGATATACACCAATCCCTCGATGTACGGGACAGATAAGTTCTGTGTTAAAGCGAAACTGCGAAAACTGATTCGAAGGAAATCATATAAAATTGGGAGATAGGTAACGAACCCCCCAAAAAGCTAGTAAAAGATTGCATAGGATATGTAAAAAATGGCAATATATGGTCCGGAAAAAAAAGCGTAATTGAAGACTAAGAAATCATAAAAAAGGTTATATATCCCTCCCTACCGATAAATTTATGTATGCGTTATTGTTAAGTTATGTTAATGAGAAATTTCGTTATAGAAAATAAAAAATAAAAAATATATATACTGGATATATATATATATATATATATATATATATATATATATATATATATATATATTAGACCACATTAAACCAAAATCCTGTCAAGCGAGTATCGGGTAAATCAAGTATCAAGTAAATCGACCGTATTATGCTAAATTTTTATCACTTAAAAAGTGTTAATTATTAACAACAGTTAGCAATGATTAGTTCAGTAATACAAGCTGATTCAAAACTCAACGTACAAACTTTTAGGGGAGGTAGTAAACTCAAATGTAAAGCACTATCACATAGGAATATATGACCGGAAACGCAAACCTGATCAGCTAGAGGATAAAAGAAGATGCAGAAATGAAAAGCCAATAAAGGATGGAAAAACTCTTTATTTACACAAGGACTGTACGTGTACACTTTAAGTTTCACAAAAACTTCTCAAATTTCTTACCATCCACAGTTATGCACGCTTCACAACGGCGACGCATCGATTGTCGAACGCTTTCAAACATTCCCGACATTTCGCGGACGTTTGCAACTGCGTCGGGGATTCTTGCGATGAGATCGGTTGCAGAGTCAACGGGCGTCTCGTAGACCATGGATTTGAGGGTCTCCCACAGGAAGTAAACCAGGCTGGTTGACATGTGGATCTTCTTGGCGCATCTAAAATAAAATTGATTTATACTGAAGATAAGAAAAATAATATAATAATTCAGTGGATCATTCCATGTAAATGATTTAAGGTTCAGAAGACAGAAGTTGAGCCAGGACCTTTAAATAATAAAAGCGATAATATTATTATCTTTGAGGGCTTGCAGTTCATTGAAACTCATTTAACTGGTCCTACGTGATGGGTGAAATATAGTATTGCCCTATTTGCTTGGGCAGTGTAGAGTTATAAGTAACGAGTTTACTATTTATCACATCGAGTTTAGTATTTATCAAAACATACCATAGCATATCAAACAATTCTTTACGTCTAAAAACAGCTTTAAGGCGGTGACCGTGTCAAAGAGTTCTTCTCGAGATATAAAAATCTTGTAAATTTGAATATCCTTGCAGCTCTGCTACACCAGACGCGTAAAGAGCATGTTAGTTAATCCCGAAAGCTCTTCGGGAGTAACTAACGTGCTTTATGTTTCTTCTATCAGCAACAGGAAAATTCGAAATTTAGATAAGCTAGCGTCACCACGGTTAATACGGAATCGGCGTCATTGGTATATTTTAGGGTTTCTGGGAAGAGATCTTTTGGAGTACTAGACCTTTAGGATGAATTTATGACGTCTCTAGAGCTTCTTATTGACAGTTAGATGCGGAAAAAACGATAAACTAGTACGGTGTTTCGATGGCGTCATCGCTTTCACGAGTAACCTGAAACCTGCCTCCCTGTGTTCATTTTTCGGATGCAATCCATGGCGGACCTCGCAACATAACAGCTGGCGTTGTCGTCCTGGAAGCAACATGGGCCCAACCCGTAAAACTGCCACAACGAAGGAAGCACACTGTCATCCAAAACTGTACAGTAGGCCTCAGCATTGAGCTTACCATGAATTGTGACCGAGGGTCCCAGTCCATACCAGGAAAAACACCACCAGACCACAATTCCACCTCCGTCGAACTTTACTTTGGTTACAATGCATTCTGGCAGGAGGCATACTCCAGGCAGATGCTAGACCCAGACCCTACCATCTGAACGGTAGTGGTTGAACCTTGATTTGTCACTCCAGAGAACCCTTTCCACTGATTTACGGTCCACATTCGGCGTGCTTTACACTACATTTACCAAGCAGCGTGGTTAGACTTTGTGATCAAAAGCTTATGGGCATCCGCACGACCTTGAAAATCAAGCAGATGTGCTTCCTTTCGGATGGTATTATTCGATACAACACTCTCGGATGCATGTTGAAACTCCTGGAGTATGTGGACCATCGGTTGGGTGCGGTTCTTCCGAATTTCTCTGGACAGAATCCGTCGGCCTCTATGTCCCAGTTTCGTGGGCCCATTCTTACAATTACCGCTTACCTTCCACTTCTGAATCATATAGGCCACTGTCGATTTTGGGTAATTCAGCTCGCTAGATATGTCCCTTAATGGGGTAATTCAGCTTACTAGATATGTCCCTTAAGGATCGGCCATTTCTGTGATACCCAACGATTACACCTTTCTTGAAATTAGAGAAATCTTCACTTCGTGGCATCTTGCATGCGACTAATACAAATGTTGTTTCCTACACGATATTTCACGGTGGATGGCGTAACGTATATCAGGACCGCAGATATCGTCATTTGCATGGGTTTCTAAATACTTATTGGCGGCTAGTTTATGCATTGTATAGGGTAGACCGAGGCTTGATGGTCCATTTTTACTTCAATATTTAAAAAAAAATAATTTATTAAATTGTTTTAATATTTAATTTTCACAATCAGCACATCTTAAATCATGACCATGTATGAAAAAATTTGAAAAATATTAATTAATAGTTTCTATATAAAACTCAACAGGATATCAAGTCACTGGGCTAACCTACCCAATCGAACGGGCAGGTTGGCCTTCTAAGTTGATTTGATTTTCGGATTACTAACGGAAATGAAAACCCACATAAAATATCAAATGTAATTTTAATATGGTACATAAAGGACACCAAGAATAAGAAAAGATATTTTGTCCAACTTAACTACAACCTTCATCCATCTTTCCCATCATCACAATGAATGCAAACATAAAATATCGTGTCCCCAGTGACACATGATTCATGTGCCCAACGATTGCACCTGCTACATTGAATCCAGTCTTCTCCTGATTTATTGGCAATTTTATTGAATTTTATAAACTTATGAATGTAGAAAACAAACTCTTGGACTGTGGGACATCTTGGGCCAATGGTCTAACGTGCCCCGGATCAAATGGGCCAACTTGTCCATTATCGCCATTTCGGCTTTTGATCATTGTATCAAATATTCTGTTAATATTTTTTTTCAAATCAATATGTAGAAAATTAACTCTTAACAACGATCTTTTATATTTCAGATCACCTAAGTATGAAACTTTAATTGTTAACCTTTCACCTAAGTATGAAACGTTATGCAACTTTAATTTAGAAACAAATCAGAAACGATAATTTATAAGTGCAAAATAATACACTTCAGTAAAAATTTGAAAATTTTAAGTGGTTTTCGTTAGATTGCTTCTTTGCTGCTGACGCTGTTGTGGGTGAACGTAAACGTGCTAATAGACACGTCGCTTAGCTAGTAACGCTTAGCTAGTACCGGATAGTTTGAAAAATATCGCAGATGGGCCAACGTGCCCCGATGGTCAACATGCCCCGGTTTACCCTACTGTTTATATAAATCTATGTATACCGTAAACTTTCAAAAAATTTCAGAACAGAGATACTTCAAATTCATTTAAAATAAAATATAAGGTAGGTCTAAAAACTGCTGATACATTTTGAAATGTAAACAACTCGGGCAAAGAAGTAATGAGCTGGGAGCCATTAATTCTCATATCTTTCGGGAAGCTGATAAAATATTAGATTCTATTTTATACCTTAAAGAACGCGTTATTGAAAATTCTACTATAATTTTTTCTAAACAAACATGGTTAGTGTAAGTAAAAGAAAATATATTCATGATTGAATAAAAAATTAGTTCCAATATTTAAAATTTGAATATTTTAAAAGATAAAATAATTTTACTTATAACATGCCAACTCTCGTGAAAATTAAATGAAGGCCTTATTTGAATAAAGATCCAACTCCATTCTTTTTTTCATTTTGAGATACAGACTTAAAGTCTAATGAGGGCTGAGAAAGGACTGTTGAAGTCTGATTGTAATGTCCTCTGTTGGCAGCAGAAATAAGCTGGAGGTGTACCAGTTTAAAAATAAGATAGAAATGACTCGTATGAATATGAATGTGAGGCTAACTCAATTTTTAAAAAAAGTGGAGTTGGACAATTATTCAAATAAGTCCTTCAAATACCTGCTGTTGTTATTAGGGAGTTTTTCATATCATATCATGTAATAGCTGTTGTTATGGGAACATTTTTCACAAGAAATATTCATGTATGAATTTCTTTATATATTCAATCCTTTCTTCTTTAAATCACACCAGGAAACTTATGTTTCAATAAAAAATATAGGAAGGAAACTGCGAGATACCATGTCAAAGAAGAGTGCATTATTTTTCTGTCAAAGGGGAAACGTATTCACATAAACACCCTTCTGACAGCTCAGGGTTTAGAAAAATTTAATCAAGGGCATATTAGAAATAAGAAATAAATCCTTTGTATGTACTTATGTTTTGTTTATCAAGATAAATTTAGTACAACGAGGTCAAATCCAGGAAGAACAACTCCAAAATAAATATTTTTAGCAAACGAATTAATTGAGGTTTTCTTCTCTATAACGTAATACCTATTTGTATAAAGTTAAATTCTACTTATGTATCAACACAAAAAACTTATTGTTCTTAACAAGAAAAACATTCAACATCTTTACAATTTAAGATAAAAATGAACCACCTCTCCGATAATTTATCTCCTATAATATAACATTTATCTAGCCACGAAAACAATATAAATAAAATATTTTGGGGAATGAACAACCAATTAATGCGAAAAGCGCTGAAAATTAATGTTTGCTGTATATCCCTTAATTCTTGTAGCATTAAGTACATCCATTGACATTAATGATTCGTCGCCTTTACGAGTCACTACGCTTCCTCTAGGATCCGAGACTTAATGGCTCCCAGCTTATTACTTCTTTATCCGAGTTGTTTAATTTTCAAAATGTATAAGGTTTTATCATCAGTTTTTAGACCTAGCTTATATTTTATTTTTATTGAATTTGAAGGCTTTCTGGTGTGAAGGTTTGTGAAAGATTACGGTATACATTATATAAACAGTATGCAATACATACACATATATATGTAACTCACGCAAATATGTAAAATGAATGAATGAATATATATATATATATATTTATATATATATATATATATATATATATATATATATATATATATATATATATATATATATATATATATATATATATATATACATATATATACATATATATATATACTTGAACAAGATATCTGAAGACTCAATTGGTTCATTCAGAAGGTACTCGAAACAGGTAATGACTACCATCGTTAAAATTACAGTTGTTAAAGAAACCGAAAAATCATTTCTTTCTGGTTTGGTGGTAAATTTCGATCGTGAAGAGAAAGTGCCTAAGATGTTCACAGCTTCAGAGATCATAAGATGCGTCTCTCTAGAGACCATTTACTCTAGAATTCCATTGGACAAATGTCTGCATGTTTATACTCATGGGTCCCAATGCTATATCGTCGGAACCGCTGGTGCTGGACTCTCCTTGGATACTTGTTCTTTCTATTTTTATGTAGGTATGCTTAAAAAAGGTTTCGATCAAGAATTGGACGAACTCCACATTGTATTAAGGCCACTGTTGGTCACACATTATAAATTCGGGAGAGTAGTCTTGATGACAGCCTTGCGAACCGTCATCTTCATTGATGCTCCACAATCAATGGATAATTTTCAATGCTGGTAATTCCTCTAGCTTTTTCTGTCAAAAAGTTGACAGAGTTGTCTTGCAGTGAATTTCAGGACTAACTAGAAATGAGCTGGCAGATTTTTTTTCTCCAAAGAGGGCTCACATATCTCAGCAAATGAATATTGACATGTCCTACAACACTAGAAGGCCATACCTAAAGCATATTATGTTTGCGAAACACCAACTGCAGTCGCAAGCAACAACGAAAACATCAAAATACAGATATTAGTAGCCAGCCTATTTGCCCGATAAGCCAAGCACTGAGATGGTTGCTCTCTTTAGGTTGCTGACGGTGCATCACCTTGGCAGATCATTGGACTGGTATAGTTAGCGAACATTTTTGCGTATCATGTAAAACTTGTTTTTCAATGAACAGAAATCATTCAGCTCAATATTATCCTATCGAGAAAATGCTTCCTTGATTTTCGACTTGGGTTTAAATATTTTATTTTTTAATACTAGTATTCCATACTTGGAAAATGCAATTTTTGCTCGTATATATTTTCCGTTCTTTAAAAGAACTGCAAATATTCTTCAATTTGCTTATCCGGGGATAAATGTTGTATATTAAACGCCAATAATATCATTTGGTGAACGAAATTTCTAAAGTGAATATGAGATCACAGCGAAAAATTTATTTCTCTATTAAGAAGTATAATAAAAACAAAATTATTGAAATCGACAATTTTTGGGGAAAAAAATTCCATAGGTGAACATTGAAACCCATAGGGCTATTACCCAGCAGCGTAAAGCCACTGCATGGCTCTATGTGGCGTATCAACAGCTTCTTTATGCTGGCAGGTTAGACAGCTATTCGGGGTGCCATAACTTCAATCTCATACTGTTTTTATTTTTATTTCATCTGTGTTTGTTTGCCACCATATTATTAGTTAAGTATATTATTAATCCGGGAAAGTTTAGTTGGTTTGATATCCCCCTCAGGTAAGGAAACACGAATTTCAGTACCGTAGAAACAGACAGTATTCAAAAATTTTAATTATTTCTAGTTGATTAGTCCCAAAGAGTATTTTTTTAACTAGTTCTTCCAGTGAAACTAAACCCTATGCTCAAAATTTCCGCATGATACGCCTCTGCTAGCATTAAAGATAGAGCGATTTATTGATATTATTATTACGGTGAAACGATATAATAATTATATAAATAAATAAGCAATGATTGCATTTTAAGTACCGAGTATCATAGAAATTCAAGTACGGAAATAAAATATTTAATAATTTCAAAGTTCACATTATATTGCTATAAAATTCATTTCATAACAGAAGCGTTAAATTTTGTTTTATTTCTTTTGTTATTTTCCGTTTGTTTGTTTTTTTAAACATCGTGAATAGAATTTTTGAAAAGTATTTTTATTGATAAATATTATTTGTTTAAAAAATAGTTTATTTTTAAAAAATGTTTCTCTTAAACATATAAAATAATACGGAGAATTTGGAAAGAAATCTGAAAAAAAATTCGAAGTCCAAAGAGTTTAGGAGGGTCTCATATCCTGCTATATTTGCTCAGTGATGCCGATAAGTAATTTCTAACTAACAAAATTAATTTTTTGGAAAATTTTCATTCATTCCAGACTTTTCTTTATTGCAAAAAAGTATATATTTACTTTTTTAGAAGTGACAAAGGATCAATATAACTCTGTTTTCATTTTGCATCTAGAACATTTACGATCTTACATTAAATCTTAAATAATACTGTCTTCAGAAAGAGATTCTTATATTTTTCTTAACATTACTTGAGAGGTAAAAAAAAATATTTCTCTTAACCCTTTGAGGGGCGCCGTTTGCACAGTGCAAACGCCTAAATATAGTATTTTTTTCACTTGCACGCAATGTATTCCAGCTAAATGAGCAGAAAATTGTTAATACTGCCATCTGTCATCAGTTTAAAGAACTAAAAACATTTTT
>OU015502.1:82892533-83030033 GCA_907164885.2 Dolomedes plantarius | reverse complement strand
AAGCGTGGTGTGAAAAATGTCCTTTGCACGGGGGAGAAAAGTACAGACATCCAGAGGGAGAGGTTGTGTTGATGAGTCCGTGCGTAGGCACGAGAGATTGTATTTTACGGGAGCGATAAGGCTGCCCGATGTTTTGTTCTGATGAAGGGGAGAGAACATTGCGCTACGCTATCTCGTGATTATTGTTATATTGTACCAAATACAGTAAAAGTAGGATCTCCGGCATATCGTAATTGCTATCTCCATTAATAAATAGTTGTTGAGTTTTACAAAGTCTAGTTGATTTATGATTCCGTTATAAGTCCGTTGTTCTTAGACACCCCCTAGACCACGTAGACGGGAAAGTCTACACACACACACACACACACACACACACACACACATATATATATATATATATTTATATATATATATATATATATATATATATATATATATATATATATATATATATATATATATATATATATATATATATATATACACTGAAGTGCCACTGAATTACGGATAGCAAAGCCTATGCAAATTTTGTTGCGCTGCGCATCATGAATGCGCAAGTGAGGGCGCTGTGGTAGCTGCATATATAGCGCGTACTGTGGTTGTTCTGAATTAGTTGTTGTAATTGCCAGTATGGGTAACCTGCCTGATTTAGACGCCTTCGATCGCGGAGAAATCGTAGGTGCGCGACGCATGGGCCATTCAATTTCCGAAATCGTCAGAGAGCTAGGATTTTCAAGGTCGACAGTGTCAAGAGTATACCAAGAATACATGGATGGTGGAAAAAAAACTTGACAGTGCGTGGTGAGAGACGGCTCAGGCGTATTGTACGTAGCCAGCGAAGCCAAACATTAGCTCAAATTACCACCCAGTTTAATGACGGTGCCAGTCGTACAGTCAGTAAACGGACTGTGCAACGCTCGCTTCACCGTATGGGTTTCGGGAGAAGCCGACCTACGAGAGTGCCATTGCTCTATACTCGCCATCGGGCTGCACGTCTTGCCGGGGCAAGAGAGCACAGAGACTGGTGTGTAGAGGACTGGAAACGAGTAGCATGGAGTGATGAGTCTCGATTCCGACTACTTAACGCCGACGGGAGGCTGAGAATATGGCGCCAGGCTCATGAAGCCATGGATCCTACATGCCTGGCTGGAACTGTACAAGGGCATGGTGGCTTAATCATGGTCTGGGGTGTTTTTTCGTGGCACAGTTTGGGATCTTTGGTGCGTGTACCAACCTCCCTCAATGCAATTCGGTACGTAGAGTTGCTGGGTGATCACCTCCATCCGTTTATGCTGTTCTGTTATCTTCACGGTAATGGAGTTTTCCAGCAAGACAACTGTACCTCTCACAAATGTCGGTTGGCTACTGGCTGGTTGGATGAGCATACCTCTGACTTCTCTGTCGTGAACTGGCCACCTAGAATCCCAGACTTAAATCCTATTGAGCATCTTTGGGATGTTTTGGAACAAGGCGTGAAAGGCCATCACACAGCACCAAAGAACCTTACTGAATTATGGACAGCTTTAGCCAATATTTGGCAAGCCATTCCCGTGGAACTTTTCCAGAAACTTGTTGAATCTATGCCTCGTCGTGTGGCAGCCGTTATCAAGGCCAGAGGAGGCCCAACTCGTCACTAGGTAGGTATCCCTAATTCAGTGACACTTCAGTGTGTGTATATATATATATATATATATATATATATATATATATATATATATATATATATATATATATATATATATATATATATATATATATATATATACTGGTTATCAAAAATTAAGGAAAAGTCCAAAAAATAGCGATTACTCCAAAAGTTACGCGTAGAATTTAATTAAACTTATAGACATGGACAGCAGTGGAGCAGCGCGAAGACAAGAGAAGCAAGGAAGCAGAGAGCGAGAGCAACAATCCTCTGTCCCATCTTTTAACCATGTGGGCGCTAACGTGACGATAGGTGTAAACATTTCTTTAATTGGCCAGGGCCGATCATCCGACTTGACCACGTGGTTCATAATTGAAGATTCCGAATATGTGTAAGGTATACATAAGATTCGATTCACAAGAATCGAACTTTTGAGTGAATGAATTAAAGAAGCTGCTTGAGATATTCTAATTTCGGCTTACGCGCTTGCTATAAATACCAAGCAGCTTGATTAAGTTAAGAGGTTGTTAAAGTTGATAGATAAGCGAGAGGGAGCTACGAGGTAATCAGCTCCATGTGTTAACCGGCGCTTGTGCTTAGGGGGCCAACGTTTACGTAGTAGAACTGCTAGTTTGACTCTCTAGTTTGTGAGCATTGCAAAGTGTATTCTTATTGAATACTAATATACATTCCGTACAAGTAGTACGTATGCTTATTGCTGTAAAAGCAAATTCTATATGTGCAACGAATTCAATAAACATTGTTTCATGTATAAACTGTGTTTGTATCAAATTTATTTAGAGTGCCACTTCAAATTATATACACCCAAGTCTGGGTAGAAGTGAGCTATACTCTACACATGCTATGCAAGGCGCGTGGTTTATAAATCATAGACATCTGACTTTCAGTACGTGCCTTAAGGAACAAACTAGTTAATTAATTTGTTTACTTGTTAGTCGCACTTTGGAAAGAAGGACTGAGCTTTATTGAAAAGGGGATAATTTAGAATACGCATTAAGTAAATTTGGTGGGGCGAAGCAGTTAATAATGGTGCAGAGTTATTATTACATATATATATATATATATGTAGTGTGTGCGTTAATTATTTAATTATTTTTATTAATTTATTTATCCGCGGTATGACCATATGGCTAGGGCACTGGGTTTCTGTCCAGAGCCTATGTGGCAAAAGTTGACCGTAGCAACTTTCTGTTAAATTTAAAGTTCTGTAATATTATAATTCTAGGAGAATCAAATATTCAAGTTTCATCGATGTTTAACTCAAATTTGTGGAATCGAAATATAAATCGTGGAAATTCTTTAAAAAGCGGAATAAATATTTTTGGATTAAACAAAATTGTCCCGTGATTGCCATTAGATTTTAATCAGTTTCAAATATTGCATTTTAAATGTCTGCCCAAACATTGCATTTTAAATGTCTGCCGTAGGTTATTGCTACGTCAATAGAACTGAGATCGCTTAATTTCACACTTAAGCTAAATTAAAGATTCTCAATAGTTGTAATACAAAATTTGTGAAAAATCAACGATCACCATTATTACACACACACACACACACACATATATATATATATATATATATGTGTGTGTGTGTGTGTGTGTGTGTGTGTGTGTGTGTGTGTGTGTGTGTATGTATACACACACAGGGGCGTAGCTACCGTGAAGCAGTTGGAGCGAACTGTTTTAGGCGCACTACTCATGGGGGCGCAAAATTTAAGGGGCCACAGCACCTTTAAAACTTTAAAAAAAAATCGATTTTTGGTTTTTTCTATATTCTGATTTTTGGGACATTTCTGAAAACTATGCAAAAAATCGCATAAAAAAATTTGCATTATTTCTCGAGTTCTGAGAGTTTAAATCTCACTCTGTTGCCATGGCCATGTACTATTGGAACTTTAACTTCAGTTTTCTCATATATGTAAATTTTTGAATTGCGCGTATCGTTACTCCAAAACTATGTGTGCTAGACACACATTTTTATCAGGTTTGTATTTTAAGCTTCTTTACATGCTAAAACCAAAAAAAATTAATAAATGTGTAAAAAAATATTTTACACTTGAAAATGTTTTTCAAAAAATTGCTAATTTTTTTTTTAATTTTTCAATGTAAACTATTTTTTTGTATATTTTTTTGGTTTTACATTAAACTTGAGTATATTATTAATTTAATTTGAGCAAAAAATAATTTCTGTATGCATATTTCCTAATTTTATGATGCGTGAAACATCCAAAGATTTTTTTCCCTTTTTAGTAATGTGTACATTTAAAAATAAAATCTAAAAATTATTGATGGATTTACAAGTTCTATTTTTGTATAAAATATAACTGAAGAATTGTAATTTTGATATAAAACAAAAAAATCATATATAAATATATATATATATATATTAGTATTAATATAGTTACAGTACCTCGAATTTCATCATGTTTACGGTAATTTCAGTGTAGTCAAAGGTAGTTTGCCCACTTGGAAGAGTGAAATAAAAATTTGTAAAACTTTTGTATAAAAAATTTTTGATTTTCAGATTTTCTATAAAATATACAAAAAATAAGTGAAATATTTTTAAGTAAATAAAACTATAAATAACTAAATTTATTAGAATGTACTTGAAATATCATAATTTTGATTTCAGAAAATTTTCATTATAAATTTAACATTTTATATATCTCTAATATACCTATAAAAATGTATGACGATTGTTAAGATTGTTTAAAAGCACTACTATAGGCACTTACTATACATACTATAAGTTGTGTTTTACTGCAAAGAAGTTACATGTATCCGGTGAATCCCACGAGCGTTTCTGTGCATTATGTTAGGGTGATTCTGAGTTTGCTTGGGGAAATATTTCATCCGACTGAAATCAAAATTAGTATTCAAAATATTTCCAATATGGCCCCAAAATTTCCTTGAATCATCTGAGATTCGAGGTTTTCTGATATTAGTCCTTTTAAACTAATATCTAGTTAATAAAAGTGAGGAAGAGAAAAAATATTTCGTTGGAAAACGCATTACAGCACTGCTATTTTCATTTCTTAAAATACCTGGAGTATACATGCTTCAACATTTTTGTTGGAAAAACTCCCCATACTTCGGAGCAGTTTGCACAGTTGAGTCCTTTTCATTTACATCTACTGAATGATAAATGTAAGCCGAATGTAACAAGTTATTTAGGAAAGAAATCAAATTATTATCACTCGATTTATTATCACTCATTTTTATCACTCATTACTATCAAATATTAAAACTCGTTTCGCTTATGACAGATTAAAGTACTTCCGGTTTCACTATTCTGCGTTTAAACGGAAGAGTAATGTTATAAATAATATTTGTAGACAAAGCAGTGTTCAATAAGATGAATAATTAGTTCAACTTTACCTGAATTAACCGAAAAAGTTTGAAAAAGCGGCAAAGTACAAAAACGTATGAGCAAATATAACATTTGGGATTGTCTTTCAATCATAAATGTTATACTTGCAATATTATTGCAAATCAGATGCACTAATATTGCAAATGAACAGGTGTAATTGTGTGTTTGTTTTGTTATTAGCATAACTATCATAATTCATTGAATTTGAATCCCGTAAACACCACCGAAATCAATAACGTGTTTACTCGGGTGCAACGTGCAACCAAATTCGAAAATGTAATCATAATAAATAGAAATTAAACTAAATTTAAAACAGTTTTTACTTTTACCTTAAACTTTTCTAGTTTTGTCGATAAAAAAAGTTTTAGTTAGGAAAACGATTGAAATAAAATTAGTTGCATTCGGGCAAAAATGGAGGCAATTAAATAATTTTATTGGTAGTATAAAATTCGAGTTCAATATTAAGTTACTTGTAAAAGCTCAGAACAGGTGTACGTTTAGTCAAAACATTTGAAATAAAACAGAAGTTAAGACTTTATGATGGACTAAGTTTAAATGGAACTTTTAAGTCAGTTTATAAATATTTTTTTAAAAATTCTCACATAAATAGTATCATTAATCATTTCCAAAACTTTCTTTCAAGTTCATCTTAAATTATAAGAAAAGTTAAGAACGGATCAATGGAGATTTTAAATCTTTGAACAATTTCATAAATGCATTTGAAAACTGTTCATAGAGACAATCATACATTATACACCGTGCCCCGATGCATGCACTACATCAATTAGTTTGAATCTAGTTACCATTAAGTGTTATTGTGGATTTTAAGAAGCAGTGTGTTCTGGAAAACATGCAAGTAATTTCGCATGTCGAAACAAAATTGGTTTAATTGGAAACTGTTAAATAAGTATATGCAGTTTACCCTGCAAAGCTGTCAGAAAACACACATAAAAACAAATAATGTCGAGTGAAAACGTCCCATTCCTATCTGATCCAAATATCTTACCCAAAAAATATTTTAGAACTTTTTCTGCTACAGTTATGTAAAACTGAGAAATAGAAAAATGATTGGTTTAATTTTTAAATTTAATTTTTTTATTAGCATTTTATAGCGTACTGTTCATTTAGTGTATGCTCATTTAAATGACTCTTGAGAGTTTTGTATTCCCATTGAAACAAAAAAAAACCTTTAAAGTTCAAATATATATATCAATCAAAGTTCAAATATATATATATATATATATATATATCTTTAATTTATCAATAATCTTGTAAAAGTATATCTAAATTTTACTTTTATACTTCGAGCCGGATCGATCGTAGGCTGCGAATAGAGTCTGGTAAAAACTTCTGGTCAGACTCTGGCCAGTTCGCGCTTTGAATTTTTGCTCGGTGTTAGACACTACTAGATTTTCTCAAATGTTACCAGTTGGGTGTCTTATCAGGAGAAGGGAAATGGTGGAAGCATCTTCACCCCATATGGTGAGAGTCATTACAATCCTTCAAATGTCATTCTAAACAGACGGGGGTAGAATTTTCTAACGGTCATCTTACTGACACACTACTAGAGTCAAAAACACGCAGGAGTCCGAACAGAGATTTTTTTTCTTAGTACATTGCAGACTTAAGATCGGCGAAGAATACAGGCAATATTTGGGGATATTTTTAAAGCAAGCTTAGTATTTACGCTTCATATTGTCTTTGTTTACTTTGTGCAGTGTAAGAATTTCAAGATAATTCTTGAATGAAAGTGCTATACAATTTATAATACTTATTGAGACTGTGGGTTGTAATTTATTGTTCCGTTTGAGTGACTTCGTGCAATTCATGACTAATACTTTAATAAGTTACTTATCTACAGCGTGTTCTTGAATTGACCGACGTATAATTTTAAAAGATTTTTTTTTTCAATGCGGTGCGCTTGTAGTGAAAACATTCGCCTAAAATTCCCCGCGGTTTTGATGGCCATTTTATTATGGGGGCGCCATATAGGCGGACCAGCATTGTCCCCTATGAAGGGACGACACAAACGGAAGCATTTTAGCGGCGTTTCGCCGGGATTCGATCTGATCACCCTCAGCACCGAAAACCAGCGAGCTGTACCACAAGACCACCATGGTCCCACGATTTTAAAAGTAAGTGATTTGTTTATAAATTATTACGTAAATTGATGTTGCAACATAAAGAATGATCGGTACTACCTAATAGTTACGTATTATAGCTGAATGTTGGCGGTAAACATTTTCAGCAGCAACATGTTATAAATATACAAATATGTATGTGGAAACCGCATGAGATAATTTTAAAAAAAATCGGCAGATGAAGAATGAAATTTCGATTATAAATAATTTTAGATCTCTGACATTACAGCATGCATGATATTTTTAACTTTACCTGTGACGACAACGACATCAGAACGAAGTTTTTCAAAGGTAAAATTAATCAAAACATTTATGAAGCAGCATGTCACAACAGTGAACTCTTGTGCCCCTAAATTAATTGAAAGAACAGTAGCTTGTCAACTTGATCAAGAGAAAGTGATTGACCGATTTGCAAACGGGAAAGCGAGAAAACAACAATTTTGATTTTTTTAATATGGAAACTGATCATGCATAAGTACATTTTGTCAATACAGTTTATAAAATATGTTGTTAATATTAGTGGGCACTCCATACTTAAATAATTATAATTTGTTTTATTATTATATTTATATTTATTCAATTGAATTTCTTATTATTGAAATGTCTTGAATCTATACTTATATATAAAGAGAGAGCGATTTTGTACGTGGAGGGTAATCGTCAGAACTGCTGTACCTATTTGAAAAATTCTTTCACTGTTTGAAAGGTACATTATTCCAGATGGACATAGACTATATATTATGTATATCTGATCAGTAGAAATACAGTTAGGGGCTTAATCCTACAATCTCCATTGTTTCCGCTACTGTATTCTACCGCTTTTTGTTCCGAAGATTTCAACGATCCTTATCGTGGTGCTATCGCGGTGGGCTTCTGTTCTGACGCTAGCGGTTCGAACCTAGCCGTTCTCCGGCACGCCTTTTTCTTTAAAAAAAATTATTTTTATTATTAACTAACATAAAATTAATTTAAGGTATTATTTAGTTTATTATAAAGGTAAAAAAAGATTTACAATTTATTGGCTATCAACTGGAAATTTATTGGTATAATATTTTGTTCAACCCGGACAAAGTCGGGACGGGCCGCTAGTTTCAAATAAATTGTTATTTAGTAAGGTTTTAAATCGAAATAAGATTATATAAAAAACAAATTCCGAAAGGACTATTCCGAGAAACAAGTGGGTGCACTGATTTTACTTAATCCAGGCGCTGAATATGTAGCTACGCCACTGTATACACATAAATTGTTACTCAATAAAAGGGTTTAAGAATAGAAAGAAAAATAATTTACTAACAAGTATGTAAGGAAAATATTGTTTTTAACCCATTTTAAACAAACTTTCAATTAAATTTAACGATCAGTTAGATTCCATTTCTAAAGAAACCAAAAATTCAAGTTTTATTGAAATTAATTTTTTTGCATCAAAATCTATGTGTGTATAAAATTACTACAGATAAGGGGTACGATATTAACACAATTTTGTATGATAAATATCATTATTGAGGAAGAGAATGAACTGTTTTAAATTCATTTTAAATGAACTTTCAGTTAAAGATCGGTAATATTTAATTTTAAGGAAATTTATCGGTATTGATCGGTAATATTTAATTTTAAGGAAATTTTATTGAAATTTAACTCAAATTTCTAGCATTAAAATCTAATTCGAACAAATGCTTCATGCAATAAAAAAAGTAAATATTTTTAGACATAATAAATTTTTCCCGTGGTCACTTTCAGATTTTAATCAATTTTAAACTATGTGCTTGAAAAAGTGTGCCGGAGGTACAGCGACGTTAATTTAGTTCAGATCACTTAATTTTAAACTTAAGCTCAATTAAAAGTTCTCAAGGTTTGTAGTACATAATTTGTCAAAAATCAACGGTCACCATCATTAATTACGGCAGATAAATGATAATTAAGCTATAAAATTTTTATTAGAAGTAATGAAAATTTATCTGAAAAATGTTCATTGTGTCTGAAAGGCTACACAGTTTTAAAAAGCATACTTTAAAAATATTTTCGTTCTTTTTGATACGTAATTAACTGCAAATTGCTAGTTTAGACAGTATGGTTCATAACAGAATGATTAATGACTGAATTTTATTTCATGTTATTTATTATAAGGAAATACTGAAGATCCACAACTTTTAATGCATTTCAATAAAGGTCACAAAGGTGAGTAATTTCCTTAAAATGAGTTTTGGACTCAAAGTATTTCGAAAAATTGCTGTATAATGATTAGATAAGAAGCCGGAAAGTTATTTTTTCTTGATTTATTATTAATCAGGATTTGAGTAGGAATAAACTAAGCAAAAGATCTCATGACAAAATTTTAATATATATATATATATATATATATATATATATATATATATATATATATATATATATATATATATATATATATATATATATATAACTTCCATATCAGCTGGTAGATGGTGCGATAACATTTCACAAGAAAATTTTTGCTAATTGCGTCAGTCTGCTAATGGCTACCGTACAGGAAAAAGCAGTCTGCGTTTTGTGGTTCCATGAAAGCAAATATGTTGCAACAGTTCGGAGACATTTTCGTTTAGAATACTAAAATCGTCATCCCCCAAGTGATGACTCAATTAAACGTTGGTACCAACTATTTAAAGGTGGCTCACAACCTTTGAAACTTCAAAAAATCGATTTTTGGTTTTTGCTATATTCTGATTTTTGGGACATTTCTGAACAATATGCAAAAAACCGCATAAAAAATTTACATTATTTCTCGAGTTATGAGAGTTTATGTAAAGCTCACTCTGTTGTCATAACCATGTTATTCAAACTTTAACTTCAGTTTTCTCAAATATGTGAATTTTTTAATTGCGCGCACTGTTACTCTCAAACTATGTCTGCTAGACACACAAAATTTTTATCAGATTTGTATTATAAGCTTCTTTACACACTAAAACCAGAAAAGTAAAAAAAAAAATTGTAAAACGTATTTTTACACTTGAAAATGTTTTAAAAAATTGCTAAATTTTAATTTTTTTTAATTTTTTTAATTTTTTCAATTTTATGTAAATTTTTCAATTTAAACTATATCTTTTGTATATTTTTTGGTTTTACATTAAACTTGAGTGTATTATTAATTTAATTTGACCAAAAAATAGTTTCTGTATGCATATTTCTTAATTTTATGATGCGCGAAACATCCAATGATTTTTTCCCTATTTAGTAATGTGTACATTTAAAAATAAAATCTAAAAATTATTTATGGCTTTAGAAGTTCTATTTTTGTATAAAATATAACTGAAGACTTGTAATTTTGATATGAAACAAAAAAATTATATATATATATATATATATATATATATATATATATTAATATTATTGGAGTTTCAGTAGCTCGATTTTGATCATGTTTAGGGTCATTTCCCAGTAGTCAAAGGTTGTGAGCCCCCTTGGACACTCGAAATTTGGAACATAGGAACGGCGCTGGCAGAACACACTTCCAGTGTCCTTAAATTGTTGGTACCTGCGTTTAATAAAGTCCTTACTTGGAGGACGCTTGATATTTCACACATTTTCTATACATTCTATACAGTGCCAAATGACATACCGGTAGAAGCATAAAATACTCACGTCAGTGGCGCTTTTATTGCCAAGTGGCGAAACTCGTGACTTTCGCCTTAACCGGGGAGTATTGAATAAGAAATTCCACAATAAGAAAACAACACAAGAAGAGGAGACAGACCACCCTATAAAAGAGAGATATCACCGATTTGGCACAAAATTCAGATGATACAGTAGTTCACGGTGGAAATACCTAAAAGTGAGGGTGAATACAGGATTACCCTATAGGCTTATAATTCTGCTACATGTTCTGTCGACGTAACCCATTTAAGACCGCTCCATGTTTTCTTTATTGGAAATGCACCAAACAGTTTTTTAACACTTCTTAGAACATTAATTACACAAATAAGTTGTTTCCATAAAATTAAATTTATTTTTACGAGAGTTACAAAATGTTGCGTTTTTACAACATCAGTCCAAAACGATATAAAAAAAAATTTGAAACATTCATTTCACAAGTCTATGAAACATTTCGCATTAAGAGATACATTACACTTATTACATACAGGAATTATTTGACTTTTGCATTGTTTACATCTTTTTTGTTTATTATCACTATTTTTAGTAATAATATTGCCCATACGGTCTTTCCGAGTTTCGTTGACAATTAGATTTTAAATTGAAGATGGTCTTCCAATATGTGAAGTTTCAGATAAAACGGAATTCATCTGCATTTCTTCAAGCCTTTTTATCAAATATATGGCTCTCTCATAGATATATATCTCTTAAACTCTAATAAACTTATTTTAGAATCCATTACATCCATGTAGAGTCTCCATTTTTCCCATACAATATGCTCCTTTTTCTTACTGTATTGCTTACGTTTACATTTATTAGAAAAAAATATCGATTTCACCTGCAATGTCTTTAGGTGTTTCGACATTTTCTCATAAAATATCATCATAAATAGCTTCTTCATCCGTCAAATCATCCGGATCTGGAGGGATAATGACGAGTTATGGTTCATTATTATCTTCTGTTGAGGACGATTCTGAAAAATTATCATCATCTAGCTCATGAAAAGAACGACTCTGCGATGACGTTGAACTATTGGTAGAATGGCCACCTACCAGGCACTAGGGGGATGTAGGAGAATTTCGGCCGGCTGTCTGGAATTCTGAATGTTCGGTGGGCTAGGCCGTTTCGGCCTCCAGAGGGTTCATGGTTTCCAGACTGAAATATGTACATACAGAAGAAGTGATAGAGATGTATGAGCTACATATCCGCATACACGCCGTTGCGTTCTCGGTTCAAGAAAGTATCCCAGCTAATACTAGATTTTGGATAACCTGAGCTACGAATGTCTGTGGTTGTTTCCGGGGCCAATGTTGAACAACGTCCAGGAGCTCTTTAGCAAACCGTTGGCCCTTGCAAGACTTTTTCAATGGACCGAAGATGTGTTAGTAGCAGGATGTCAGACAGGTCGGCCCAATGGGGTGAGGGTCGAGGACCTCCAAAAGGAAGTGCCACAGGAAATCTTTTCTACGGCTGTCGATTCCATGGTAATGACCAACAGCGGGTCTAGGCAAATCCCGTGTTCACTCGTGTTTTAAAAAATCCCCTAAACTATGTGAATGTTATGCACTGTGACAGACATTCATACGTATACACATCCCTCTTATGACGATAAATTTCGGTTTCGCTAACACCTTCTGGAGTCGAAAATTCAATAACCGCTCGCTGGCCCTGTTTAGACGAATCCATGTTACGACAGTACATAGTCGTCTTGCTTAAACACGTTTAAACAACACAATGACACTTTCCTATGGTATTAGATTTATTTTGTAACATACAACGTTATCTACTAGAACAGCGGTTCTCAACCTGGGGGCGTAGAAGAATTTCAAGGGAGGCGTGAGTTTTTTTAAAAAAAGCTAAAAAAACAATAAAAAGTAAAACTAACTGTAATTTACTGTACTCAATTTTGCGGTCACAATGTAACAGTAACATATGTTCGACATGCGAACACGAACACGATAATTTTCGTACACGATAATTGTCGTAATTGTAAACGATGACTGTCTTAAGTCTGGCAACACTGTAAGAGCTTAAAAATGGTTTCTCGCTCAGCTGTTTTGCATTTGTTATTAATTTTTCCCTCTCTCCATTCAAATTCTCCTTTGTTGCTTGGAAGCTTTGAGGTTGTTAGAGCAGTTTTCATCCACATATCTCCGTGAATCTGGATTTTCAGCATTAGCATACATAAAGTCAAAATATCTAGCAAATCTGGACGTTGAAAGTGACCTGAGGTGTGCTTTGTCACAGTTACAATTTAATATTCAAAAACTTGTCAAGGACAAACAGTGCCAGCCCTCTCATTAATGTTGTGAAAGTGACTGGAATTACATGCCAACCTCACCTTGATCCTTGATTACCTCAAATATATTTGATCTGTATTTAATTCTTTGATTTCATATGTTCTAATAATAATATGTTCCAAATTAAGATATATGTAGTAATATTAAATTTTGTGTATGAAATTAACTATTCTATATTTTCATTTAATAACCAGCTTCAGTTTCAAATTCTAATTGTACTATTTGTATTCACCACATATGAGGCTTTGAAAGGCAAAGTGGTGTAAGTCAGTAAATAAAGTGGTGTAAGTCAAAAGCGTTTTGCTGCAAAAACTACTAAAAGTTCCTCAATAAATTGAACAAATTATAATTCATAATAATTATTATAATATTTCAAATAATAATTATTTGCAATTCCATTATAAATTGAACATGGAGATTATATTTTTGCCCTCAAATACAAAAAGTTGAAAATGTGACTTACACCACTTTGCCTTTCACCGCCTCATATGGTGGTGGTGGTGGTGGGGAGGCGTGACCCCACATCAGTATTCAAAGGGGGGCACAGAGCCTGAAAGATTGAGAACCCCTGTATTAGAACAACCGAAAAGCTATGGGTATTAACCACTGCCGTTAAAACAAAAGTCTCACTTAAATTTGGGTCACCTTTATAAGTGAAACCTGAAAATCGAAGTTAAAAGAAATGGGAAAAACACCTCTGGCAAAAAATTTCCTCCTGCATCTTTGGAAGCCACAATGTGAGTTTCTACTCCTGACTTCCAAAAAAGGACGAGGTAACTCATGCAATTTGCTATCAGTTGTTATGAGTGTGGCAGAAGACGTTTTCTAAGGACTTGGAGCTGCTCGATGTACCAACTTTATACCAGTTCGCAATTCACTAAATCTCTAAAGGACTTACTAACAGTTGAAGATGCTCCTGAAAACGAAATTCCTCTTGGATAAACTGCTGTTGCTTATTCACAGGAAGTAGTCAAGTATGCTTGAGGTGTATGTTTAAAACCAAGTGTCAGACTAGATGTTGCGGTGTGAAAATGACAACTGCGTGATACTCAAAATATCTTTCTACCCTTCCTTGTTGCAAGACATCGATCAATACTGTTTTTTCTTGCTTTAAGGCCTGTAATTTGTTATATATATATATATATATATATATATATATATATATATATATATATATATATATATATATATATATATATATATATATATATATATATATATATATATATATATATATATATATATATATATATATATATATTCTTTTGTTTTCCTATACAACTTTAAAAGAAAAATATGTTTATCCTCTTATACTTTGCTTAAATATCCCATATCGTTGTGTATAATGCCTAGGCAGTATATGCAGTGCCTAGGGAAAGTATATAGCATATTAAAATTACATAGGTATTTAATGTTGTGTCTAAAAGATTCCCGCATTCTATAGATTTCCTGGACCTTCTATACCCTGCCTGGACTTCACACATTGTCAATTGGGAAATATATACAGATCTTCAAAAGAATATTATCATCATATACATTTTATTACTTACTAAAATATCATTCAACATTGTGTACATTCTTCTTATAATGTCTTCTATTTCATTTTAATGTTTAGCTTGCATTAAATTCTCATACATTTTTGATTTATATATCGCAACAACGCTGTATCAAAAAGATCGTCCAGTTTACTTTCGAAAATACTGAAATTGGTGTTGAAAGCCCCTAAAGGTAAGTTTTCTATAGCGAAAGTATCTGCTGAGAATCTTTCTTACTCGATTATTCTAGATAAATATTTATTAGCAACAACTGAGAGAATATTTTGTTTCAAAAGGACTTTCAAAGAGCCATAACACGGTAGCTTTAAAAGTTTACCCCGTACAGAAATTGAGAATGTTGTTGCTATAAATAGTTCAGCAATTCAAAGCAAAGCCTGCAGGCATATCTTAATTTTTTGCGAGCTCTCACAATTTTCTAGAAAATAGCTTCAGAACAACATTCTATGCAGTTGGTAAAGTATGTTCCTAAGTCCTGACTAATTAAATTACATTTATTGTCCTAATATAACTACCTTTAAAAGAAAGAGCTATTCTTTAATATACCCTGGAATTTCTTTCCAGGGCCTTACGGTTGAATTTAACAAGTGCACAAACTGGAAAACTACAAAATTTCCATTCCCTAAAGATATAATTTAAACATATTACTAAATAAAACACATTTTAAAGAAAATATTTCACTAATATTTACTAATATTTATTAAGTAAAAGACATTTTAAAATATCATTACTTTGCCAATTTTGAAAACGAAGTTCAAAAAATGCTTGTTAAGTATTTCATAGGCATTTCTAATAATTAATGATTGCAACATCATGAATCCTCATTGAATAAACAACAATATTTCAGGAAAGTCCCGAGAAAAATTAAACACCCTTCTCTCAAAGATGTCGTGTAAAATAATACTACAACAAAATATTCTGTGCTCTGAGTTCATTAAAATTTAATCATAAAAGTTTAAATATTGTTTTACCTTCAAAAAGTTGCTTGTTTCTCAAAAATTATAAGCAAAAGTGGCATAATTAAATGATTACCATGAATTAGATGCTTTAACAGCAATTACTCTCAACGTGAGAAAAATAGTAGTAATAAAACAATAATGGTTATCTGGATTTTATGGATACATCACATTTTTGAAACTGCAACGAGGTATGTTGATGAATTTTGCAGACTAAACATTGCAATCGTTAAAAAATTTAAAGCTGGTTTAAAATGTTATTTAAAAATGTAGTTCCAACTTTAACGAAAGTGTTTAATTTCTCAGAGAATTAACGTATCTTAAATTTAGATATTAACACAAAATGTACACAAAATTGTGTATTTTTTTCTTCGCAAATTTCCAAGTAACAAAAGTTTCAATGGCCATTTTAGTCGATCGTAATTACTCGGTATAAACACATTTGTTATTTACATAAATTAAATTTTCTTAATAATATTGATAATTATTAATGGATAAATTATTTGATACATAATCACGCCATATATATATATACCGGGTGCGTCCAAAATTCATGCAGAGTTCAAAATTTCGTAATAAAAGAAGTAATGCTCGGAAAAAATTTTTGTTTTCGTCAATGGGATCAGAGGGACATTGGATTTTTTTCCCATGTAAAAAAAAAAAAAGTTTCCAAAATTAACCGAAAGAGGGCGCTCACGCGTCATACTGAGACGTTTTATGCAAATTCAGCAAACACAAACAGAAAATCAAATAGATCACAATAAGATTAGACTGTGCATTTAATTTAAAGTAACAAATGATCAGTTTTACTAGCAGCACTAGGTAATAGGCAAGTGAGGAGCGTCACTACGCCATTATAAGGGAATGTAGCATGTCACCATCGATGGTAGCGACTGTCTGTCGAATGGCATTTTTCAGATCCACCAAAGTGGTTGGAGAGTCCTGGTACAGACTTTAAGTATCCCCACATCCAAAAATCTGCCGGGGTCAAGTCTGGTGATCGTGAGGACCACAATCCTATCGCCGTGCGGAACTTTCGCAATGCAACAGTTGTAGATTCACCATTCATGTAAAAAAGTTTAACCACCAACGCTCGATCTGGTAAAGAAAGCATGAGGCCGGCTTCGAATGACGGATCTAGTTCCAGCCAGGTGATTTATTGATAGCCTTATTTTAATAAAACTTCTCAGTATGACGTGTGAGCGCCCTCTTTCGGTTACTTTTGGAAATTGTATTTTTTACATGGAAAAAATCCAATGTCCCTCTGATCCTATTGGTGCAAACAGAAAATTTTTCCGAGCATAACTTCTTTTATTACGAATTTTTGAACTTTGCACGAATTTATGACGCACCCGGTATATACACACACACACAAAGGTGTCTTAAGGTGAATATACACAGAATAAAATGCAGGAAATGGGGCAACTGCTAACTTTTATCAGTTTATAGAAGGCCGTGATAACAACAAAAAGAAGAAAGGCAGGATGTACTAAATCAGGTGAAAAGGTAAAGCAAGAAGAAGGTATAACGAAAGATGCACTAATTGTTTGAATGTACTTATTTAACTGAGGCCACTATGGGAACAAAAAGAAGAATGGGAAGATGACCTTAATCACTGGAAAATGTAAGGCAAGAAGATAAAGGAATAGCGTAATGTGTACTTAGTGAATGTTCTTATTTAAGTGAAGCCATGATGGCAGCATGGAGGGAAAGGCAAGATGAGAGAGGAAAGGCATGAAGGAAAAGCAAGATGACCTTAATCATTGAAAAATATAAGGCAAGAAGATAAAGGAATAGCGTAAGATGTACTTAGTGAATGTACTTATTTAAGTGAAGGCATGGTGGCAACGTGAAGGTAAAGGCAAGATGAGAGAGGAAAGGCAATGAGGAAATGCATGGAGGCAAGATGAACTTAATCAGGGGGGAGAGTAAGGCAAGAATAACGTAAGATTACTTTATTAGTGAGTGTGCTAATGTGAGGACGTGATAGCAACAAAAAAAAAGAAAATAAGATGAATTACTCAGATTAAAAGGTATAGAAAGTAGACGTTCGAAGGAATAACGCATGATACACTACTAATTAGTGAATGTGCTTATTTAACTAAGGAAATGTTGGGAACAAAAAGAGGAATCTCAAGTTGATTTTATCAGTTGAAATGGGAAAGCAAGAAGATGTACTTAATTAGGTGAAGGCGTGCCATCGAGTGGTAGCTTATAGCAAGGGAAGTGAAATAAAATTGTTTCACGAAATTTCATACTCATAGATAAATACATATGTACGTTTATATTTATTGTTTATAAGCATTTAATATCCCTGCATTATTTTTTATTTATCTTCAATTAAAGAAAACATCCCTATTCAGCACCAAGATAACTGTGAGTAATACGTTTCAAATTAATAATTATCATTGGAAAATGTACTCAATGAAGGACATTTTATTAGTTAGTTCATGATTGAAGTTTTTTTTTGGAGAGTGAGGGAATTCGAATTTTTTTCATTCTGCAATAACTAGCTTCGAAATAAGGCATCAAAATGGCATTATAGCCGTAAAATAATTTGGAATTTATTCGTTTCAATCACTTCCTTTTAAAAATAAAATTTAAAATATTTCTATGAATAAGCGATTTCTAATGTTTATTATCTTTATAAGCCTAATTATAAATTAAATTTTATAACCCTAACTATTATCCTTTACGACATTCTTAAAAGGAAAGTTTTCCCAGAGTCCAAAACTTTCTTTGCATCACTATTGTAATTTCATTTTGAAATATGCTAAAATTTTATTCTTTTTCAAATTGAGTAATTACCCTCCCCTAAACTCACCAAAATGGCATAATAGCAGCAGAATAATTTAAAATTAATTATTTTTCCAATATTTTTTTTATAAATAAAATTTAAAACTCTTCCATGCATTAAAGATTTACGGTGTTTTAGAAATGTTTAATTTCATAAACTAATAATTCATCATGTATAGCATTTTTAAATGTATTTTAAAAATTCAGTTTTAAATGCAAAATTTCACACAACTTAAAAAAATGTTTCCCATCATTTATTATAATTTCTTTCAAACATGTTGGAACTTGTTTTTATTCATTATTCAGTAAAAACACATTCAGTTAAAGTAACCAGAAAGGTATAATAACCGTCAAATGACTTTAAATTAATTATTTTTCCAATTAAAAAAAAATATTTTAAAATACGCCCAATAGTTAAAGAATTATGATGTCTGGTGGTAATATGAGCGCCAACACAAATTTATTTTCTCAGTCAAATTATTGATCCCATACAGTATTCTTTAATGCAAAGCATTTCATCATCAGAAAATTTATTAGCCTAATGTATGACTAAATATCGTATAAACATGACGTGTTACAACTGCTAAATAACACTCAAAAT
Source organism: Dolomedes plantarius (assembly GCA_907164885.2). NCBI lineage: Eukaryota > Metazoa > Arthropoda > Arachnida > Araneae > Dolomedidae > Dolomedes > Dolomedes plantarius. The sequence goes on along the minus strand of OU015502.1, from coordinate 83,011,027 downwards.
GTCCCTATTAAAACTGATCTTAATTCGGAAAAATATTAAATGTTTAATATAATTCAAATGCATTCTTAAATGTAAAACTTCAATAAAATGCAACAAACAAACAAACAAAAATCCTCATCAGAAAATTTATTTTTCTAATGTATGAATGGCGCTCAAAATATTACTATTGAAAACGATCTTAATGTAACAAAATATCAAAAGTTTTATAATCCAAAAGAGTTCTTAAATGCAAAGAATATCTTCATAAGAAAATCTACTTGCCTAATGTTGACTAAATTTCGGTTAGGAATAACGTGTTACAGTTGTAAAATGACGCTCAAAACAAAACTATTGAAAACGATCTTTATGTTAGAAAATATTAAAAGTTTAGCATAACTCAAGTACATTCTGAAATGCAAAGAATTGCATTAGAAAATTTACTAGCCGGATCTTGACTACATTTCGTATGGGCACAGTATGTTATAGGTGTTGTTACGGAATGAGGGGTATTTGTTGTTACGGAATATTTAGGCTACCAACTGTTATGGAATTGAACTTTTGTTATGGGGAAATTAGGGAAGTGAGAAATAATAATTAAGTTTATTTCGTTGTGTTACAGTTGTAAAATGATGGTGACAACATAACTATTAAAAACGGTGTTTGTGTTAGGAAAAATTAAAAGGTAATGTACTTCAAATGCATACTTAAATGCAAATAATTTAATCATAATAAAATTACTTGCCTAATAAATATGAACCAGATTTCGTATACACATATCGTGTTACAGTTTTGAAATGGCGCTCAGAACATAACTATTGTAACCGATCTTTTAGTAAGAAAAGATTAAATGTTAAATAAAACTCAAATGCATTCTTAAATGCAAAGCAATTTGATCATCAAAAATTTATTAGCCTAATATAGGATTAAATATCATATAGACATAACGTGTTACAGTTGTAAAATGACGCTCAAACATAACTATTGAAAACGATCTTTATGCAATGCGGGTTAATATAACTCAAATGCAATCACTTCATACTCTGCAAGTTCAGTCTTAATTGAAAAAACCATTATATCGTATGATGACACCATAGAATGACCACCTATGACATCAAAAAATTTGGTATCCTAAATATTAATGACCTAATTATAGTACATTGAAATGACAACTCCTTACAACTTTTATAATACGTTATATTTCCCAAACAACCCGAATTTTAGCCTACATAATAATAAAAACTACATTTTGTAAATGCTGATATATACACTCTAGAAAAAATAAGCCATATATTCGCCAACGATTTTATCAAACGTTAATATGAAAGAACGTTTATATTACTTTTTCATGTTAAATTCATTGAAATGAAACTTAATGTGAAAAAATCCTGACTGTTATCAAACTACGTAAGTCTTTCAGGTACGACAATAATCAGAATATACCGGAAATTATCTTTATGTTACATGAACATTTTTTTTTAACTCTTTTCAATAAATACATATATGTATTCTTTGATATTATTGTAAAGATTTATATTGTTTTGAAATGAGATCACATAACGTGCTGTTGTTCTTATATTTTGGGCAGTTACTTATTTACCAAATATCTCTTTTCACTATATACAAATATGCATTCGTTAGTTTTATTCCAGGAAAGATTTGTTTCCAATTCATAAACTCTTGGATTCCTTCAAGTTTATCGTGTTTAGGAAATTATGATAAAAAGGGTTAAAGTTTAATTAAAAATTCGGCATTGTAGGAACAATTTATTTTTATTAGCTCTTTCGTTATTCTGTCGCAATTATTTGTCTTACCACCTGTCTCTCTTTACTGGATATTTTTCATTATTCTATAAAGAATGTTTCAGTCAACACTTCTAAAAAAGGTAAAGAGGTGGATTTATAGATAGTTTAATTTTGTAGTTAGTTCTAATAACGCTCATTTCTTTTGTAAAAAGTATTAGAAAAGGAAATAAAAGTGTTGATTTGTGTACATACACTAATTTGTTGTTGAAACTTAAAGCAGTCTATTAAAATTAGGAAAAAATAGATATTAGTTCCAAAAATCCTTTTAAGGTTGATACAAAATGAAGCCTTGAACAATATGAAACTATTCTAAGATATTCAAATAATGCTATACTGATATATCTGGAAAATATACAGGTAGTAAATGAAGTGAGAATATATATATATATATATTGTAGAGTCAAATATTTAGCTAGATAGAAGAATGCACCATTATTCTGTAGAGTTAAAGTAGGATGAATGTCTTTATATGATGGCTACATGCTAGTAGGATGAAGGACACAAGGAATGTTCAACAGAGCATGGCCGTAATTTAGAGTGTTCACAAAGTTCAATGAAGGACACCTGATGAAGTGTACAGTTCTACACAGCACTAAGTTTACAATTATGGCCGGAAGAAGTGAAGACGAAAGTCCGTCTCTCGAGGAGAAAGGATCTTCCAAGAAGCTGTAGCCGTAAATGGTTCATTGAAAAATTATAAGTAGTGGTGGTACAATACTTGTAGATGGCCGGACGAATTTTACTTCGTCAATTCAAATTAATACGTACCCCGAGTCTAAACTATGAAGAAGATGAATCGAACCAATCCGATGATATTCATCGAAACACTGCCGCTATAAAAATGCGTTGAAGACAATCCGGGATATGTTGATCAAATTGCTGATCATTATGCCGCTGGATTGAATAACTCCAGGCTCATTTACTGCTCAAAACTACTTGCTGGGAAAATGAAGATAAATAAAACTCACTCAGAGTAAATCCATACCATCTTTTTAAACATAAAAAAGGTTTATTTTCTTTCTCAACATATATAAAAAATATCTAGGCTATAAATTATGAAGAATCAAACTAACATTACAGTTCGTTATATATAAAGAGGTTCAGGTCCACGCGACCACTCGGTTAACAGCCAAGATATATATCTCGAAGATTAAGCATAGCGAATAAAGTCGCAACCTCATTCAAAGCTCACCAGCTTAAAAAAATTTAAAGTACATTCAAAGTTCATTCAAAGTTCCATTCAAAGTTCCCCTCACCAAGTTCCGGCAAAGCCGACCCTCGGTTCGGGGTGTAGAGCTTATATATCAAAAAGTAACCAGATTGAAATATCAGTCTCAGTATAATAATATATTTTTTTCAGCACTGGACAATTAAGAAGGAGATTAAGGGTAGCAAGGAGAGAAGGGTTGCACTACAACCAATCTCGCCAAAACGTGCAGAAAGGGAGAAGAGAAACAAAATTACAAACGTGCCAACAATTTGTGTCCATAAAATAAAAACGCAAAGCATCGCCAAAAAGGAAACCCTACTTAGCCAAATTCCTCTTGCCAGAAGAAATCTCCTAGGGATTTTGATTGGTTGATCTGGACCAATCAGAGGAACTGGTTAGGCAGAGCGAATTTCAATCGCTATACGCTTGTTCTCACGAAAACAGCCGGTTCTGGGAAAAACTAATTTCGCCTGAGCCACACCGAAAATGAATATGCACACTACGGGGGTACGGAAATGGAAAAAATGTCCTTTATCTCTAAACGGCAGTTTCTGTGTGCAAAGACCTCCAATTAATACGGTTAACAAAAACAGAGTACGGGAAGGTAAGGGATCTTATTTTCTGGACACAAGAGCTAGCAATTACAGTGCGCAGACAAAAAGGAGAAGCGGTACTTTATGACAGCAATTTGCTCGACCAGATGTTTACATGAAAGGCCAAGAAACATTACGGAAGGAGAGCCGATAAAAAATTTTAGACCTCCCAGTAAAGTGAGGGTTGAAGTAAAAATTAAACGGTGAAAAGGAAAGGAATTTACCAGAATTACAGACTAGGAGAATTAAAATTAAAGTTAGAGTTACAATTAGAGTTTTGATTATAGAATCAAAATAAGGAATAAAATTACGCAAGATTAATATAATAAAAGGAACCTGTAACGAAATTCACCGTTACATATATATATATATATATATATATATATATATATATATATATATATATATATATATATATATATATATATATATATATATATATATATATATATATATATATATATATATATATATATATATATTTATATACAGGGTGTCCAGCGAAGAAGTGCCTTATTTCAAATTGAAAAATCTCGAGAAGATCTGTAGAAGAATGAAACAAACTGTATTTTTATCGTAAAAGCTGTAAGAATTTTATATACTAATTTTCGAAATAGTTACAAAAGCTGCTAATAGAGGGCGCTGTTAGTAGCTTTTAGCAATAGAGCCGCAGGCATGGACTGAACTCCATATTCCCCGGACCTGAGTCCTTGTGACTATTTTTTGGGTGCACATTAAAAGATACTGTCTCCAGGAACCATCCCATCACGCTGGGCGAGCTTCAATAAACGATCTATGTGGCAGCTGAATCAATTTCTGTTGAGAAACTACAGGGTATGAAGGCAAATTTTAATGCGCCACCTCAATAGACCGAATGGTGGACATTTTGAAAAGATTGTGATGTAGTGATTGCAAAGACTACAAGTTTATATAAGCATGCTGATACGAGTTGTACAGCGCCATGTGTTAGCAGCTTTTGCAAATATTTCGAAAATTAGTGTATAAAATTCTTACAGCTTTCACGATAAAAATACCGTTTCTTGAATTCTTCTACAGCTCTTTGATCTTGAGATTTTTCAATTTGAAATCAGGTAGTTGGACACCCTGTCAGGTCTGGACACTCTCTCTCTCTCTCTCTATATATATATATATATATATATATATATATATATATATTAGCCATGTATGATTTTTCCATCCCATGTGACATCCTTCATAAGAAATTTAATTTTTTTTTTAACTGATAAATTTCATTTACACATCGGAAGAAATGAGTATTTTGTATTTTTGATGGATTGCAAGAAACACATAATGAAAGAGATTTCAGTCTTCCGAAAAATTTTTCTTCGCGTAATCCAGTCACACAAGAAAGATCTCTAAGTTATTAATGTGACATTTGTTCTGCCTCTAGATTTATTATTAATTTTGTTTCACTTTAATCATTCTTCCATAAGACGTAATTAGAAAGTTATGACTGCATTACCCTGATTTATGTGCATTGAAAAAATTCAACCAATTATTTATTAAGGAGAAAAACTACTTTGTAAAAGTAATGAAGCGTAATGTTGTTTTAAAATAATTCGTATTGATTCACGTTATTTTACGTCTATTTTATTTACGAAATATGATTAAAATTGACTTCTGAGCAACAAATTTATTGGATTTCGATACACAGCTTTTCCTGAATTTGACAGTAGTCGATGATTTATGAGCAGAACAGGGGAACTGGATATTGCGATTGGTTATAATTTTACATCCCGTGCCATTCAACAAAAAAAAAAACAGCGAAATAAATACTAAATTATTGGAAGGATTTACGAGAAATGTTGCTCTGGGAGTATTTCTTTAATGTAACTTTTCAGATTTGTTTTACATTTACAATCTGGCTGTTAAAATGTAAGCCCAAAGAACAATATATATATATATATATATATATATATATATATATATATATATATATATATATATATATATATATATATATATATATATATATATATATATATATATATATATATATATATATATATATATATATATATATATATATATATATATATATATATATATTATATACACTCATGGACAAAAAAATTAGCGGACCAGGAAATAATTGCGGGATCGTAACGAAACTTGCAATGAATGTACATGTCGGGGATATATGCAAATGATTAGAAATGCAGCGTGATTGCGCATTACGTATAGCCGGTAGAGGGCGTTGAACATCGTACTCTGTGGAGTATAAAACAGGTAACCAAAGCTTGTTTGAGTGTGCTGAATCATTTACAAAGGAAGAGCTGAGATAGACATGCCATTACGCCGTGTTCGAAGACAATATAAGCAGTTGTCGCAGTTTGAGAGGGGGAGAATCGTCGGGATGATGGAAGCTGGGTGGTCAGCTAGGCGAGTAGCTCGTCAATTAGCCGCTCTGATTGTGTTGTGAGGAGGTGTTGGGACCAGTGGACCCGAGAGATGTCATGTACACGAAGACCTGTCTCAGGACGCCCTCGACAGACCAGTCGGCGAGAAGACCGCCACATCGTACGAAATGCACGAGCACAGCCAACTGCTTCATCGGCCGCCATCCAGGCACAGGTAGCACCTTCACTAGGGCCTCTGTGTCTTCTCGAACCATACGAAGGCGCCTGGCTGAAGGACAGTTGGTATCGCGGCGCCCATTACGTGTGCTGCCCTTGACGCCCACCCATCGACGCCTCCGTTTGGAGTTTTGCCGCGCACGAGGAAACTGGACTGCAGCGGAATGGAACCAGGTCGTGTTTAGCGACGAATCCAGATTGAATCTCGGCAGTGATGACAATCGTGTTCGTGTGTGGAGAGCCCGTGGTGAACGCTACAATCCTGCCTTTGCTGTACAGCGACACATCGCTCCCACAGCTGGTGTGATGGTATGGGGTGCCATTGCCTACAATACACGGTCACCCCTAGTATTGTTCCGTGGCACCATGATAGCCCAGTGGTATGTTCATGAAATCCTGCAACCACATGTGTTGCCACTCATGCAACGGCTCCCAGGAGCCATTTTTCAACAAGACAATGCTCGGCCTCATACGGCAAGGGTGTCACAAGACTGTCTCCGCACTGTTACTACCCTTCCTTGGCCTGCCCGATCCCCAGATTTGTCTCCAATCGAGCATATCTGGGATCATTTGGGACGACGAGTTGGGCATCCCACGAGTTTCAACGAACTAGAGGCAAGGTTACAGCAAATATGGAACGAAATGTCTCAAGACATCATACAGAACTTGTATGACTCAATGTCCGATCGTATCGCATCGTGCATTCGCGCTAGAGGGGGTCCAACGGAGTATTAACTTCTCGTTTCTTTTGCCTTTTTCTCTGAAATAAATTATCCTTTTTCTTTGATTTTCTTATCATTTACTTATATCAAAGTCGTCATTACGTATGTAAAATTTCGTTTCATTTTGACGACTCCTTCTTGGTGCTCTAATTTTTTTGTCCATGAGTGTTTATATATATATATATATATATATATATATATATATATATATATATATATATATATATATATCATGACATTTTCTTATCCACTGTACATTTAAAATAATTTTGTCATAAAATATCTAAATTATTTTACACTCTGAATAGATTGTGATAATATTCAATTTTCTTCAAATCAAATTTTCTTTATTCTAGTACCTGTATGAATTTATAGGGTAGGTTCAGAAAATATTCATCACGTAATTTCAATCGTCAAACTAATCTTACATACCAATATACATTCTCCAGATGCATCCGAGTTATTCTATCACAGGAAGTTTTTTATTTCACCTTTTGAAGTCGCACGTCGAAAGAAATTAAATTTTATATAATTACGTTTCTCACGCACATTTTGAAAATTTTGACTTTGTGAGGATGTGAACTCGGAGATATTGAAAATTCTTATAATATATAATTCAGACGGATTGAAATTGAATATATTCCGATATTGTGAAGGAAATGCAAAATATGTTCGTCGTATATTCAATGATTTAAAGGGCACGACATTTTCTCTGTTAACAAAAAGGTAAGTGTGATATTCAGAAATTAAGAAATTAAATGAATTTCTGATTCAAAAATTTCTCGATCTGTTAATGCATTTCTTTAAATTATTGGATCTAAATTAGAAGTTTTGGTATGAAATAACCACTAAACACACATCATTCCGCGTGCTGTGTAGGAGTGGCAAGGAGGGTAGGAGACCACCTGAAGTCGAACCTAGGGGTGCTCCATAAAAACTGTAGTGGCATCGGGACAAAATTCGGCTTCCGACTATTATGCTGCTTAATAGCCATGGGTTACATCGAAATCGCCTTATTACTTTACTTAGTTTCTTTATAGGGCTTATTCGCCTGCATTAGTTTATAGCCTTTCCTTTTCAGTCTTCTCTGGAAGAATTCATTCGACTTTGGTGCATCAATACAATTATTTACCAAATTTAACTCTATCTCAAGAGAAAAATTATTCTATTCTCTTACAGGTGGCCAAATCTTCTTATTGTCATATACAAACCTTCAGTGATAATCAGTGAAAAAACCTGAAAATTTTAATGAATCCGTGCATGATCGAAAAGATACCAGCCATGTTCTCTGATGTATACCTACTAAATCGAAAAAAACATACATAATTTCCGTATTCAGATAACGAAAATTGAGAAATATTATTTTATTGCCGAGATCTTAAACTTACAATGAATGGATATACAGGTGGTTATCAAAATAATGGAAACACTAAGAAACATCATGAAAACCTTTATTAATACGACGCCGAATCACCTTTGTCACCTTTTGTTTGTAGATGAATCAGGTAAAACCACCTGATTCATCTTGGAATTTGATTATACAAGTCATGAATAGTGGTTAAGGATATATTATAACAATCTTCATGGAAAATTAATGAAATTTCCTGTAGAGATACCATGGTGGATATCGATACCTGGCTCTATCCGCTTATACAAATCAAGGTGGTTTGATGATACATAGTCGGGGGGGGGGGGGGGGTAGTACAGTTCAAGATAAGATATTTGACTGCTGTCTAGTGGTCTTCAATCCAAAACTTGACAGATTTCGCTGTATGTATAGGGGGATTATTATCTTGGATAACGCCATATCCTGCAAGAAACAATGTTTGCACCACAGAAGGGACTAGTGAGGTAAAATTTCGACATAGTCCTTCTCATTCAATCTCCCTTTTAGGGTTACAATAGGGCCTGAAAAAAACCATGAGATACCATCCCAAACCCTGATAGATCTATCTCCATGATTGAAAGTTGAGATGAGAAAGCCAGAACAATGTGTACAATGATTCGTCGGACCTAATGCCGTTTTTCGACATATTACTTGACTAGGATTTGTGCTCGTGGCAACATTGTGGACGATATTTTGTATTGGCATCTATTACGAGTGGTTTGGGAATACCTACTTTTCCGTAAATGTTTTGTTTGGGAAGTTCCATTCTACATCTGATGGTTGATACCGTAACATGCCGATGCAGATTGAGCTCTTCGGTCATTTTAGTTGCAGTTGTTTTCTTTCTTCACGTCAGAATCCGCATCAATACCTCGTCGGTCTCTTTCCCTCAGTTCTACCTTTCGCTCACTATTTTGTTTGGCAAAGGATGTTTTTCCGTGCACTCTGTATGTTATCATGAGTTTCGATAACATAGGTCGAAAAACACCGATTAGTCTGGGAGTTCCAGTAACAGATATTCCAATTTAAACGCGCTCAAAACATTTGCCCTTTTCGCAAGGTCTGCAAGGTTTGACATTTTACGCTGTTCCCCCCAAACGCACGATGCTCTAAGCTTCATTACTGCTACATGACAGTAGAATAATACATACACTACATTATATAAAAAAGTACTGATGGCCATATTTGTTTTTTAAGGAATGCGAAGCACATTCATAAACACCACAGATATTGATAGGTGTTTCAATTATTTTGATAACCACCTCAGTGTTAACTGTCACATTTTTAGAGACTCTGATTACAGAATTTATAACCTCCTTCAAAGTAAATCCTAATTAAGCATAAAACTGATGACATACTGAAAATTGATCCTAGGTATTTTGTAATTTATCAATCTATCTAAGTATATAACTATCTATCTGTTCGTCTATCTGTCTGAATGTCTTCGATCCACATTGCCCATATGTGTGAGAGTGGTATGTGTGTGTGTGTGTGTGTGTGTGTGTGTGTGTGTGTGTGTAAGTAAGTAAGTAATGTCTAGAAGTGAAAACTATAATTAACCATACTTTTTACGTCTGTCGATTCTAAATCTAAAGGAATTAATATGAATAAATAATTATTTAACAAGTTAGTAGTCTGATGGTGAACGAAAATGCCAACACATGGCGAAACGCATTCTATCTGGCGGTTTGAGAGAGTCCTTGGCGTCGACCGGAAATTACATGAGAAAAGGTGCAGCCGAAAATAGCATGACTATGATATCACCAGATCACGAGTTCTGAAAGCACGCGTATATACAGCGCGCGAAAAAGAACAAAGCATTATATTAGATTTTATTTTCAGACAGGCAGGATGCGCGTGTCGTGGGGAAAGGGAGATGATGGGACGAATGAATGAAAGTGGAGTGAATTGACTTTTAACTAGAGTTCATAAAGAAAGTCTTTAATTGTTATTTAAATAATCTTCCTTTGCCACAGGCCTTTGTTTAACAACCGCCATTAAGTGTTAATTAACAGATAAAATGCTACGCGGTCTAAGCACCATGTCATATATATATATATATATATATATATCAAAACATAACTGAGCTGTCAAAATATTGTTGAGAAGTACGGGGAAGGGGGGTTTAAAATAATAAGAATCTAGCAATCCATTTACAAAGCGCACGTATTTTGCTGTGGGGAAAATCATCTTTTAAAACCGACTTTGAGCGGAAAGCGAATATTTCTAGCGAGAGGATTTATTTTTAAAAGGGTAAAGGTTTTGGCGCGTAATTAAAATATACGATCAGCAAAAATGAGGCCTCAGATGCCCAGGGATGAGGTCTGCTCATGCGCCGTGCAGCAGGAGCTCGGAGAAAATTTAGTTTTGGCGGTAGATTGAGTGGGAATCTGATTGAGAGCGGAAGTTCGTGGCAGTCGTGGCCGAGTAGATTATAAAATGGTGAAGTGCGGAAATCAACCTGGAGAGTGGTCAACTTCTGAAGTTCAATAGAGAAGGAGTTAATAAGAGTTTGGACTATTTCTTTAAAAGGCCTACCACTCGCCCAATTCAACAAGGGAAAGGTGACTGCATGAAATTGATGTTAACGGGAGCGAAACAAGCTACGTGTCACACACACACACACACACACACATATATATATATATATATATATATATATATATATATTTATTTATTTATTTATTAAAGAGCGGAATGATTCGTTTTTAATAAATGCCTAAATAATATTAAAAAACATTCAAGAATGTTGAAAAAATTTCTAAAATTATAAATAGCACATAACAGGGAGGTAAATGAAACTCATTATTATAATAATTACCTATAATTACCAAGCATTAAATAAACGTCAGCCATGTATGATTTTTCCATCCCATGTGACATCCTTCATAAGAAATTTAAATTTTTTCTTAACTGATAAATTTCATTTACACATCGGAAGAAATGAGCATTTTGTATTTTTGATGGATTGCAAGAAACACATAATGAAAGAGATTTCAGTCTTCCGAAAAATTTTTCTTCGCGTAATCCAGTCACACAAGAAAGATCTCTAAGTTATCAATGTGACATTTTTTCTGTCTCTAGATTTATTATTAATTTTGTTTAACTTTAATCATTCTTCAAAAACACGTAATTAGAAAATTATGACTGCATTACCCTGATTTATGTGCATTGAAAAATGTCAACCAATTATTTATTAACGAGAAAAACTACTGTGCAAAAGTAATGAAGCGTAATGTTGTTTTAAAATATTTCGTATTGATCCACGTTATTTTACGTCTATTTTATTTAGGAAATATGATTAAAATTGACTTCCGAGAAACAAATTTATTGGATTTCGATACACAGCTTTTCCTGGATTTGACAGTAGTCGATGATTTATGAGCAGAACAGGGAAACTGGATATTGCGATTGGTTATAATTTTACATCCCGTACCATTCAACAAAAATACCGCGAAATAAATACTAAATTATTGGAAGGGTTTAAGAGAAATGTTGCACTGGGAGTATTTCTTTAATGTAACTTTTCAGATTTGTTTTTCATTTACAATCTGGCTGTTAAAATGTAAGCCCCAAAACAACACACACATATATATATATATATATATATATATATATATATATATATATATATATATATATATACACATACAGTGGAATCTCTATCGATCGTTCTCCAAATCATCGTTTTCCCGCAATTATCTTTCAATTATGTCGGTTCCTTGAAAAACGATAGATCGAGATCCCACTGTATATATATACATGTGTATAATATATATATATATATATATGTCTACAAAAGTACAATCAGAAATCAAACCAATGAACAACGGCAATCTTACTATGGCGCTACGCTGCTCAACCGTAAGCTGCTATATATTAAATAAAAACATTTTTAACCCTGACAACACTAGAAAAAGTACTTTTTCTTCCTGTAGTCATGTTGTAGCTGGGTGGCTGTCTTGGAGTCGTTGTTCTATCTGGCTTTCTGATTAATACCTTTTTATTTTAATATTTTATTATTAAAACTTGGTGAGTTGGTGGATGATTTTAATATATGGGATGGCTGTAATGTTTTAGTGAATTGACAGGTGGTTTTGAAATAATTTTGACCCAGGTTTTTAATGTACGAAGTTCCATTTTCTTTATTTTTTTTATTTCATCGCTCCTTGCTTTGTTTTGACTTTACGTCAGGTTGCGGATGAAGGATGACTTCCGGGAGTGTTACCTAGGTACAAAACATGTTTAACCGGAGTGTTGGGGGTCACAACTCCCCCCGGTCATTTATATTCTTCATCTTTCAGGTTGATGAATTGTGCTGGTGTTGTCAGGGTTAAAAATGTTTTTATTTAATATATATATATATATATATATATATATATATGTGTGTGTATATGTAAACTCATGAAAGATATAAAGCATTTAGAACAAGAGGAAAATTGTTGAAAGCAATTTTTTCTTTCTGTAAATAATTATACTATTTATTTAGTCAGATAGCGAAAGAAGAATAAAAAATAGTCTAGTAACAATGCACGTAGTTTACAAATAACAACCTATTGCTATTTGCATGCTGAACAGCAAGAATTCTCTTGGAACCGATACCGGGTAGATTTCTTTTTCTTTCACATAGAAATTTAACAAGACGTAATTTGTGTGTTCATGGTATTTAGTTAAGTAATAAGAGGCTTAAGGAAACGTAAAAGGGAATACTGATATTGTATTTTGAAAAGACAGAAAAACAATCCATACAACATTCAGATACAAACAAACAGTTACTACATAATTAACGGTAAATATTCGCTTGAAACTAATAGAGTGCGCTATTAAATTTCTGTAATATTAACCTAACTAGACATTTTCTTTATTGCAAATATTTGTGTTAAATTGTTAGAGATTTGTGTAAAAGTACTAGAAGCATTCCTTTAGGAGAGTACAGAAAGACTAAGAACAGTCTCAATACATGTATACTAATTGATATTTTGTTTTTATCTAATAAACAGTTAGACGACTTTTGGCGCAAATGAATTGTGCAGTAATGTCTGGAATAGTACGTGTATGTCTACAAAATTTGAAGCCTTCACACTGAGTGTTCGAGGTTCAGGGAGGTAGGAGTGTTTTAATTCTGGTCTCCCTGTATATCTATATATCTATATATCTATATATATATATATATATATATATATATATATATATATATATATAAAACCGTTCCGTAACTGACAAACTGACTGACTGACTGACTGACATACAACGCACAGACCAAGTGGACCTAAAGGGCTGAAATTTTGCATGGCGTTTATTCTTATAGTGTAGAAGTGCACTAAGAGAGATTTTGGAAAAAATCTTCTTAGATTTTCTTAAATTAAATTTTTAATCTGTTTTCGTAACATTCTTTAAATTTTGCCTTTAAAATAATAACCCGAGGGTTATAAAATTTATATCACGAGACAGATCCTAAAAACTCCTTTAAAATGAAATCTTTTTCGAATCTTTACCTCCATTTTCTGATTTTGGGTGAATTTTTAAAGATTAATATTTAGAATTTAATTTATTAAATGCTGATCAAGTGGTTTCTTTTCTTTTTGTGATACTTTAAATTAATTTTGCGTCTCGTGCATAACAACGAAATAGACAAAAAAATATTTTTTTAATTATAATTTTATTTTTTTTTCAGTGATTGTACAGAGGAATTAATAGATTTTTAAACTAATAGTGTGTTGTGATTTTTTAATTAGCGTACCTTTGTACAAAGGGAATTAAGCTTCTGTTTAAAACTTTTGATTTTAAAAAACTGCATTGCTATTTAACTGTTTAGTGATATCGTATCTCTCAGCTTCGCCGACAAAAACATTTTTGGAGTTCAAACTATAAAGAATTTTTATTACCTTAGTAAAGTAAAACAATATATATCACTAGATAACTTTATTATATCGTAAGATTTAATATAAATTTCTTTATTTTAACAAATGAGATACTTGGAAAATCATTCTCTTAATTGTTTCGTCGTAATCAAAATTTTAAATTTACATAGCTGTAACGCTCTGAAATTCTCCTACTTAAAACAGTTCAACAAACGAGTAGATTTACGACTTTATTCTCCCCGAAATATCTTTTAAATTCTCAGCGTAAGAAAGCCTGCGGTTGAAATTTTACTGAAGTAATGAAATTTTCAATTTATATAGGACATTAAACATATATTTATCAAGGTTTTTGCTTTTTTTAATTTAATGAGTTGACGTCATGAGACATTTGCCTTTTGTTATTCCCCGCGAAGTCTTTCTGGCTACTTTATTATGGTAGAATCAATTAGTGAGCCAGCATTGCTCCCTATGAGGGAACACCACGGTAACTAACAAGCCTTAATTCGGGATTTGAAACAAAGCTCACAATCTAACCGCTATACCATGTGGGCTTCATATTTATCAAGGAGGAAGAAGTTATTTGTAGCATCAAAAAATTGACCAATTTTGAATTTTTGGGGGAGTGTGAAATTCAAAATATTTCTAAAAGTCGATCGATCCCTATTAAAAGATCACACCGATTGAGTCAGTAAAGCGATTGCAAAGAAACTGAGTCGTACGTAGTCGTAATGTTGTTTAAAGATTTTACATTAATTTTCAGCCATGAAAAATATCCGTAGCCGAAAATTTTTACTAACGGTCGTAAATATGTCTCTCAACAGTATGGGAAAGGAGAAGTAAATATATATGGAAGAATAAATTTCATTTACTTTCAGAAGCTTTTTTATTTACTTTGTAAGGTCTGCCTAGTAATCGATTAACAATAATCGATCATTATATTTGTATAAATCCAAAGAAGCTACAAAGTTATGCTAAATTCAGTATAGACGGTTACTATCCAGGTTACGCAGACAGTAACCGTCTCATTTGTTAAAATGGTTTGTTGGGAGCTGTTTATGCAAGTTGCCGTTGGTGGCTATTAGGTAGATCGCTCCAAAACTTACTTGAGTTTTTGCCAATCCGGCATAAGGAAGTTATTGTGGTCGTAGGGGTAGATTACCGTTCAGCATAGCTGGTTTGACTTTATTGATATTTGTAAGTATTTTGAACTATATTTCCTTGCATAGTGTTTATACATTTTGTACCAGCATCTACGCAGTATCGTTTTGAACCGCAAGTTATATGTGTCAAACGAAGATATAAACTTTGTTGTATATCTATTATGTATCGTTTCTACTTCATTAGAGGGTAACTTCGATATACATATATCCTAGTTAGAGTAGAAGTTAGCCATCTCTATAACTTGACAAGTGAAACTTTACAGCATGTTGTTATAATGAAAGAATTTGTAGTCTGTAGTGAAAAATACTATTTCCCTATATTCAAAAATAAAACTTTTTTCTATTCAGACTACTCTATTGCAAAAAATTTTAATATTATTTGTAGATTAATTTATTTCCATTTGAAATAGATTCTTGATGAATGGCGGATAGAGATGCATTTGGGAAAATTTGTTTTCATCTATTGCTGCTATATTATATAGCTCAATAAAATGAGTACCAAATTTTTATAGTAATGTACCAGTACAAAGGCATAAGGACAGAATGCATGGAACATAAATTTGAAGGATTAACACAGTACAGTAATACCCCGACTTAAGTAGTTTTTGATTTTACCCTTTTTCCCCTTTTTTAAATCATGGAATTTCCGAAAAAACTTTAAATGGTGTCAGGATGAAGCTTCGTCCAATATTTTTTTAAATTGAGACGGAAACAACACCTGAAACTGATCATATTGCTGGTGGGATAGAAGAATTTATCTATCTTGCCGGACAATCAGATAGGGAAATCGATGGAGATGATATCAACAAGCTGTTGGATTCTCATCTTGAGGAGCTGACAGTTGATGATCTCATAGATATGTGCGACCAAAGTATCAGTGGAGAATTCGACACTTCAGACCAAATTCCACAAGAAAACCTAATGACAGATATAAGCTTTTGCAATATTTTTTGTTGTAAAAGTTTATAATTGTCAACAATATTTTTTTTAAAAATTGATATGAAAAAAAAACGCCTGAAACTGATCATATTGCTGGTGTGATAGAAGAAGTTGTCTTTCTTGCCAGGCAATTAGATAGGGAAGTCGATGGAGATCATGCCAATGATCTGTTGGATTCTTATCTTGAGCTGACAGTCCATTATCTCATAGATATGTGCGACCAAAGGATCATTGGTGAATTCGACACTTCAGACCACATTTCACAAGAAAACCTAATGAAAATTATAAACTTTTACAAGGTTTTTTCCATTGTAAATGTTTATAATTGTCAACAATATTTTTTTTTAAAATTGAGATGGAAACAACACCTGAAACTGATCACATTGCTGGTGTGATAGAAGAAGTTATCTATCTTGCTAGGCAATTACGTAGGAAAATCCATGGAGATGATGTCAACGAGCTGTTGGATTCTCATCTTGAGGAGCTGCAAGTCGATGATCTCATAGATATGTGAAATCAAAGCATCAGTGGAGAATTCGACACTTCAGACCAAATTCCACAAGATAACCTAATGACATTTATAAACTTGACAGAAAGTCTCAGAAAGGGTTACTGACTTTAGATGATATAGACTCTAATAAAGAATCGTGTGATCATGGCACAACAGGGAATAAAAAATGTTATTCTGCTATGAAGAAATTCCTCGCGAAAAAAGGCCTCAATACGGCAGACTACTTTATTAATTTTTTTAAAATCACCAATATATATTTTTTAATATATTGTTCATAAGTATAATATTAATATCTAATGCAATATTTTCATTTTAATACAATATTTTTCCTTAAACTAGTGTTTTTGTTAGTTCGTGGTCCTAACTAGATAAAATTTATATGTATTTACATGCAAAGATGCTCTCTGACTTACGCGATCTTTCGTAGGTCCCACCTATCGCATAACTTCGGGGTATTACTATATCGGTTATATATATATATATATATATATATATATATATATATATATATATATATATATATATATATATATATATATATATATATATATAAGAACATGTCACAGTAACAATTATTTTGTAGAATCTAAAATATAAGGGAAATATTATAATAGGTTTAGTGCAAAAATTTTACAAACACGCAAAGGATCAAGAGGTTGAAGCATACAACTTCCTTTCAACTATTAAATTCATTAATTATCAATGAATATTAATGTGTAATTTAGATACGAGATAATTATGTAAAAAAAAGTTTACGTCTCAGTCTGCATATTTAATTACATATAATTACTTTGCTTGATCAAATTTCCTTTTGACAGAGGGAAATATATTACACCTTTTTGATATTCACTGAAAAAAAAACATACCACATTAAATACGCTATCAAAATATATTTTTGTGAAATATTTATTTTTTATTAATTTTAAAAGAAAAATTAGCTACACTAAAGCATTCCTTGTAGATACAAATTTTAGTGTAAAGAACCTTTTATCCAGCTGCTTGCGTTTCAAAGCGAGAAGTATAAATTAATCTTCCACTTCTTTGCAGGTAAATGATGCCTTTATTAAGTGTAATGGAATTATATTGCTCTACTCTCATCCCGAACATAAATTTAAAGCTTTGAAAGGATTAACACGGTTACGGTTGAGAACTTCACTACTTTCTGTATCAGACTACATCATTTAGCCCGGATTAAATACTGTCTCATTATGCTTTAAATCCATGACCGTTAGAGGTATTCTTGATAAATATAGACGGGGTTTTCTACTAGATTTAACTCATAAAACCCGAACTTTTTGAACAGATCACCATTTTTGTTTATAGAAGCTTAAAATATTCATCTTTCCAGTTAAGTATAAACTTTTGAAAGAGTAATAAATGCCTTTAATAGTACATTATTGAAACAAGTATAAATAAATAAATAAATATATTTAAATATATATATATATATATATTTATACTTATATATAAGTATATAAATAAAAGAAAAATTAGCTCGTGACATTCATTTAAATAACATACCTACAAGCAAACTATGTATTAACAATAAACCTTAATCAGTGATGTTTAAATCCTGAATATGCAGTTACGCCGCGCAATTTAATCCAGACCTTATAATCGGTCTTATTCCATTGGCGTTCAAAAGAAATTGCTGTTTAACAAGATACACCATGACTGAGCTCTTTTTTAGAAACAAACTAATTCATTTAGAATGAGGAATAAAAAATTGAATACGTTCTGTATCAACAGCAGATTTTCGGCAAAATTTAATTGAAAAGCATGATTAGGACTGCGATCTATTATTCAACTAAAACCTTCTAGCTAAATTAGCCTGGCTTTGAATGAACACGATCAATCTCAATCTAGCTAATTATTACTATTAATTTTCATGACAGATGCTTATAAACATATCTTGTGTTTTACAAAAATAAATCGGAAACTGAAGATTATTTTCTTTTTAACTAAAAAACTCGTATATGCATTAAGTATTTGACTTAGCAGAGGCATTGTGAAATATTTGTTTTTAAAATATGTAGATGATAAAATTTAAAATATGTAGAAGTAATTTATTTTTCATCATATACAGTGATGCATTTATATATTGTTAATGTTTGAATAAATTCTCATTCTCTCCTTTTCTTGTTTCCGGCATTCCAACATGCGCGAATTTTATGTCTTTTCAAATATGTCTAAATTATAAGATTTGTGAAAAGCTAAGTTATTTGTTTGTTACCCTCTAATCTACTAGTGTACATTATTTAATTTTTTGTCTTCTATTTAGTATATTACAGCTGATTCTTGGCGACTGCGTAACTTTTTATTTTTGTTTTGTTTTTAAATTATTAATCATATGGTTATAAGGCTAATAACTGTGGCCACACTACGTATTGGTTACTTTATTTTATATAAGTTATTTACGACTTTGTTATTCCTTTTCGACTTAGGACATTTTTAATTACGATTTTATTTTGACATTGAAAAACATTATATTTATAATGTCTAATTTCGCGTAACTTTTTCTTAATGAGACTTTAAGACGACAATGGACTACTTTTTTTTTAATTTATCAATCAATTGCTATGGAATTTTGTATACTTATACAGCGTTGTTTAGAGATGAAAACGCTAAATAAAATAAAATCAGAATGTAATTAATTAAGATATTAATTAAAATCAGTTTGTTAATTACTCTAATTAAAAATGCTTCATGCACATAAATTTTTGTCTCAGATATCTAATTTTCTTTCTTAAGCTAGCTTTATATAGTTATAATAAAAGTTAGTAGCAATATTTGATTTACAGTTATATTTATAAAAACTAGAAAAGAAATCTATAAAAATAGGTCATTTTATGCAAAATTTTATCAGAATTTTTTTTTTATTGAAAAAAAATTTAAGGTGTTTTAAAATAGTATAATGAATTTATTACTAAGGTTTATTCTAACATATATAAATAATCATTTTATGAAATTTTATGAAAATTCAAGAAAAATTATGACGCATGGACCATGTTGAACTTACCGATACGACATGAAAACTTGTTTTGAGAAAATAGCATTTAAAGTTTTAATTTAACGTAACATTTCCATTGTTTACGTTTGAAAAAATACTTATAACTTGGTTAATAATGATCGGATCAACATATTTTTTTAAAATTTAAAGCTGATGAGTTATAGAATCATTTTCTGGAAGAAAAAAAATCGTTTTTAGACATATTTTTGTCAATCTGAAGGTCCATTGTCGCCATAAGAATATCATTTTAACGAGAAATGTAAGAAACACCATATTAAGCGTCTCAAAATCTATATTAAATTTAAAACCTGTATGCCAAATTTTAGTTCGTAATTCGTCGTAGTGTTTGAGAAAATGAATTCACAAAACATGGGACGTTAGGCATTAGAAGGAACAACAGCTACCTTGCCAAGCATATAATATTCACGAGTCTTTTACTCGTTTAAAAGACAATATTATTTATCAAATATGAATTCTCAATACTTTTTCTTTCATCTGAGTTTGTACTATCAAAATCACGCTTTGAAAACGTAGGTGGCAATGCTTTTAACACATGTTTATTCAAGGTAAAATAGGGATAATATATTTCTCCATTATTTGTCGGCAAGTAGCTAAAAGCAATTCGAATCTCTCCAGAGGAAAGAAAATTTATTTCCATAACATAGACGTTTCTTTTTCTTTTTATTTTATCAAAATTTATTTTTTTTATGTTTTCTTTCGTACCTTGTGGTAAGCATATTTACAAAGCAACGGGGCTTTACTTCTCGGGTGGAGTAGAAGAACATCTGGTTGAAAATTCCAAAACATCGCATGTAAAAAGCAAAGAAGCAGAATGCAGTTCAAAAGTCATCTAAAAATATCAACTAATATGGGCAAATCTTAAGCCAGGTTTCAATCCTCATTCACTAAGCCGATACAGAGCAAGTTTTCAGATTTACCAAGAACGCTAATGATGTTCTTGTTGTGGCTTATGCTCCTTGACCGTCAGTATATCAGATTAAGTCCATAAAGTCTATGGGGCAGAATGGTGCGGCTCCGGTTTCGAATAGCACTACAAGGGTCGTAGTCCGACTTGGCTAAAGGACCGGTCCCGTAATTTTGAGCCGAGTCAAGTGACGAGCACTCGACCCCGCACCTCAAGAGGTAAATTTTGAGAAGTTGGAGGACATTGCAGCCACGACAGATTTTTCGTGAACCAGCCACCATTATCGTACACGGCGGTGGATTTGTCTTTGATCGACATCGAACCAGATACGTTCAGATCTCTGGCTCGCTGCCTTTTCCTACCGGGCCACCGCTCCCACATATAATGCTCTAAAATATTGCCAAACATGGAAATTCTTTATTCCGTATTGGCCGTGGAGCGTATTCGATTCAGTATCTACTTCAATAATTCAAAGAATCCATGGCAGTTTTCCCCACTCAAAAATTTACGTGAGTGCGGTTTAAGTCTTCTTTCAATCCTAGAAGAGGACAACGCAACGGGTAAAAATGCCGCAGAACTCCCTTTAAGTACTGAAGATAAAACCGAAAGCAAACATCTGAACTCGCAATTTGCTGTATTAATAAAAAAGCGTTTAGAACAGATATATCTCTATTATAAAAAAAAATTAACTCCCACTGTCTCTGTCAAAAGCTTGTTACGCTATGTCCTCCGAAACCACTGGGAGTATTGGGTCGAGAGCAATACCAATAGATGCATAAAAATAGGGGGACCAAAGTAAGACATGTCTCATCTTCGTCGGACTTTAAATTTTTTTTTAAATATTATGTTTTGGGGGATAATATTGACTTTTTCATCTTCAGATTACGATAACTCACCAAAAAATGACCTTAGCTTTTTGATCTTTTTACAATCTAAGACTACAGACATTTCTATTTCAAACTAGACCTCATTTGTTTAAAAATATTTTAAAACAGACTAATAGTTTCATCAAAAAATGAAACACAGTTTTTCAAGAAATATCGTCCCCTATGTGGATGTAATATCGATGCTCCTCGAGTTTTTATAAAAAGAAAATATTTACATCATCTGAAAGCTGAAAGCTTTCTTATTCATATAAACCTCATTTCAAGGTTATATCTTAAATTTTCGATTTTTAATTGAATTTTAAAGCTGATAATTCAACAGTGATGAAACTCCCTTCGCATTAAGGGTGACGACAGTAAATGGATGGGAGCTGTTACATTGCCCGAGAATCCCCCCTAAGTATCTCGCTATTAGCCATAACAGAGGAGCGTGCGTAGCGAGCCTAGGGGCGAAGCTCCTAGTTATGGATAAAAAAGCAAAGACGGTGACTTATTTGATAGATTAAAAGTTTTTTGCTCAAGTGGGTCCTTTGTACAAACTGTTGTACTTTTAATTTGTTTCGTCATAATGATACAGCCATTGCTACTAGCGGATATAAGTCCTCGTAAACTAAGTATTCATTTTAGTTTATCTAAGTATTCTGATTCAATAGTTGCTTATTATTTTTAATTAAGATTTGATTTAAAGTTACTATATTAACTCTCCACTACATGAGTGTAACACGATTTATTTGATATATTTCGAAATCCAATCGTTACTTTCTTTTAAATTTAATCCAGCTGTAGTGCTGCACTATAGAGACTAAATTGCATTCATGTGAAGGTCTAGCGCTGCCACCGACGATAGATACTCCTCAAAGTTTTCAGAAGTTTAATCATATTTTCTACATTTTTAATTTAATTTTATTTTACATGCTTTTATTTTGTTTAATAGCTAACTCACAATTTCACCTTTCCTTTAATTTAAGATATAATTCTTATAATTTTAGATCACATATTTTATTTATATTTTTTTGCTTTGCTCATTTTTTTTTAAAAATCTTGTCTATTTTCGTTTTTATCTTATCAAACCAAACAGAACTTTGTTCAGTTGCTAAAAAATTTTCAATTCCTTATTCGAAAATAATTTTAGATTTATTTTGCTATTTTAATACATACGTATTTTATAACTATTTTATTTCCTAAGGCGTATTTTACATCAATAAACAAGCCAATCTTTAGTAGTTTTCGTAGTTCATTTCACTCCTCTGATTCTAGAAACACCACTCCTTAAGCAAATATAATCCTGTCCTTTCATTTACGATTATGACTTTGAAATATATGTAACATGATGATGAATATTCCTTAGATCTCTCAATTTCGAAACGAAAGTGAAATTTGAGCTCTTACTGCGTTATTAAGGCGGGGTATTATGTTTCAATACATGCGGAAAATAAATTACTTAAAAATAGCATTTTTGTTAAATTCTAGTACAAAAGGTACTATTTTTCTATTTCCCGATAAAAACGAAATGTAATACATTATTGTTTTGTTTTTATTTAACTCTTTTTTTAATTTATTGCTGTAAAAGATTAATAGATGTCGATGTTATTTATGTAACTAAATTTATGTGGGATGCTATCCTAAAAATTACGGTTCTCGTTTGAAGGGAAATGGAAACTCTTAGAAAAAAACTTAATATGTAAATGTCCAGACAGGTTTTAAATATATTTATTTATTAGACGTTGGGGATCCTTTAGCGAAAAATTGGTATCCGAGGTGCTTCCATTTCTGAAATTTATTAAGTCCATGATATATAACAAAGAAGTGTATCAATATATTATGAAAAGTTTGGAGATTTTGAAACTGATCTGATAGTTCTAAAAAGTAACATAAAGGATATAAATCACAGTATTAAATCGCCTATTTTTTGCATTACGAGATTCATTGGTACTGAAAAAGGTGAATTTAAATAAGACTTTACAGAATTAAAGAATGTCTTAAAAGTGTTAAAGTAAGTTTCTGTCATCTAAAAATATAAAATATTTCATGATAAATTTGCACACTAAGGAGTGATCTTAATGAGACACATGAAATTAAACACCTGGTAGATATCTAACACTCAAACTTTTATGCACAAAGTTGAGGAGTCTAATATAGGTTCCTAAACATATTGCATAAATTTCTTTCAGGCTAACTGTACAATACGGTGGAGTAAAAAAAATCAAAATAAGGAATTTGAAACGCCTATATGTGGAAAAGTTGCCATACAAATCACAAAGCTTATTTATAATACGACAACGCAGCTAAATAAAATAAAATTTTTGGCTGCCAATTTAACATTAATGTGCAGACATTTCGCCTAATTTGTCACAAAACTAAAAAAACAGATTCATAAATTATAATATTAAAAATTAAACTGTAACTTAAAAGTTTTTTCAGTTAAGAACATTTCAAAGAATGGTAATTCGAAATAAGAACATCAAAACAAGCAAGATGCTTGAAAAAAATATGGAAACGCAAATAAAAGGCAGCAGAAAGAAGTCAAAACGTTCATTTGTAAGACAATGAAGAAAGAACAGCTAATAGTCTTTCTCCTTCTGTTATGGGACACATTTTGAATTCTTCAAGTTCTTCAGATGAATATGAAGGTACTGAATTTAAACAATGTGAAACGAAAAGCACAGTTATAATTCGCGATTATTATTCAACTTCGCAAATGGGAACTACACTTTCAAATGTAGCACAGGCTTGCGACAGAACTAATGTTTCTGATAGATCAGCTGCAATTATTATAAATGCAGCTTTTAAAGATATGGGAATAATTACCAAAGACGATTCTTCTTAAGTAGTCGATCGTAGTAAAATCAGAAGGGAAATAATTAAAACTCGTAGTGATTTCAAAGGGGAAATTAAGGGAAAACACTCTTCATTGGAATATGGCATATACTTTGACGGTCGAAAAGACCTAACTTTAATTCTGGTTAACGAAGGAGAGAGGGTAGCTAGAAAGACCATAAAATAAGAGCAGCTGATGCTTCAGTAACTAATAACTTCAGTAAAATTAGTTACTGAAGCATTCCTTGCGATGCATGGCAGCGACGCAAGAGATGGATTCATAAGATAGATTCATAAGAGAATCTAGAATTGCATTATCCAAATTTGAAACCAAAAGTCAATATCTCCAAGCTCTATGAGCAAATTAACCTAAATATTTAAAGACAAAGGGTGGTGGAACTCGATATGCAGCCACCTTCACGGGGTGAGTTCATACAGAAAACAAGACAAGAGCGACATGAAAAACTTATAAATTTTAGAATGTTAAAAGATTTTTGTTGTAAATTGGAAACAAAAAAACTACGCTGTAGGAAGTTCAAATTTCACACAGATGATTACACTTATAGGTAGCAACTTTACCACGTATAGGCTAATAAATTTAAATACACTTGTTTTGGCAAGCTTTTTACTCCCCCTTACTGTACATTAGGGTGGAGTGACATTTAACGTAAGAATCTTAAATTCGCGAACATTTTGTTCTACTTCAGCTATTTGTCTACATTTTAAAATTCTTCGAAGGCCGAACTCTATGACGTGTTTTCGTCTGTAGGTCAACATTGCCAACAGAATATTTACTCGATGACCAAAATTTGATTTTATTTGCAATATAGGTCAATTATGCCTTTTCACTCTTCAGGCAGAAATAGAGTTGTTTTTTGTCTTTTTTAATTTTGCTGTAAAATCCCATGCCAGCAAGATGACTGAGTTTGAATATCGACCAATGCACATGCTTATACTGTAATAATACTCTTTTAACCCTTTAAGGGGCGCCGTTTGCACAGTGCAAACGCCTAAATCTAGTCTTTTTTTTACTTGCATTCAATGTATTCCAGTTAAATGAGCAGAAAAATGGCTAGTACTGCCATCTGTTATCAGTTTAATGAAGTAAAAACATTTTGCAACCTGTAATTGGAAAAAAATTCAAGATTCTTTAGGTTAAAAACAATCGGGAAAAAATCTGCACCGTGTAAGCGGTGGTTGTGGTTGACCCTGAAAGGGTTAAAACTTTCGAGCTCCCCGATTTGTCTTTTGTTGAAACATATAAACTCTAAATTCTATCTGCTGTCGTTAACAACCTGGAATGACACATTTTTTTCCTGGATCCTTTCGGGGCAAGCTTAATTAAATATTTTCGTTTGAAATTTCCATTACACATTTCGTAGAGATATCGTTGATCTATACAAAGTTCATTAAGGGCAATATCAGACAAAGTTGTTTCTATATTTTCAAAGCTTACTACAGGCATTTTTTACAGACAAAGATTCTATTTTTTTTCCAATTTCTCCACAGGGCCCTTTTTGTCCAGAAGTTTTTCCATCCAAATGTTGCAATAGATGACATAATGGTAATTCATTTGTACGTAACAAACAAACAAACCATTGCAAAGGACGTCCCATAGAAAATTGAAGTTGTCTTATGATACCATTTTTAGAACCTGTATTAACCACTGCTCCATCGCAATCAATACCTCGCAAATTAGAAAGATCAATATTTTTCTGTAAAAAAGTTAATATGTTTGTTTTAATATTATCAGAACTGCTAGATATAGGAGTGACATAACCAAGATATGCGGATACTGGTTCTGAAAGTAGACCAATATGATCTAATTTTATGGTCTTACTAGCCACCCTCTCTCCTTCCTTAAATAGAATTAAAGTCTGATCTTTTCGTTAGTCAAAGTATATCCCACATTCCGATGAACAGTGCTTTCCGTCCTTTTTACTTTTCAAGTCACTGCGGGTTATTATTACTCCCTTTTGATTTTGCTATTATCAATTTAGCAGAATCGTCTTTGATAATTATTCCCATATCTTTTAAATCTGCATTTATAAGAATTGCTGCTGATGTATCAGAAACAGACACAAGTTCTGTCGCACGCCTGCGCTACATTTGGAAATGTAGTTTCCATTTGCGAAGTTGAAAGAGAATCTTGACTTATGATTGTGTTTTTCGTTTCACATTGTTTATATTCAGTGCCTTCATAGTCATCAGAAGAACTTAAAGAATTCAAAATATGTCTCACATAACAGAAGGAGAAAGGCTATTAGCAATTTTTTTCTTCATTGTCTTGCAATTGAACATTTTTACTTCTTTCTGCCGTCTTTTGTTTGTGTTTTCATCTTTTTTCAAGCATTTTGCTTGCCTTAATGTCAACATTTCCAATTACCATTCTTCAAAATGTTCTTTGATCCGTTAAAAAAAATGACTCTTTACGATAGAGGTACTTAATTTTCAATATTATAATTTATGAATCTTTTTTTGTCAGTTTTGAGACAAACTTGGCGAAATTGCTGAATATAAAAGTTATTTTGGAAGCCAAAAACATTTGTTTGATTTAGCTGAGATTTCGTATTAAAATTTAGCTTTGTATTTGGCAACTTTTCCACACATAGGCGTTTTAAATTCATTATTTTGATGTTTTCCACTCCCCCCTACTGTACAAGATTTGTAAAAAACATAATTTTATTTTGTGTTTCGTGACAAGTTCTACCAATAATATATCATGTCAATGGGTGCGGTAGCCCAGTTGGCAAGAGTAGCGGGCCAGTAATCTGAACGTCCCTGGTTCGATGTTCGTCGCTGCAAATCTACCGCCGTGTTCACTAATGGTGGCCGGGGTACGAAATATAGGGCGTGGCTACAAAGTCCTCTAAGTTCTCAAATTTACCTCTGGAGGTGAGGGGTCAAGTGTTCCGGTCTCGTTACTTGACTCGGTTCAAAATTACGGGATCGGTCTTTTACTCAAGTCGGACTCCGACCCTTGTGGTGGTAATTCAGAACAGGAGCCGCACCTTCTTTGCCCATAGCCTTCGGGACTTGATCTGATGTTATTGTCGGTGAAGGGCATAAGCAACAACAACAACAATATATCTATATATATATAAAACAGTTCCGTAACAGACTCACTGACTGACATACAACGCACAGACCAAACCACTGGACCTAAAAGGCTGAAATTTTGCATGCTGATTCTTCTTATAGTGTAGGGGTGCACTAAGAGAGATTTTTGAAAAGTTCTTCTTAGATTTTTTTAAATTAAATTTTTAAGCCGTTTTAGTAACTTTTTTTAATTTTGCATTTAAAATAATAATTTGAGGGTTGTAAAATTTATATCAAGAGAAAGATCATAAAAATTCCTTTAAAATGAAATCTTTTTCGAATCTTTACCACCATTTTCTAATTTTTGGTGAATTCTTAAGGAATAATTTTTAGAATTTTATTTATTTAATGCTGATCAAGGGATTTCTTTTTCTAGTACTTTAAATAAATTTATCGTCACGTGCATAACAACTAAATAGACAAAAAAATATTTTTTTTCATGCTAATACGGCAGACGATTGGACATTATTTTGTCTCTAAAAATATCCCTTACGATTATTTTATAAATATATATTTTTTTTCTACATCAATTGTATATATTGATCGTCGTATTTATTATATATATATATATATATATATATATATATATATATATATATATATATATATATATATATATTTTGGCATTAATTGCATAGATTGACCGTTGTATTTAATTTGAATGTACCCCTTAACGAAGTGCGGGTTTTCAGCTAGTCAAGTCACATATAGAAATATTCCAGATTTCAAAAATGTACTGGATTCGAATTTCCAGAATTTCATGTGAGACTCAAAATGTACTACTAAATGACACGAAATTAGGATAAGATTACATTTAGGGAGTCATGAGATTTATTAAATGTTAATCCCCGACGAAACGCCCTCTCAAACGATATACAGCATCTATGGCTTGGTACAAGAAGTGCCCAAGTCAGTTTTTTCCAAGATGACTTTGTTTGCTTGTCTCTTTAAAAAAATATTATTTTCATTGTAAGAAGTACCGAATTTTGTACAATGGTTTAGAGAACAATTTTAAGGAAAATATTTCTTTTAAAGAGACATAAGAAAACAAAGTCATATTGGGAAAAACTGACTTGGGCACTTCTTGTACCAAGCCACAGATATAAGTGTTGTATTTTTGTTATGTTTTTTACCAACCTAATATTGTTTTTCCATTGTCATCATTTATCGGGATAGCAGCCATACTTGCCTCTGGCAGCCGACATCGAGCTCACTTTGGCGGTCAGGACTACAGTTCTAGACTACGCAGTTAACACTTCTTCAATTCCCCAATGATTGCCGCAATGAACAATCTACAATGCTTAATGTACAAATGCTTAAATTCATTTTCACAATCACACCAATACTCATCGGGCTGATGATGAACTATTAATTAGTTTGAAATATGTAACCACCCCTTTTTAATCCATCGGGGACTTCAAGAATTGTTCATTACCTATTTTCTTATCCACAAGTTTATTGTAAGTGAAAAGATAGAACTCGAGAGGTTTGACCAGGGGTTCCGAACCTTTTTCCTACATCGACCTCTTTTAAAATAATGGTTTTCTTCATCGACCCTCTCACATTTTTATCTATAATATACTGCATACAACATAATTATAATACTGATAATTGCACATAAAACACTTAAAGATAGCAATTGTACTAAGAATATGAACAAAAAATTAGAAAAAGTGGCTCATTAGGTACGTGTTTTATTATTTTTGTATTATTTTAATTTTCTATTTCACAAATATAAACAAGGTTTCAGAAACATTGTAACTACACAAACATCTCCAAGAGAAAAACGAAACTGCTTCTGATTGGTTGTATCGGGAGGACCCATGCGCTGTTTAAGGTCCAGTGGATTTCCCCTGTTCTGACTAGTGTTGGTACACAAATAAAAGCCGACGGCGGCTTTCGAGGAATATACAAAAGCATCATGACATTCGACTTTAGGTGCGTGGATCACTCCGCCGTATGGAAATCTGTGTTTATGCATATTAAAACAGATATTATTATCTAATAATTACATTCCTAAAAAATCTAATTAAATTTTTAAACAGAAAAATGTATCATAAACCCTCAATCGATCCCTGGAATACTATAGACCCTTTTTAAATTTCCATCGACCCCCAAGGGTTCCACCTGGACCCTGTTGGGAATCCCTGTGTTAGATGCTGTGTTAGATGAAAGGAGAAACCGTGATAGCTAAATAATCCAAAACCAATCTGGTGAGGGTATGCTTTTGAAAACCGAAGCGAATTATAAACGAAATGAATTTAAAACAGTTCTTATCAGAAAAGACAGAGACATTGATAAATCAGAATAATTTATATAATGGATACATATAACAATTATATTTTAACTTGCGTGTAAAAGTATAATTATTCAGACATATATATTGCACGTCATACGTTCTATTTAATTTGATCGAGTTAGAAACAACTGAAATATAATTTGTAGAAGTTATGAGTTTCCAAGGAATACTTTATATATATTTTTTAAATTTTCTAATAGGATTAGAAATCTTAAAGACATAAATAGTTTAGATGTAATAAGGGTATATATCTTAAAGACTTAAATATAGATGGGTATACTGTGTTTTATCAAATAAAGAAGTGTGCTTTTAGTACCGTGTTTGCAACTTCAACACGGTAAGGTAATTTCTTGTTAAAGATCATTTTTTTTATTTCGGGACTTATTGGAGTAATTTGTTAAAGAAAGTTAGAGAACATAAAATTTCATTATGTAACATATAACAACGTTTTAGGACGTATGAAACTCCTTAGTACTCTGAACATTTAAAACACTTACTGATACAAAACACAGTGAACAAGAAATTAAATCACAGAACACAGTTAGCAGGATTCAGTGGTGTATGCATTAGTTATACAAAATACGTGAGATGAATTACAAAACAAACTAGAGGAAAATTATTTAACATGTTAGAAGAAAGCTTTCCGCATTCTGCTTTCCAAATAACTATTAGAGCGTTTCGACTTTAAAGTTTATTGGTTTCATTGACTTAATTGATTTTGTTAGCTTACCTAAAAATTCTTAACTTAAATCAACTATTTCATTTAAGATACTTTAAGAAACTTTAGATTCCTTATTTCATATTTTAATCACATTAATAGTGAAAATAAGAAATAAAATTAATTGCTGCCTGAAATTTATCAAAGGGCTTGCTAATATAAGAAATTATGAGTAAATATATGGCGGGAAATTAGCTTTCCTTGTAAGATGACTGCTTTATCTCCGTAATTATACTTCATAATTTATGGCAGTTTCGTCATATTATGTAACACGAAATATGACATATATGAAAGTACTAGACCTATCATTTATTAAGTTTAAAAATTATAGACCTATCATTTATTAAGCCTTTGGTAATTAATAGTTCACGGCGGTGAAATATTTACCAAACATATCGAATCAATTAACCAAGCAGTCAACATTTAATTATTATGTGAACTAAGAAAATTTTGAAGAATTCATGCTTAACATCTACTTCTAAAGTTAATCATTCGTTTGAATGAGCAGTATATTAGGATTCAAAAACTTATTAAAATATTAAGTAAAGAATTCTCTAATACCCGGTGCTTTTTTTCTAAAAATATAGTTGGGTATACTGTGTTTCCTCAAATAAAGGTGTGTATTTTAAATACTGTGTTTGCAACTTCAAAAGAAAGTTTTTTTTGTTGGGAGATGTTAAAGGTAATTTTTTTTCATTTTGAGACTTACTGGAATATGATTCATTAGCGATTTGATAAAATAAAATAATAAATATGTTAATTTTAATTTTTTTAATTTAATCGGAAAACTAAACAAAGTTTTAAAATAACTAATGTGAATATTAAAAAAAATTAAACTTTCATAATTAACTCCAAATCTGACTCATACCTACAGAAGGTTCTACGTCACGATTTCTGTCGTTGCTATTAGAGGCTATTGCTGAATGATGTCTAAAAAGAAACCAAGATTCCACACATTTTGTTGCATTGAACAGACCTAGAGTACGGACAACAATTTTAATGAACCACACTGCCGATGTTGGTTTATTCAACAACTAGCATTATTGCCCGGCGTTGTCCGGGTAGATATATAGATATAAAATATTTCATGCATTCCATCAAAAAAATATTGGGCTGCACTCCTGCTCTTCATGTTCATCTGGCTAGACAGAATGCGCTTAGCACGTTTCTACTGAAATGATATACAAACAATAAGAAAGAAAGAAACTTTGAGCCTGCGGACCTTCGTCTGGTTTAAGGTCATTCCCAACCCTCTTTCTCCCGCGCATTGGAATCTGACCCCCCCCCCCCTTTCCGACCTCCTCAAATCACCCCTCTGAACGCAGCTGGTTGAGGAGAATCCACAGGGGGTAGACGCACCTCTATCGGGCACAAAAAACATTAAAAAATTAATTTAAAAAAACTAATTGAACCCCAAATTTCTTTTTTCCTGATTTAAGTTTCTCGGGTCCAAAACATTAACTGTGCCGAATTTGGTCCCCGTGGGTGAAACAGTCTATGATTCTATAGCGGACAAACAAACAGACAAGCTCTTTTATATATATAGATGAAGTTCTTAAAGGGGTTGCGATAAGGTTCATCTATGAAAACCCCCTTTCACATTCACTTGTAGATATCGGAATCATATAGAGATGGTGTATTAATCGAAATAATCTTTCTGGAATTATTTTTTCCTCTATGTATTCTCGGAGAATCTGTATACCTCTCTTTCATTCAAACGAAGTCTTCTTTATAAATTCTTGATAAAACTCGCAATTAAAAAAATACTTTTTGTTATATATTAACAATTGATTCGTAAGTTTCTCAAAATTTCGGTTAAGTTAAGGCCAAATAATACCTATAAAAAGTTGGGGATACGTGGTATCCCCCACGTATCTCGAAAATAAAGCTCTGCTAATATGTGTATAGAAATTCTTTTTTCTCTTATGAAGCAATAAAGTGAGAAAAAAAATTATTTTCTCTTATGGAAGACTTTATTTTTAATGTCTAGCTAATCAAAAGGAAATCATAAATAGTGTTTTCTATAGAGAACTCTACAAAAACCTTCATTTTTATAGATAACACATGAAATAAATAGCCGACAGTACTTTTTTTTATTTTTGTGTTTGGTAACAGAGTTTTTTCTATTAAGATATAGAAAAATACGCAGGCATGAATTCTCGCTATTGAAAGAGCATCTGCAACATTGTTAGTTGAGGAGTGTAATGAGGCGGTACTTTTTTATCCTGGACATGAATACTTAAGGCTCATTGTGCACAAATTCCCAAACGTCCAATTTAAGCATAAAAGTGATTAATTGAAAATAGATATTCGCATTGGAGACTTAGAATAACGTTTTTATATATTAACTAACTAAATATAACTGTTTGGAGAAAAAAAAATTGAACGAATGTATAGATATTTCAAAATAGTTTATTGAAAAATATTAAAACTTAACAGATAATAACTTTAAATCCCTTTAATGAAATCTAAGATGCAACAGTAGGCTTAATTCTTGCAATTAATATGGTAGATATTTTCCCCTTTGTCACAGCAAGTGAAGTAAATTGATAGTTTTCATTAAAATAGTGGTATATATTGAGTAATTTATGCTACATTTAATATTAATAGTCGAAATAATAGGAACATGTGGTTAATAGGTATTTTAACACTGCTTTGAATTTCATTCATGGGATTTTCTTATTTAAAAGGAAAAAAAAATCATCGGATTTTCTTATTTAACGGTGCCGGATGATGGCCAAATGTCTAGGGAGCTGGCCTACGGTCTGTGGGTTCTAGTCCCTCTATTGGCATGGATATTTGTAACCGTTCGGAATCGGCTTGAACCCCTTAAAGCACGATTTTTTTTCAGAAAAACTGGTAAAAAATGATCGAGTTTTTTTTCGGCAGAAAATGAATCTATAGGTATAGTGTAAGTTATTTTTTGCAATTTCAGTTGTGGGGGGGGGGGGGGACTAGGGAGTGGGTGGGGTGGGAGGGGTGGGTCACATCATAGTAGTCTGTCAAAGTAAAAGAACAGCCAGGGTTTGCTGCAAATGGAAATCTCGGTGGTGCAGCATTCGGTTGATTTGTACTAATTTGATACCAATTTCTTGCTACAGCCAAAATTCGTCCTCATTATCTTCAGATTCACTTCTATCACTCAAGAGATCATCACTTCCGTCACTGAAACTTTCTGATAAATTGGCATATTCAAAAACATCAGAGTCGCTCATTATGAGATAACTTTTTCTAAACAAGTTACAAAAACACTTAGTAAAAATTAATTTATGATTAACTGTTTACTTTTATGATATTTAACGGAATAAAAATGGATATATTACCTTTTCCACACCAAACAACTGCTTTATAACAAAGAATTCCTAACAAACTTATAGCTAATCCTCAAAATGCACCACGTGGTTTACACAAGAAAAATGCTGCAAAATGTTGCCATCTATGGTAAATAAGTTTAATTATAATCTAGCATATATATTTTTACTTGAACGGATCTCAGACGGGCATTAGAAATAAAATAACGCGAGATACAAGAGTGCCCGTGTGAGACACGGGCATGTGCAAATTTGCCGGTAACTTTCGCCCGTGTCAGACACGGGCAAATGGGTTAAGGGGGTTAATCTGTAGGTCCCGTTCTAATTAGCCCATGCATAGAAAAAAACTGACCGTTGTGCTCTCAACCAAACCAGTATTATTTAACCCTTCAGAGAGCTCGCCCATGTATAAAGTGCAACATTTTCGCAATTTTGAATGGTTTGTTTTTACAAGTAAGGTTTGGATGTTCTCAGAAGTTTCTATTTATAGGAACACCCTTTCTAACGCAGGTCTGATTTTCTGGTCCTTGTATTCCTTTCCATTCATTGTTAGTCGTGATTTAACCGTGGTAAACCGACGATTATACAAGAATACAATACGACAAAATTAGGAGTTGATGCAGTAGATCAAGTATGCAGCTATTACATGGTATTCTGCATATCACGAAGACGGACAATCTCATTGTTTTTTAGGTTTTTGGACATAATATGAAGCGATTCGCAAGCTGTCGTAACATGCATTAAACCAGACAGTTTTTAAATAAGACGATTGTATCTGCATTCTTTGGCCTTTAATTATAAATGTATCTCAATATTATCGACATTTTATATCTTGAAATAAAACGTAGAATTATTATGTTCAATTTGAAAATAAAAAGTTTATTACAAAAGGAATAATCAAGGTTGAAAGAGACGTTGCACTTTGTGCCACGCGCGCCTGCTGGTGTTCCAAAAATTGGCGTTCCCGCTGAAGAGTTAAAAACATAATTTAAAGCAGTGATTCTCAACCTCTTCACGTCCAGCCCATGCCCCCCTTTATGGATAATTTTCAACCCCCGATCCCAGGAAGCCACGTAAGTAACTCTAGTAAGTAACTCGAGTAAAATACGTTCTACGCAATTACTATTTCTGCTATTCCCCGATCACCCTGCATATCATTAACGCTTCGCAAAGGAGGGGGGGAGGGGGCAAGTTGAGAACCGCTATTTTCAGGAATATGTTTTAAAAAAGATATACTCCTGGCAGTTAATTATGTTCATCGCTGAATACATTTCAATTATAACCATACTGTTTGTTACTTCGAAATATACTTCAACTGCAAACAGATTTTGGAGGACTCATCCAGAACGCTCAAAGTATTAAGAATGAACCTTAATTCCCAATCTATGCTTCTATTGTTCTTCAGAATAACACGCCGACCATTCAGGGCTGAAATGAGAGACAATTCCGATATTAGCTACACAATTAATCAAAAGGAAAGACTGGTGAAGAAGGAATAATAAATAACTCGCTTCCCGACCAAATTAGAATTGTTTATTGTCGTCTCTAACTTTATTGCCTAGAAAATATATCAAAGATAAAGTAATCAAATAAATTGCAATTATTAACTGGATTAAAACAACAAAAGTAACAACACGTGCTAAATATTCGATAGATATTTGAAATTTTCGTTAAAACCTGAGGCTGAAACTCATCAAATATGGATAACGCATTTTTTGATTGATCCTATTAGAAATAAAATTTAATAATTTTCGAGTCTTTTTTTGTTTTAGACGCATTCATAGGGATACTAAAGCCATAATATATATCCCATTGAAGAATTATGCAAAATTATTTTGGAATATTTATTAATTCCTGAGAATACTAACAGAGAAATCATCCATAATATATTTCTCAAATATTCGATATAAAAATTCTCTTGATAAGGGTGCTGTGTACTAACCCTACGGGATTCTCTTACCTCAGTTTTAACACATGGAGAAAATGTGTTAATTATTTACAGCTACAAAAATGCTGATAATAGAATAAAAATGGTATTTTCGGATAACCTGAAATTTTCTGCACATTGCAACAGGATTCATTTTATGAATTCCGTCCACCAAATGACTGTATGAGCGTTTAAAACACACTGTACCAGATTTATCCCCGACTAATTTAAATTTTTAAACATTATTTGCATTTTTTAAAAAGAAAAATACCCCACGGTGTAAAATGTTTTTCTCTATTACGCACTACAATAAAATTGGAGTGCATTTTTAAAAGCAATATTGTAGTGCATTTTTAATGCATAATCAAAATTGTAGTGCATTTTTAAAAGCAAAAGCCTCTAAATCCAAGTCGTCAATCCTTGGACCCTTTTCTTGATAGGTTAACATTGAGGTGAGCGAATCCAATAGGGATAGTATGCAGCAGCCTTAAAAGATGTACAAATGTCACACATAACTGAATGAAGTTTCATAACTGAATGAAGAATCGTATCAGCAGTCTTTATTTACAGACTGCTGATACGATTAAAAGGATCTATTGCTGGGGATAACTAAACCTCTTTCTTATTCCCTAGCTCGAGGAATGAAACACAATGAATTCAAAATATTCATGACACCAAAAAAAATAGCGTTTTCTTAGGTTATATAAAATGTCATTTTTATATAACCTCTAGGGATTTTGTAAGTGATTTTGTTTTATATAACCTCTAGTGATGCCGTAACAAATACCGTGTCTTCCGTTTCACCATACATCAGTTTAAAATTAGAATTCCCCTACACAATTTTCAATATTTTATCTTTTCATTTCAACTGAAAAGGAGCGATGGAGGAATGCCAAGGGGCATTGAACTCGACCCTAAATTCCTTTGTGTCATATTTGCTCTTACTAACCACACTGGTTCGCTCACCTCAATGTTAACCTACGGTGAAAATTTCTTCTATTTACAGTTACATAAATGCTGATAGTCAAATAAAAATCGTATTTTCCGACAGCCTGAACTTTTCTGCACCTTGCAACAGGATTCATTTTATAAATTTTGCCCACAAAAGGAATTGATGAGCGCTTAAAACACTCTTTACCAGAATTTTTCCCTACTAATTTAAATTTTACAATAACATCTTTAAAAGAAAAAAAACGAAAAACTAGTCAAGGGTAAAACTTTTTTTTCTATTACGGAGTACAATTAAAAAAAAAATCTTCAAGTCCAAGTCAACAATCCTTGAATATATTTTCTTCATATATAAACATTGAGGTGAACGAATTCAATTGGGTTTGTACACAGCAGCCTTAAAATTAACCTGCTAACGCCCCTCCTAGATTGTTTTCCTCTGCTGCATTACTGCAGTGAGATAGTTCAGTATTCGGTCTAAAACAATAATTAGATATATATAAAGAGCTCTGTTTTAGCTATTATAGGACATGACTCTGGTTGGGTCGCAAAATCCGACAATAATAGAATTTTATGGGAGATTTTTTTTTAAAGAGTTGTAAAAAATATCTCTCTAACCGATGGATTCACCGATAGGGTAAGATTCCAAACTCGTTCACACAACAGGTACTCGGAAAAATTATAACTTTCTTTTTTTTTTACAAGTCCGGGAAGTATACCGATTTGGCAGTACAGGTAGCCCTCCTACAGCACGGCATCTTACAACACGGTTTCGCTCTAACACTATAAGATAAATAGCGGGAACCCTCGTATAACACTGCAATCAGTAACACGGTTTGCTCTAACACGATAAAAAAAATTGCGAAAACCTTTGTAAAACATTGTTCTTTAATAGCACTAGAATAACATGATTTTTGTCTAACACGTTTAAAAACAAAATTACCTTAAAATAATGACGGGAAAGAATAATGAACTATAGTAGCTTTACATGAAAATGTATAAACATATTATAATTTATTCATTTATAACTTTATAAAATTACAAGAAGGCTTAAGCTTAGCTGAAAATCTTGAGTCATTTTTTTAATACCGACCCTTCCGTTGAAAGAAGCCGAAAATTCAAAAGGGAACTGCAAAATTATCTATCTCCATACAATGAAATCTACAATGACCTTGTAAGAACCAGTAAATAAACCAAAATTATAGATTTTTTAAAGAGGATAGAAGATGCAAAAAATCTAAACGAAGAAAAAGGTTCTGAAAGTGAATGTAATATCGTTCAATCGAAAAAACATTCTCGTTTGATTGTACTGAGCAGTGATGAGGAAGAAATTTATTATATTAAGATCGTATTAAATGAAAAGAATATTTTTTCGTTTCTTTTTGTTTTGTGTTTTACATACATTTATGTTTTTAATAAAAATTAAGTTGCTTACATGGAATTTATAAAAAATATTTGTTTTTAATAAGTTTTCAGAACGTACCCCCCCCCCCCCGCCCTTTTTTTGAACTGCCTCTGGTTCTCATATAACACGGTTTCACACAACACGGCATTTTCTAGGAACCTATCTACCGTCTTATAGGATGGTTACCTTTACTTTAAGGGGGTTTCCCACAGACACCAGCTTTTTCTTTGGAACTGCTGTCTCTTTCTGAATCCTAGACAGTTAACTTATTCAACGATCGTCCTACATATTTCTTGAAACTGCATAGTTCACGTTACCTTTAAATCTCTACGTTAGCAATGTCTTGCCGAAATTAGCGAGACATCTGTATGTTCTTGCATTTTTTGGGGGGGAGAAAATAAGTACGGGATTTTTTATTACAATTTTTTCTACCTTATCGGAAAATATCTCTCTAATATCAGGACAGGATTTAGACATTGTAAGCCCCTGGGATAGGGGAATAGTAAGGTCTCCAGTCATATCGGATTTGGCATAAGTCGCTTGACAAATGTTCGTTTTAGGGCCTGTTCACATAGGAGTCCGTGCGTTGCGTTAAGGAAAAGATGGCGTTGAGGCGAAAATAAACCAATCATAGGCGTTAAAAATTTCATTGCTAACCGTTTGGAGGCATATGATTGATTTATTTTCGTCTCAACGTCATCTTTTCCTTAACGCAACGCAACGGACTCCTATGTGAACAGGCCCTTAATGTACGAACTACGCCTTTATATTTTCTCATTTTTATAAATATATCGTTAACCCCGCACTGGTTGCGTATTTAAAAATTGCAGGTGCGGTCGCATGGTGTCCGTCAGAGGCCACTTTGTATTATTTAGGTTTTACACATTATATTTGTAAAAATAAATATTTATTTAAACGCTAAGTAAAAGTTATTTTATTTGTTTGCTGTCGTGTCTGCGGATAGAAGCACTATCCGCAGAGGACGGGGTGTCATAGCCTCAAGAGAGGTTGGACTTCTATACGTCACACCCCAGTCCGGTGCACATATGAATACAAAGAAATAGAAACGTAAATCACACAATCGCAGAAGAATTTTTATTAATAAAAGATGACACCGTCGAGGGGTTGCAAGTCCCTTTCTAGACGGGACTCCTTTTGCAGGCGGAAGACTGACGAGTTCCCCAGAATACAACCAAGTCTTATGTGGGAATCAAACCCGCGCCGTTGCAGATTGATGCCTTAACCACTTAGCCACTGGGCGACTGTAAAAGACTTGAAGGATGTAAATTAAAAACAGTCATTTTTTTAATGTTATTTTATATGCACTTATTAACAAATGAAAGAAATGTATTTCTGTAAGCATTTTTTTACAAATGAAAACCAATCAAATGGAAAAAAAAGGTTTTGTAAGAAATTTTTACAATAGGATAAAGAAAAATAAAGAAAATAAAAAATAAACAATGTCTATCCATTAGCAATTTTTACAAATTTGGTGAAACGCCAACCAGATGTTTTGGTATGCATCTGTTTACTATATAAGAATTTTAGAAATTGCAGGAGTTTTGTTTGTTATTTATGACTTATACATAAACACTTCGAAGGTAATGACATCGGCTGGGCCCACACAACAATCCATCAATACGCAAATTGTTGGATAAAACACTCGCGAATCAAAGTAAGGCAAAAATACTCTTACCTTATTCTATGTAGCACGTCAGCGCTATCATCACAGTAGAACAATGGAGTTGTATAGAATCATGATTTGGATGATAAAGAGCTGAGGCTTAGTAATTTAAGTTTTAATAAGCATCTTTTACATTAATATCTTAAGTACGACACAAGACAACACGCGACATTGAACAACAGTGGAATTGCATGAATTCTGAACAAGTGGTGCCATCTGGTGTGGCATGTGACAGTTTCTCGTTCTTTAAGGAAAACACAAATATATCTAACACAAATTGCAAACAAAGGGCTATTGGCGTCTGTGAGACGCTGCAAGTACAATACGACTGTGTAATCAATTGCTGTTGTTTTTGTTGTTACTGTTATTTGTTGATTCCGTCCATTGCTCAGGTCACATGTTACCATCAAGCACATGTAAATCCGCAGAGGTGTATGAACCTTAGTGAATTAAGAAGTAAATCCGTTGCTTGCTACAAGGGTTTAGATATCAGAAGCGTTTATAGATTCATGTTTTTCGCCTAAATTCCATTTCGACTTTCCCTCTATCTTCTCGACTGCCCCTTCCCTCTCCCGATGGCTCAGGCCCCTTGGTTGCAACCCCTAAATCCCATTCCTTAATCCGACCCTGTCTACTATATGTCTGAGGAGATTTTCCTGTCTACCGCAAATCTCGCTATTGAGACCTTACGCTGGGGATAAATTCTGCAATTCGATTACGCCATTTGAGATATCGCTAGACGTTTTTTTTTTCCCTCGATTTAATGGAAAACTGGTAAGGTAACCAGAAAAATTGCTGCAGCTATGACTATCCACCTTATCTTTCAACGTCGATATATAAATAAGTAGACACATGAACAACTATGTATTCGAGAAACTAGTAGATAAAAGGCTTTCAATTTAAAAAAAAAATTCAATGTTTGTAGTTAAGACTAGACACATGTAATTTACGACAATATCGATTTTGATTCTCAATATGATTAATGGATATAGAATGTAAACAAAGGGTAACAGTGGCAATAATTAAACTGAAAGATATTGATTATTTTAGTTTGTTAGGGATGTATTCTTTTTTACACGCGTTATTATATGGAATTTAGACATATGCATTTACTAATGGGTAATTGAAAAATAAAATTTAAAAAAATCGATGGAAAAATTTGCTATAACGGGGTTTCTAAACTTTTTTATTTTTGCTGCACCCTTGGGAATTAGATTGGAATCCTTGGCCACCACTGATATTTTTTTAGATTTTTTTTTTGCCAAGATTAAA
This sequence comes from Dolomedes plantarius, assembly GCA_907164885.2. Taxonomy (NCBI): domain Eukaryota; kingdom Metazoa; phylum Arthropoda; class Arachnida; order Araneae; family Dolomedidae; genus Dolomedes; species Dolomedes plantarius. Next base: position 82,969,967 of record OU015502.1, on the reverse strand, counting down.
TTGAAGTGGAATATATTTCATGAACATGTGAAATTTAAATTCATATAAATACTTAATGGTAGATATTAAATTTACCATTTTTTTATTAATATCCATGTATATTTGAGTTTTCAGTATTTTTCATTTATGATGTCATTCTCGGTGTTTTTTATATATTAGTAACGTGTAAGATGATAGTTGTTTTAGAAATTCTTGAATGTTATTTATCAGACATAGTGAAAATAAATTAAGGGGTTATTAGAAACATCGGATTGGTTCAATTTAATACATACTAGGTACTTATAGAAGCCATCAAATAATGTAAAGATTTTCGTATTCCATACATATTTAAAAATAAATATACGTAAATATATATATATATATATATATATATATATATATATATATATATATATATATATATATATATATATATATATATATATATATATATATATATATATATATATATATATCTTTGTAACATGCCAACCCAGTCCCATGTGAACGGAGACAGGAGTCGACATGTCACACTTGAAAAACTTGTAGTCGGAGCCAAAAATACGAATCTCTTCGTTTAACAAATACGTTTTATTTATCCATTTTTTGACATCGATGACGGTGATTTACTAGGCAACGGAGTCAAGCCAAAATCTTTCTCCTGTAGGTAATGCTGCGTTTGAATTCATGTACTCTGCTCTACTCTGCGTTGGGGAAGCCAGTGATTTATGTTCACTGCGTACTCTGTATATGCGTGGATCGCCTCCTCTTTCGGTCCTGCTACAGAGCATCAAAGATCCCGGGGTCCCGGGGGTCAAATGGTGTCAATGGGGGCGGGGGACATGGTATGTAGGGTTACCGTGACTAATGTGATGACAGGAGTGGGGGGTCTCCATGCAGAGAACTCTGCATGAATGCATATGCACCATAAGGATCCCCGAGAAATTGGAAGTTTCGGGGGGTAGCTACGCAGCTGTCTTTTTTCTTTAAATCGGAAACGAAATTAATCCACGCCCAAGGAAATTTAGAAGAATTTAGAATCTAGAAAGGGAGTATATGTTGTATATATATATATATATATATATATATATATATTTAAATTTAAATTTAACGTTATTTAATAACAGAAAAACACTTCTGTAGGTCATTGATTTTAAATTACTAACAGTCTAGTCTGTCTATGGGCCTTCATTCAGAAGCTATCACTGTGCCATTATGTTCGTTATTTCGTACTTCAATATTGTTTCCGTTTTGCAGAAGGTAAGGTAGTGAACGTTACCCGCAAAGAGAGAGCAACATGAATGCAAAGAAAGCGTTGAAAACCTTCTATCTTGACAGACGAAGGGACAAGCCAAACATTTGTGGTCATTCCACACAAAAACAACCCTCCCCCCTCTCCAACACCATAAATCATTCTTTCCCAACCCCTGTGTTTAATGACCCTGGGGCTTTCCGCTGCAATCAAGAATGCAGTAACTTATCCTTCTCTTGCCTTTCTCCATTTCTAAATCGGTTGCCCGTAGGGGAAGTTCTTTATGCTGAAAAGCTTCGATTTTAACAAATTTCACCGTATTTCTATGCAAATTGCCCCTATTCAATTTATGCAAGGTCATGAAAAAAGCATTTTTGTAAATCCTCAGTTTTCAGTTCCGACTCGTAGTTTTTCGAATTCCATTATTATTTGATCTGAGATACTTAAAAAGCGATTAAAGCAAAAGTGTTATTTACTTCTTCAGTTGAAAAAAAAATACTCTAATTTAAAATGAAATTTTAAGAAAAAACAAAATGAAAAATGAAAAAAGAAAGACGAGAAATTTTTTGCGGTTGTTTTATCACATGAAAACAAAAATGTTCCGAAAATTTAATTTTAAGTTCTTAAAATTTCATTTTAAATTCGAGTATTTTTTTTTCAACTGAAGAAGTAAATAACACTTTTGCTTTAATCGCTTTTTAAGTATCTCAGATTAAAATTCCAATCAAAATTCCAATTTCAAATTTAGGAATAATCTGCCCATTGATTAAATTTGGCTTTAAAGCATCAGAGGTACAGTGTCCTTTTTGAGATTCCGCTTGCACATAAGGGCTGTAAACTAACTAATATATACCAAACTCAAATTCAAGAATTTGAGTATCTGAATCTTAAATCATTGCAACTGTGACTTTAACCTTGCTTCATGGACATATAAAGGTCATTATGTGGAACAAATACTCCCGACTTTTGCCTCATATGGTAATGAAGTTTACGCTAAATTCTACAGGTTTTAGTCTTGACTACAAGCATAGATGAGTGGAATAATTTAGCTGTCAGTTTTCTGCGGAGATTGACATCCCCGCAGAACAAACTGGTCACTATATAAATAGAAAAGTAATGTGACAGAAACAAATAGTCAGAAATTTCTTGATGTTATATAGTTGCAATGAGTATACTTCGCATAATAAATTCTATATCGCATTCATTTGCTAAATCGTGGGCCACTATAAGGCTTATAACATTCTATTATCAGTATACTCGGTTTTGAAATCCAGATTAAAAATATAAAAAAAAATGTCTTACAAATAAGTGAAATTATTTAATGCTATTCGTGCTTAGCTATAGGATATCTAAGCCTTGCTAAGCAACAAAGGAATCTAAGTTCTACTTCCGTAGTGTCAGATACTTTGCCTTAGATTGAACGACGATTATAGTTATTAATCCTCAACTCGTGCTTTCACATGTCTAAGGCGTTATTTGCATTGCATCCGGAGTGTTGCGTTGCGTTACTATGTTGGCTCTCAAAATGTTGACATAATCTGTGATTGGTTTGGCGTATCACGTGGTCAGGGAATTGTGCTCTCCCATTGGTTAATTTTTTTACGCTTATATAACACTCTGCATTCAATGGTCACAGCAAATAAACCTTTGATTTGTAACGGCTAATAAATATTTTATTATTTGCTTAAGAGAAAAGTATTTCATTTTATTTGCAGTAAAATACGAATATGGTGAACGAGAGTACAGCCATCTTTGAGTCTTGATTTCTAAAAGCATATGTGTGCATGCGTGTCTCTATTTAACGTAGCGGATCTCATCATGTGGGCAGATGCATTTGTGTTGTGGATTTTGTAAAAGACAACTGAAAATAAATGTTATCAACAATATTTACGTTGCATGAACTTATTATTTATTTTTTTAAATCTTTTCTAAGCCAACTGATCAGCCACTATATGCATAGAAATATTATCAGAAATGTATTTATAGTAAAATATAATATCTCTGAGGACTTTTATTTTGTAGGGCAATTTCAAATTCCTTTTTTGCATCCTTCTCACAAAGTCACTATTGCTTCGCACTCATGTACATGTTTAGCGTTTTCTTGAAAATTTAAAATAAATTTTTCTAAAAATAAAGTATCACAATAATCTGTAGTACAGGAGAACTAAACAGCTACGATAAAAATCAATGCATTATCTACCCTTATTTATTTCCCGTTAGCTTAAGTTCATTATAAAATAAGAAAATCAATTTTGTCCGTCAATTGGAAGAGCAAGAGCAGCCAAATCATAGGGTATTAATAATTCATCTTTAACTAAATATGGCTTTTCAAACTATTTCTATAACAACGAAACGTTAACTTCTACGACTCCAAGTAAATTCTCCCTTATTTTCTTCCACATGGTATCGACGAATCGATTTGTCACAGGTAGGTATTTATTTCGCTAAAGAAGCAGACAATAGCAAAGCTGGCTCCGGGTCACTGCATTCTCGTAAAATTGCTTCAAACGGGACCCTATCAATAACATTGGCTGTTGACATTAACAGTAACAATTTTCTTGCTTCCTAATTCCGAAATTTAATGATTCTCTGAAATTGATGTTTTCTAAAATAAATTTTCACTCCCTTCATAATTATCGTTTTAAATGCCTTAGCGAATTCGCTTGAGCTTTTGTTGTCCTTTGAAACGATGTGTTTAGTGTCTGAGTGATATATTGTAATGACGCTAGAAGAGTAATTTAAATTTTTGTTTCCAGTCTGAAACATATCGCGCAGCTATTTGCCGGCATTAGTGCAGTGTTTCGGAAATTATTAGAGCATTGGAAAAGGGACTTGTATTTTGCAGAAAATGGCCTCATTTTTAGATCGCCCTATATAATCAATAATAAGATTTCAAAATCATTGTGGATCATATGTATTTGTGCACAATGTTATTATCTGAACTCTAACATTATGTATTATATTTACCTCAAATTATTCAGAAACCAGTTGTGTTAAAGTATGAATTACAATCACTTATAAAAAAACGACTCCTAACCTGTACTCAGTGAAAATCTGATAACAAAGTTTATAAACCTAAAATATAAGCACTTTATTATCTTTTTGAATTTGCACTACAAACGCAGGCCTCACTGTTAACTTTGATTGAATTTCTCGATGTTAACACCATTTGAGGCCAATCTGGATACAACTCGCAGAAACTATACTTTGTTATACTAAATGAATAGCTATTATATGTATAGAAATATTATCAGGAACGTATTTATGGTTAAAGATGATATCTGTGATGGCTTTTATTCTGTAGGGCAATATAAAATTCATATCTTGTATCTTTCTCACAAAGTCACGTGTGATTCAAACCCATGTACATTTTTTGTGTTTTCTTGTAAACCTAAAATAAATTTTTCCAGAAAAACAAAGTATCACAATAATTTCTAGTACAGGGGAACTAAACAGCTACGACAAAAAACAATGCATTGTCTAAGATTATTGATTTCCCGTTCGCTACAAGATCATTATAAAATAAGAAAATCCTTTTTATCCGTAAATTGGAAGAGCAGGAGCAGCCAAATCATAGGATATTAATAATTCGTCTGGAACTAAATATGAATCTTCAAAATATTTCTATAACAACGAAACTTTTAACTTCGACGACTCCAAGTAAATTCGACCTTATTTTTTCCCATATGGTATCGACGAATCGATTTGTCACAGGTAGGTATTTATTTCGCTAAAGAAGCAGACAATACCAAATCTCGCTCCGGGTCGCTGCTTTCTCGTAAAATTCCTTCGAATGGGACCCTATCAATAACATTGGCTGTTGACATTAACAGTGACAATTTTCTTGCTTCCTAATTCCGAAATTTAATGATTCTCTGAAATTGATGTTTTCTAAAATAAATTTTCACTCCCTTCATAATTATCGTTTTAAATGCCTTAGCGAATCCGCTTGAGCTTTTGTTGTCCTTTGAAACGATGTGTTTAGTGTCTGAGTGATATATTGTAATGACGCTAGAAGAGTAATTTAAATTTTTGTTTCCAGTCTGAAACATATCGCGCAGCTATTTGCCGGCATTAGTGCAGTGTTTCGGAAATTATTAGAGCATTGGAAAAGGGACTTGTATTTTGCAGAAAATGGCCTCATTTTTAGATCGCCCTATATAATCAATAATAAGATTTCAAAATCATTGTGGATCATATGTATTTGTGCACAATGTTATTATCTGAACTCTAACATTATGTATTATATTTACCTCAAATTATTCAGAAACCAGTTGTGTTAAAGTATGAATTACAATCACTTATAAAAAAACGACTCCTAACCTGTACTCAGTGAAAATCTGATAACGAAGTTTATAAACCTAAAATATAAGCACTTTATTATCTTTTTGAATTTGCACTACAAATGCAGGCCTCACGGTTAACTTTAATAGAAATTCCTCGCTGTTAACACCATTTGAGGCCAATCTGGATACAACTCGCAGAAACTATACTTTGTTATACTAACTGAATAGCTATTATATGTATAGAAATATTATCAGGAACGTATTTATGGTTAAAGATGATATCTGTGATGGCTTTTATTCTGTAGGGCAATATAAAATTCATATCTTGTATCTTTCTCCCAAAGTCACTTTTGCTTCAAAAACATGTACATTTTTTGTGTTTTCTTGTAAACCTAAAATCAATTTTTCCAGTAAAACAAAGTATCCCAATAATTTCTAGTGCAGGGGAACTAAACAGCTACTATAAAATTCAATGCCTTGTCTAAGATTATTGATTTCGCGTTCGCTACAAGATCATTATAAAATAATAAAATCCCTTCTATCCTTAAATTGGAAGAGCAGGAGCAGCCAAATTACAGGATATTAATAATTCGTCTGGAACTAAATATGGATTTTCAAACTATTTCTATAACAACGAAACCTTTAACTTCGAGTACTACAAGTAAATTCTCGCTTATTTTCTACCATATGGTATCGAAGAATCAATTTGTCACAGGTAGGTATTTATTTCGCCAAAGAAGCAGACAATAACAAAGCTGGCTCCGGATCGTTGCTTTCTCGTAAAATTCCTTCGAACGGGACCCTATCAATAACATTGGCTGTTGACATTAACAGTGACAATTTTCTTTCTTCCTATTTCCGCAATTTAATGATTCTCTGAAATTCATGTTTTGTAAAATAAATTTTCACTCCCTTCATAATTTTCGTTTTAAATGCCTCGGCGATTGCGCTTGAGCTTTTGATGTACTTTGAAACAATGTGTTTAGTGTCTGAGTGATAAATTGTAATGACGCTAGAAGAGTAATTTAAATTTTTGTTCTGTCGGTAACAGATTGCGCAGCTATTTGCAGGCATTATTGCAGTGTTTCAGAAATTATTACAGCAATGGTAAATTGGCTTGTAGTTTGCAGAAATGGCCTCATTTTTAGATCATCCTTTATAATCAATAATAAGATTTTAAGATCAGTGTGGATCATATGTGTGCAAAATGTTATCATTATCTGAATTCTAACATTAGCTATTAAAATCACCTCATATTATTCAGAAACCAGTGGTGTTAACGCATCAATTACAATCACTTATAAAAAACGACTCCTAGCCTGTGCTCCTTGATAATCTCATAACAAAGATAATAAACCTCAAATAAAAGTACTCTATTATATTTTTGAATTTACATCACAGACGTAGACCTCACTGTTAACTTCAATAGAAATTTCCCGATATTAACACCAATTGAGGACAATTTGAACGCAGAAACCGTACATTGCTATACCAAGTGATCAGTCATTATATGCAAAGTTATATAATAAGGAATGTTTTTATGGCTAAAAATCATATATGCGAGGGCTTTTATTTTATAGGACAATTTAATATTCATTTCTAGTATCTTTCTCACAAAGTCACTTTTGCTTCACACACATGTACAATTTTTTGTGTTTCTTGAAAACCTCAAAATATTTTTTCCTCAAATACAAAGTATCACATTAATCTGTATTGCAGGGGAACTAAACAGCTGCGATAAAAATCAATGCATTCTCTACCCTTATTTATTTCCCGTTCGCTACAAGATCATTATAAAATAAGAAAATCAATTTTATCCGTAAATTGGAAGAACAAAAGCAGCCAAATCATAGGGTATTAATAATTTGTCTGGAACTAAATATGAATCTTCAAAATATTTCTATAACAACGAAACTTTTAACTTCGACGACTCCAAGTAAATTCGACCTTATTTTCTCCCATATGGTATCGACGAATCGATTTGTCACAGGTAGGTATTTATTTCGCTAAAGAAGCAGACAATACCAAATCTCGCTACGGGTCACTACTTTCTCGCAAAATTGCTTCAAACGGGGCCCTATCAATAACATTAGCTGTTAACATTAACAGTGACAATTTTCTTGTTTCCTAATTCCGCAATTTAATGATTCTCTGAAATTGATGTTTTCTAAAATAATTTTTCACTTCCTTTATAATTATCGTTTTAAATGCCTTAGCGAATGCGCTTGAGCTTTTGTTGTACTTAAAGAAGGTTGCGTTTAGTGCCTGAGTGATAAATTGTAATGAAGATAGAAGAGTAATTTAAATTCTTGCTACAGTCGGAAGCAGATTGCTGAGCTATTTGCAGGCATTATTGCAGCTTTTCAGAAATTATTAGAGCATTGGTAAAGTTGCTTGTATATTGCAGAAAACGTCTCAATTCTTGATTACCCTATATTTTTAATAATAAGATTTCAAAATCATTGTGGATCATATGTGTTTTTGTACATATTAACATTATCTAAACTCTAACATTACATATTAAAATTACCTCATATTATTTACAGACCAGTTGGTTTAACACATTAATTACAATCGCTTATAAAAAGACAAATCCTAGCCTGCGCTCATTGAAAATCTCAGAACACAGATAATAAACTTCAAATAAAAGCACTTTATTATCTTTCTGAATTTATAGTACAGATGAAGGCCTCACTTTTAACTTTAAGGGGGTCCGGGACACATTTTGAAATTTTTATATTTATTGAGTTAAAATTTTGAATTTTTTTGTGATTGTTAACCATATAATTTGTAAACAGAATCATATCATAAAATTTCTCAAAGAGTTTTTAAAGTAGTTATAACTCGAAATATTATTAGTCGAATTTCAAATTTTTTTCATTTATTTAAAGAGAAATATACAAGTTTTAATTTTAATTCACCATTTTTTAAAATATTAATTAAAAAAAAAATAAAAGTATTTAGATTAAAAATTGCAAAAAAAATATGTAACTTATTTTTAAAAAATCATATTTTCGAAAAACATATTTTTTTCAAATTTTCTGTATCAAAATTAAATTAAAATAGTTGAAAAAGACATGTTACAATTTTGAACTATTCATCTTTTACGGTTCTTGACTTACAACAATTTAAAGACGAGAAATGGGGAAAAAACTCATCATGCAGAAAAACGCACTTATATGTTTAAACACAGATTGACTACTATTAGAATGTTGCAAAAAAATAATAATTTCTCCTGTTCTAATTAGGATAGAAATATGATTTAAACGTCATTTTAATCGTAAAAGAACACAGAAATTTTCAATGCAATAACTTTTTTTTCGAAAATTGGAACAATTCTGTGTCCTGGACCCCCTTAGTAGAAATTTCCTGATGTTAACACCAATTGAGGCTAATATGGATACATCTCACATAAAACATACTTTGCTATACCAACGAATCAGCCATCATATGCATAGAAATATTATCAGGAGCGTATTTATGGTAAGAATGATATCTTTGAGAGCTTTTATTCTGTAGGGCAATTTAAAATTAATTTTTTGCATCTATAACAATGCCACTTTTGCTTCACACTCATGTGCATTTTTTGTGTTTTCCTTAAAACCTAAAAATATTTTTTCCTGGAAAACAAGGTATAACAATAGTCTGCAGTGCAGGAGAACTAAACAGCTAGGATAAAAATCAATGCTTTGTCTACCCTTATTTATTTCCCGTTCGCTTCAAGATCATTATAAAATAAGAAAATCAATTTTATCCGTAAATAGGTAGAGCAAAAGCAGCCAAATCATAGGGTATTAATAATTCGTCTGGAACTAAATATGGGTTTTCAAACTATTTCTATAACAACGAAACTTTAACTTCGACGACTCCAAGTAAATTCTCCCTTATTTTCTACCATATGGTATCGGCGAATCGATTTGTCACAGGTAGGTATTTATTTCGCCAAAGAAGCAGACAATAACAAAGCTCACTCAGGGTCACTGCTTTCTCTTAAATTTTGCTTCGAAACGGACCCTATCAATAACATTAGCTGTTGACATTAACAGTGTCAATTTTCTTGCTTCCTAATTTCGCAATTTAATGATTCTCTGAAATTGATGTTTTCTAAGATAAATTTTCACTCCCTTCATATTTATCGTTTTAAATGCCTTAGCGATTGCGCTTGAGCTTTTCTTATACTTTGAAACGATGTGTTTAGTGTCTCAGTGATAAATTGTAATGACGCTAGAAGAGTAATTTAAATTTTTGTTTAGTCGAAAACAGCAGATATTATTGCAGTGTTTCACAAATCGTTAGAGCATTGGTAAAATAGCCTGTATTTATCAGAAATTGGTTTCAATTTTACATCACACTATATAATCAATAACTTGTCTAAAATATTTCCAAATCAATGTGGACCATATGTGTTTAAGTAAAATGTTTAATTAAAATGTCATATGTGTTTAAGTAAAATGTTATATTTATCTGATCTATAACATCAGCTATTAAAACCACATCATATTATTTAAAAACCCGCGATGTTGAAGCTGCTGTGTACTAACCGTATTGAATACATTCACCTCAATGTTATCCTATGGATAAAATGTGTCCTATAATTGCATACTTTGGATTTTAAGATTTTGTTTAAAAAAATTGTAATCGAGATAGAAATTTTACAACTTGGGAGAATTTTTTTATTAAATGCAAATGATAATTTTAAATTTGAATTTTTCGGGGGGGAAATCTGGTATAGTGGTTATGTACACTTCTAAATTACTTTGGGGGAAGCAATTTATAAAATTAATCCTGTTGTAAGGTACAAAAAAGTTCAGGCTGTCTGAAAATACTATTTTTATTTTATTATCATCATTTATGTAGCTGTAAAAGGTAGGAAAATTTTCTCAATAGGTTAACATGGATTTGAGTGAATCCAATAGGGTTAGTACAGAGCAGCCTTAAGGAATCAATTACAATCACTTATAAAAAATACGACTCCTAACCTGTGCCCATTGAAAATTTAATAACATAGATAATGAACTAAAAAAATCACTTTATTATCATTATTAATTTGCAGTACTGACGCAGTCCTCACTGTTAACTTCAGTAGCAATTTCCCGATATTAAATCCAATTGGAGCCAATCTAGATACAACTCGCGGGTGTTAGTACACAGCAATCTTAATTGTTGAATTTTTAAAAAATCAAGCTCATCATCAAATGTAGGTGACGCTATAACACCGTAATAGGTCCAGGACACAAAATTGTTCGAATTTTCGAAAAAAAAATTATTGCATTAGATTTTTTTTTGTTCTTTTACGCTTAAAATGACGTTTAAATCATGTTTCTATCTTAATTAGAACAGGATAAATTATTATTATTTTGCAACATTCTAATAGTAGCCTATCGTTGTTTAAACCTTGTAGGGTTCGCGTGTTGCTCAGATGCAAATTTCGGGTAGCAGCGCTGTACATGCCAGCCAAAGTTAGTTCGGCGCAGGTGTTTGATCTATTTAAAGGGCACACGCTGAGTTGGCAAAAGCCCAAGACTGGAGTAGCGATACGGAGGGAGAGCGAGGCAAGCTTGATGGAAGGTGATAGCGGTGTTTAACTGATAGAGCGTGCATTGGTATTTAGCCGAGGTGGCTGCACGACTTCGAGAATTAGCTCAGAGCCGAGGTTTACGGGTACTCTGCCTGAAGGATTCATTGCGACCTTTAGTTTCTTAGTACCGCGGGTTGCGGTACTGTTGTGTATTATTTTGGAAGCCCCAAGTCTGTATATGTTAGTCTGCCTCTACGTAGAGAATAAAGGAGTTATTCAGAAGTAGCCCTCGTACTTTATAATGTGCCTGGACCGTTAGATATAAAAAAGAAGGGAAGAACAATATAACCTGTAAGTGCGTTTTTCTGCATGATGGGTTTTTTCCCCATTTCTCGTCTTTAAATTGTTATAAGTCAAGAACCGTTAAAGATAAATGGTTGACACTTGGAACATGTCTTTTTCAACTATTTTACTTTAATTTTGATTCAGCAAATTTGAAAAAAAAAATTATTTTTGAAAATATGATTTTTTAAAAATAAGTTACATAATTTTTTGTAATTTTTAATCTAAATATTTTTAATTTCTTTAAACATTAATATTTAAAAATACCGAAACAAAATTAAAATTTATATATTTCTGTTTAATTAAATGAAAAAATTTTGAAATTCGACAAATAATATTCGAGTTATAAAGTTTTTAAATTACCCCACTTTTATTAACATTTTTAAATTTAAAAATTTTTTTAAAACTTTTTGAGAAATTTTATGATGTGATTTTGTTTACAAATTATATGGTTGACCATCACAATAAAATTCAAAATTTTAACTCAATAAATAAAATAAATTTTTAAATGTGTCCCGGACACCCGTAAAAATAACATTTTCTACGGCTAACTAAATTCTTAATTACACCTACGTACATTGTAAAAAATGGTGATCATAGCAACTTTTTGAAACCTCTAGAAGGAAAGCAGCGCCAACTGTCAAAAGGGACTTTAACAATATGAATACGCTATCAGATAGCTTAAATTATTACCCAGAATGGATAGTGATCTTTAATCTTCCCATTTAAAAACAACAAAACTCCATCAATCTTCATCTATACTCACATGATCGATTAGTCTCCTTATACTATTAAACTGATTAATTGTAACATTATAAATTGATGCAAAATATTTAGAGTAAATCCAGAGAAAAAATACACTATAACTTATATTAAGTAATGTCACAAATTGTTCAGAGTTGATTATGTTTTGTTTGTTAGTTTTAAGTGATATATCAGCACGTTTAAAATAATCTTTAGAAATTATATTGTCATGAAACCATGCTGCGTTATTAGACGATAAGACAATATATTTTAAGAGAAAGAGTTATGTAAAATCAATCAAAATATAAATTCCTCTTATCTACGTATATTTTACATTAAACCTTATTTATAGGTTACATACTGAAAAATACTTTTTACCTCTCTTAAAATATACAAAGATATATAAAGTTTGTGAAAGATTTGTAGCTATTCCCAATATGTTAGAAGGGCTCTAAATTTTCTTATAAGATCTATGTGCACTTCCTTTTCTTAACAACAACATATGAGTTAACATTTTATTTTTTTCGACTACATTTCACCCTAAATTATTGCTTTCTAAATAACTGCTTTGATAAGAACTTTTTAGCCCGAAAATTTCCTTTTCAAATGATGTCATGCTTAATGCTTTAATAATAAAGTAGAATCATATATTAAATTATTCCGTGTATTAGAATAACTCATTCTATCATTTCTGTAATAAGATATTCTGCATTTCTTTTTAAATAGTTTTTAAACCGTTTTTTCTTATGAGATATGTGTAGACTTCATTTTCTTAACTTCAAGATACCTGGTAAAACTGAATTTTTCTCTCCAAATTTTGCTGTAACGTTACTCTCCAAATAATCTTTTTGATAAGATTTGATTTTCAGGCCAAAATTCCTCTTTCAAATAATAGTATGCCTAATGCTTTAAAATAGAATACACCATGCACTCAGATAAGAATATTCTGAGTATCAATATAACTCAGCGTATCATGTATGCGATAAGATATGTTGAATTCCTTTTTAAATAGCCTTTATACCGTCCTCTGTTATAGTATTGCAAGATATAAACAGCTTTTGAAAGATTTGAAGCTATTTCTAGTACGTTAGAATTGCCCCAAATTTTCCTATGAGATTTGTATAGATTCCATTAGAAAGATCAAGATGGTTAATTCAACAGATTGTTTTCACTTCATTTTGCCCTAAATTGTTGCTTTCTAAATATTTATATTAATAAGATTATTTTAGCCCAAAAAATTACTGGTTCAAACTATATACTGCTTCAAAAATGAATCCCAGATAAGAATATATTTTTTCAATATAATTCAGCGTATCATACGCGCAATAAGATATGCTGAATTTATTTTTAAATGGGCTCTATACAGTCCTCTCGTGTAGTATTTATAGACATAAACAGTTTTCAAAATATTTGCAGCTATTTCGAATACTCCAGAAAGGTTCTAAATTTTCCTATGAGATTTGTCTAGATTCTATTTTTTTTACTTCAAAGTGGCTAGTTAAACTAATTTTTTCCACTGCATTTTGCCCTAAATTATTCATTTCTAAATAATTATATTAAAAAGTTTCTTTTAGTCCGAAAAATTCCTATTTCAAATGATATCCTGCTTTAAATATGAATCACCGATAAGAATGTGCTGTATCAATATAACTGAGTGTATGTATCATGTGTGCAATAAAGGTATGCTGAATTTATTTTTAAATAGCCTTTATACCGTCCTCTTATGGAAAGACAGACAGTTTGAGATATATTTAAAACTATTTCCAAAACGTTAGAAAGGCCCTAAATTTTGACAATGTAATTTGTCTGTAATCACTTTTTTATAACTTCAAGGTAGCTAATTTAACTGAATTTTGTGCACTTCATTTTCCATGAATTATTTCTTTCTAAATATCTATATCAATAACTTTCTTTTAGCCCCAAAAATTCAATTTCAAATGATATCCTGCTTTAAATAAGAATCACAGATAAGAATGTATTGTATCAATATAACTGAGTGTACGTATCATGTGTGTAATAAAGGTATGCTGAATTTATTTTTAAAAAACCTTTATACCGTCCTCTTATGGTATTGAAAGACATAAACAGTTTGAGAAAAATTAACAGCTATTTCCAATACGTTAGAAAGGCCCTAAAATTTGACAATGAGGTTTGTCTATACTCCTTTTTTTTAACTTCAAGGTAGCTAATTTAACTGAATTTTTTGCACTTCATTTTACCCTGAATTACTAATTTCTATATAATTATATTATTAATATTGTTTTAGCCCAAAAAAATTCCTATTTCAAACCATAACCTGCTTTAAAAATTAATCACAGATAACAATGTATTGTATCAATAAAACTCAGAGTATCATGTGTGTAATAAGATACTCAGAATTTCTTTTTAAATAGACTTTATACCATTGGCAATTAAATTTGAAATGTTGTACGATGTAAGAGTAATACACACACTCAACTTCAAAGTTTTAAGCACGGTTATGTAAACAGCATTGAATCAGAATCCAAAACTGAGAGCTTCAGATTTTAGATAATTACATTTGAGATGGAATGGAAGGAAACATGGATTGAACTGAAGAGATTACTCGGTACATGATTCCAAAGCATCGAATGTTATTAGTTAGGTGTAACGTTAAGTCTATTTTGCATCAAATTCAGTTTTGATAAATACTTATATTCAAGCCTGCTTGTAGCAGGTCATATCGGAGAGAAAGATGGTATTTTAACTTTTATTGTGTAAATGAAAATGTGCGCAACAAATTGCAATTTATTTAAAGTAGTTGTATAAAAAATAAGTTATAGTTTCTGCTGTAGCAAACAATAAGATTTATTATAAAGAGTTAACTTCATTTAAACAAATCCGCGGCCTTCAATAACATAAAAGTAAATTCCTTATATAATTAAATAATAGTAATTAATTTAATAACTTTTATCTAATATTATTATTGATATTTATATAGTTATTTATATTATAGTAATTATTATTCATGTAATAATTAAGTTTATCATTTAATCTTATAATAACTATTTATAATTTTATTCAACTACACAATTTGATGATATTGATTATCAATTTATTTATGTAATGCGTTGCTTAATATAATTTCATAACTAAATAAGTATATATATATATATATATATATATATATATATATATATATATATATATATATATATATACACTGCTGGCCACACAAATTGCAACACCAAGAAAGACAAGAAATATCACAATAAAATTTATTTTGTAGATAACATGTTGACCAAGTATCAAATGATTAAATTTATAGACTTCTTTGAAGTGTGGTTCCTGCCAAAATCAGTAGCCAGAGTAGCCGCCATTGTTGGAGATCACCGCTGCCACACGCCTCGGCATTGATTCAAAGAGACTTTGGATGAGTTCTTGGGGTACAGCAGACCAAGCAGCTTCCACACGTTGCCGCAGTTGATCTGCTGTGGCAGCTGGGGATGGAATCTGGGTCAATCGTAGAGCAACCATGGACCACATGTTTTCTATAGGCGAAAGATACGGAGAGCGAGGCGGCCAGGGAAGCAATTCAATCTGGCGATTGACGAAGAACCGTTGGACAATGCGTGCCACGTGTGGTCGCGCATTATCCTGTTGAAATATGGCTGTGGGCAAGCCCTGAAGGTAAGAAAGGACAACTGGCTCCAACACCTCGGAGATGTAGCGCTGGCTGTTTAAAGTACCGGCAATGCGTACTAGAGGTGTGCGAGAGTGATATCCAATACCGCCCCATACCATAATACCCCGTGCAGGACCAGTGTGGCGGTGCATAACGCAGCTGTTCAGCATCCTCTCTTCACGGTGTCTCCAGACTCGAATGCGACCATCGTGGTGTTGCAGACAGAAGCTTGACTCGCCAGTAATGACAATTTCATTCCATTCTAACGTCCACATCCTTCTGTCATCACACCATTGGCGGCGGAGACGTCTGTAGGACGGAGACGTCAAGGGTAGACAAAGCAATGGACGTCTTGCGGACAGACCACTCTGCTGTAAACGGCGTCGAATGGTACGCGCAGACACTGGATGATGCGTTTCAGACTGCATGTGCTGTGCTATGGTTCGTGATGTGACTGAGCGATCCGTCACTGCCATGCGCACAATTTGCCTGTCATCACGTGAAGTGGTGCGCTGAGGTGGATGCGATCGAACACGCCGGTCCGTCGTACCCTCCTGCATCCAACGATCACATATCAAACATTACAGTTGTTTGGTTTCGTCCAACACGACTACCGATTTCCCTGAAAGATAATCCACAATCTCGGTAGGCCACTATCCTTCCTCTGTCGAACTCGGATACTTGATCAAAAGATGATCGCTGTTTTCGACGAGGAATAATTGATCGTTGTTTTGAAAAAACCACAAGAAAAACACAATTGCTGAACTTGAAATCGTCGAAATCTCCAAGCCTTAAATAGCGCTTTGAAGTGGCGCCACAGGCGCGCGTGATGTGCTTCTGCGCTGAAATTCTAATCATTTGCATATCTCACCTCCGCTAATGCATGTTGTAAATTTCATGTTATTTGCATGTTTCCTTCAGGGTGTTGCATTTACAGTGGCCAGCAGTGTATGTATATATATATATATATATATATATATATATATATATATATATATATATATATATATATATATATATATATATATATATATATATATATATATATATATATATGTGTGTGTGTGTGTGTGTATATTAGTTTCTTTTTTCTTAAAGGCACATATGACTATATATTAGTGAGGGTGCGAATACTTGCATTTTATTTTCATTTGCTGCCTATTTTAATATCGTAAACTATTTTAGTTTTTAAATACATAACAGCACTTACTTAGAACTAACATAGTACTTTCAGTAGTTTTTCAGTAGTAAGAAAAATTTTATATTAATATCTAATTAAATCTAAATTTGATAGTTTCCTAAAAATTAGTGGACGTTATGATATCATTTTAAGAAATTTAAGACAGCATCAATCTAAATCTCTTTGACACTAGTTTGTTACAACAAGTCTAATTTTCTAAACATCTTGTTATCGAAGATCTAAAGGCATTATTTTTTGCAAAGTAAGCTCGTGTATTTACATTTGATGCTCATTTCTTAAATCACAATTTTCAGTTGAATGGCCTTCTAATTTTATAACGTGTATGTGTGGGAGGGTCTGTCAGAGAATATAATTCCTTTTTGTTATGTACAGTGTGTCCCATGAATTTGTAAACTTTTTAAAAAGACATCATCTGATGTCAACGTTTTGAACGCACCAAAATTTTGTCATTGAATTGATTTTTTATTTTTATTTTTTGGTGTACGAAAACTTTTTAGTTCAAAGTTCTACGTATAGATGACGTTACTTCTATCCAATTGCGAAATCAGCACCGAAAAAGAAATGTAGTGTAGAATACATTCATTTGCACTTGCGAACATATGACAATTATAGTTATTGAATGTGCCCACCGTATCAAGCCGGTATATTATGTAAGGAGACATAACGCCTCACACATGTGTGAAATCAGGGAATATCAAGCAGGGACTTTAGTAGTGATATTACGGCGGACAGCATCTTTTAAATTAGCAAAGGTGGAATTTCAAAGGATGAAGGGCTCCTAGTGTATTTTATGTGTTTATTTCCCGGGTATTTTAGCTTGTTTTCCTAGTGTATATACTCGATATTTTAGGTTACTCTGTTATAAAGCCATTCACGTATCCTATTTCAGAAATAGATCATGAGCTTTATGATTGTTGCTCAATTGCAAAACATACATGCATTAAAAATATCGATTGGAATTATTACCACTAGGGGCAATGCAAGCCGAATATGGCACCTCTTTATCTTTTGCACATGCATCTTAGCGAGATATTGAATGAACTGTTTTTTTTTTTGATTTGCTGAGTCGAGAGGCACTCTCTGCTTGGCTGGGATAGAATAATTACAAGATAAAAATAACTTTTTATATACCACGTTTTTAAATCTTCTGTTGAATCATATAAACTTGACAATTCTAATTATTAATAAGTATTTTTTTAAAAAGTTTTTTGATGAATTATCCCATCAACTTGAAAGAAAATGATCAAATGCGTAATAAAGAGAGCAATTATAAGAAATTTTCAAACATTTATTATTTGAATTACATATATGAGATTTTTACAAACATTAATACCAGAGCCTACTTGGTTTTTCTTTTTCACTTTCTTTTATTTAATTTTAATCACTTTTTAGTCGTTTCCACTATCCACAGACTTAATAAACTGCTAACTTTTATAATTTTAAAAAAATTTTCGCACAATATTTTTGTAAACAAACTAAATTCACATGCATTCCGTTTTCAAAATCGTCAAACGCCGTTTCGCAAAAGTGCAAGCTCTGACTTCGAAGTGCCACCTTGCAGATTTTTCCGAACTAACTTTCCATACAAAACAAAATTAACTAAAAATGAATTCAATTATGTTTAAAGATAGCTAAAAGTATTTTAAAAATGCATTCTCATCGTGTTCTGAGCTATTCTAAACGTTTCAAATGTCTAGCTAGTCGAGAAGTTAGTTAAAAATTGATTGCAAGATTTGTACTGGACAAACAAGAAAGCGAGTTAATAAAAAAGTGGTAAAAAGGTGGCCCTTCTTGTGGATGCGTGGACAGTTTTCGGACTAATTTGGTAAATTTTAAATTTTTGTAATCTGTGCTTTCTGAGAATAAAACATGTTACTTCATACCTTATTCCTATGCTATTTATTCCTGTTAGTAATGTGACTCCGAATTCTTTTATTATTTTTATAAGTATTAAACTTATTCTTGGTGCGTGCGAGCCACGTGTGAAATTCATAAAATGTATGTATAAGTAACCTGTTCTTATTTGGCTAGAAATTAAGTCTGATTCATAGCAACAGCTTCCCACGGTGAGACTTGAATCTGGTGCATTACTAATTTACCAAGTAATTTTAACTTGGCAATCACAACACTTTTGAATTAGTTTCCATGGTGATCATGATATAACATACTCCACCACGTAGAAGCCGCAGTCGTCCTGTCTAGAGTATGCATAAACTACACACATGAACAAGAATGGTAAATTAATTGTTCTTAGCCAAACGTCTTGATACGAAACTGCTGCATGGGAAGCGGTCCTTGCGCTGGAACTCCATCTTGAACGAACGTCATTCGGTTGAGAAAAGTATGTGTATGCAAGTACATAAGCTTGCAATCAACGTACTCATCAAGAATTTTCAAGTAGTTACGTACAGTTACATTTGAATGTCTTACATTCGTTTGTTTGATGTGCCTCTTCAAAAAGATAGGTCAAATACCAAAGGAAGTTAAACTCACCCTAGAGAGAAGCATTGCTTTTTCTAAGATAAGCAACTCCAGTTATCATGGAATTTGGTTGTCTTTTTTTACGTGCTCCTGAACATGGTATAGTTGACGATTATGAAATATGGGACTATTTTTCAAAACTTAAATGTCACTCAATGTTTATTGAGACCTGACAAATTAGAATCAATCCATTAAAGCAGGGTTTTCTAAAAGTATACATAAACGGTTAAACTCTCAGTTTTGTTAAACAAACAATAAACAAAAATAAAGTACATTCACATTAATATTGCATTTATACGACATCCGAGTAAGACAACACCACTCTTTACGCATGTATATAGAGCCCGGCAAAATGATAAAGCTCTGAATGAATAGCATTTGAGTTGTACACAACAATTTATTAGATCAAATTGTTAATGTAGTCAGTAAAATGAAAGCAATAAAGAGACTTAGCGACAGAAGAGGGTTATTTAATTTATTCAATCGTAATATTCAATACAGTCGAACCCAGTTATAGCGAACCCGGTATATAACGAACGAAAATTTTGATCCCACCGTTTTCTTATTGTATTTAATGCTAATTTATCCTTTTATAGCGAACCTCCGAAAATCTTTAGAATCGGCTATAACGAACCTTTTTCTTTCAGTTGACTACTGAATTAATTTTCTTTTTAAGCTTTTTAAGAATGTTGACGATACAACGAATGTTGAAGAAGATGATGAAGATTTACCTATCGCGATGTGGATAGAAAAGGACAAAATTTCATCATTCTCAAATTGTGGCAAGCAATTGTTCGAAACATGTGAGGATGAAGTCCAGTGTATGTGAAAATCTGACTGATGAAGATATTGTGGTAAAATGAATCATTTTGATATCGAAGATTCTGACACTGGTGAAGAGGAGCATATAAATAACGAAATCCCCACAATCTCAGATGTTACAGCAGCGATGCGTGTCAATAATAAGTTTTTATCTACATAAACAGTGGAAGAAATAGTGTTGGAGTCATTCGATGTATTGGACAAAGAAATTCATAAAATGTTTTTGAAATCGGCATCACGTTAGCAGAAGGTAACCGATTATTTCTGCATCAAAACAGTGAATCATTAATGATAATTTTTAATAGATTTAATCATTTTTTCACTACATCATTATTAAATGCACATAACGATTAATGAGTTATACATTTTGTGAACTCTAACATTTTTCTTAGTGGTTCGGATATAGCGAACAAAAATTTGGTCCCTTGAAGTTCGTTATAACGAGGTTCGACTGTATTTAGAATAGCTTTTACTGAAAATGTCTGCATTACACATTTTAGATCTTGTTAAGCATAAACGAATATGAACATAAAGCGACATTATTATAAAGTTGGATTTAAAAAGAAAAAAAAAGGAAATGAGAGACACTGATATATCCATTGAAAACATCATTTCCAAATTACCCCATTTGAAGAAATTTGTACTTTTTCAACAGTAACGATTAGTTAGATAACGAAAAATCCAACCTCTCTTAATCCTTCTTAAATTTAAAGGTCTAATTCAGTCTTCCAAACTTAAAGTGCATGTACAGTAATGTCTTGAGACTCAATACTCATACATTCTCAGCGATATGGAATCGACAAATCAATTTATCAGTTGCAATAGTTTGTTTTGCGACAGAAGCCGACGACAACAAAAGTGATTTCTCTCCACCCAGTCTCATAAATTTTGTTCTAAATAACGACAAGTCATATTTTAGCGGCTTTGTTCTCAGATTGTTAAGCTCTTTCGACATAATTCAGTGATTGTTTAAGTACTAAGTAAAATGCAATGTTTTGTAATTCACTAGAGGAGACGTTTGTTTTATTCCCAAAGTTAAAAAACCTCTTGAAACGTGGCCGGAATGTTGGAACATGTTGACTGCATTCTGATAATTTAATTGAGACCAATTTGCACACACAAAGCAGAACATTTATTTACTGTAAAGTTACATCTATGCATAAACAAACACACACACACACACACACATATATATATATATATATATATATATATATATATATATATATATATATATATATATATATATATATATATATATATATATATATATATATATATATATATATTGCATATCAGAATTTTTCATAAATCTATCTTAGTGCACCCCAACACTACAAGATGAATCGCCACGCAAAATTTCAGCCCTTTAGGTCCAGCGGTTTGGTCTGTGCGTTATTTGTCAGTTAGTCCCGAAACTGTTTTATATATAAAGATTAATATACCTGTACTAGCTGAAAACCCGCACTTTGCTACGGAGTACATTCAAATTAAATACAACGGTCAATGTATGCAATTAATGCCAAAAAATAAATATATGTATATATATTTATAATAAATACGACGATCAATGTATACAATTTATGTAAAAGAAATATTTTCAAAAAAATCGTAAGGGATATTTTTATAGACTAAATAATGTGGAAGAAAATATTCAAATTAAATCTAATAGGACATACTAAAGAATATAGTACAGTTAATATAATACAGTTTGAGGAACATTTTTTTACTGTATTTAATTATTTTTTTGGATAATGTCCAATCGTGTTCTCCTTTAGCAAGAAAAAAAATATTTTTTGTCTATTTTGTTGTTAAGCACGTCATGATACATTTATTTAAATTACCAGAAAAACTAATCACGTGATCAGCATTTAATAAATTCAATTCTAAAAATTAATCTTTAAAAATTCACCAAAAATCAAAAAATGGAGGTAAAAATTCGAAAATGATTTCATTTTAAAGGAAATTTTATGATCTTTCTCGTGATATAAATTACCCTCAAATTATTATTTTAAATGTAAACTTAGAAAAAAAAAATACTGAAACAGCTTAAAAATTTAATTTTAAAAAGTCTAAGAAGAATTTTTCAAAAATCTTTCTTAGTGCACCCCTACACTATAAGAAGAATCGCCATGCAAAATTTCAACCCTTTAGGTCCAGCGGTTTGGTCTGTGCGTTGTATGCCAGTCAGTGAGTCAGTCAGTTACGGAACTGTTTTATATATATAGACTAGCTGAAAACTCGTACTTCCCTACGGAGTACATTCAAATTAAATACAACGGTCAATGTATGCAATTCATGCCAAATATATATATATATATATATATATATATATATATATATATATTATATGATAAATACGACGATCAATGTATACAATTGATGTAAAAAAAAATATATATATATTTATATTTATAAGAAATTCGTAAAGGATAATTTTATAGACAAAATAATGTAGAAGAAAATATTCAAATCAAATCTAAAATAAAGAATACTAAAGAATATAGTACAGTTAATACAGTACAGTTTGAGGAACATTTCTTTTACTGTATTTTAATATTTTTTTGGATAATGTCCAATCGTCTGCTCAGTGTAGTCATGTTAGTGAACCATTCTTTTTTATGTACTCTGAATGTCCGAAAACTGCTAGAAATTTTCAAGTTATTTTAATTACGTTAATTGGGCTAATTAATTGGGTTTTCTTTAGATTTGACACACAAACACACACACACACACACACACACACACACACATATATATATATATATATATATATATATATATATATATATATATATATATATATATATATACATGTATGTATACAGAGGCTGTTCACACATTTTTTAGACGATGTATATTGTATTCACAAAACTAAATTACATAAAATTCTTGTGTTTTAAATGTTCTATTTGACATCCCTTACTCTGAACTATCTTTCGACACCGCAATTTCCAGGATAATAATGCCTTTTGAAGTGTCAGAAGAGGTATTCTATCCCATTCCTCCTGAACAGCTTACCAGAGTCCTGTAAGGGTTTCGGGATGACGTTTGGATAATGCAGATTTTAAAAGTCCGAAAGCACAAAAATCCATAGGTGATAAATCGGGAAATTTATTAGGGATATCAGTGAAGGGTATGGCCTTGATACCAGTTTTTCGTTCCATTTCTTTTAGGAAATTTACAGTGGATTTTGATGTGTGACTACTAGCTTTGTCCTGATGGAGTCTCACAGATTGATGGCACTGTGGGTAAAGCGATGGTATTTCATTCAGAAAAATTGGAGATAAAATATGTTCCTGATAGTATTTGGAGTTAATCTTGACATTTTTTTCCACTCTCTTTATTTTTAACTTCCCATTATAAGAAAAACCAGCAACAATCATGAATCCCTTAGAAAAACTTTCTTTCGATTCTTTGAACAATGTACTTAAATTTTTTTCTCACCGTTTATGATAATAAATTTTCTCTTTTTTGTTGCAATCATTTAAATACACCCATGATTCATCTATTGTGACAATTGTTTTCCATTTTTCTTTGGATAAGTGTTTCTCATATAGAATTCTGCAGCGTGTCCTGCGTTCAGCGATATGATTTGGAAGAAGACGATGCACATTGCGTTTTTTCGCTTTCTTAAGATTTAAATCAACGTTTATCATTTTGTTTACAGTGGACACCGAGCATTTTAATGATTTTGCAACTGTCCTTTGACTAGGGGGATTTTCTTTTAACATTAAACAACGTACCTTTGCAATAGTCCAATATGTCCTATTTTTCCTTGGATACTTCTTTGGAATTTTTGTCCCACTTGAGGCTCCAATTTGACGTTTTTTTCCTTTGTTGTTGACGATATTACCTATCGACGCTTTAGATATCACAAAACCATGACTCTCACATCGTTTTTGGATAACGGAGTATGCATATTTCTCTTTGGAAAAACCATAAATGTAGCCTTCAAACCACTGCTTTGTTAAAAACGTCATTTTGAATAAAAACAAAACTTTCAAGCCGCAGACGATAATTTTGACTTTTAAAAACATAGTACAATTGCAATTATTTCTTTTGCAGCAAACGATTTTTTATTACCGCTTACCAAAATCGTCTAAAAAATGTGCGAATAGCCTCTGTATATGCATGTATTTATGTATGTATATGATAATATTACTAACTACCTATAATCGCCCATTCTGAACTTTATCTCTGTTCTGTTAACCCCTCTTTCTTGTCTTTTGCGTAAATGCCTCGCCTTTCTACTCACTAACTCCCTCCGCCAATTCTGGCAACCTTCCTGTGCTAATTGTATTTTGGGGCTTCTACGAGGAGACACTGGACTGACTCGAAGCGAATACGATATGTTGCTTTACTCGTTAATAAATTAGTTTGATTCTGAAGCTGACTTTATTATTTTCCGGCCACGATGTAAGCTCTTATTTCATGAGATGTCCATTCTGGACATTTCATGTATATATGTAGAGGAGAAGGTTGATTATTGACCCCCCCTTTTGTTTTTGGCTCACTGTGGTCATACTAAAGACCGATTTTCCTATTTTGGGTTCTAACCCCTTTGATAACTCATCATCTAAACATCCTTAAGTGGATTTGCCATTAAATCAAATTTTAAGATGTATACAATCACATAAGTGAAAAAAGTCAAAAATTGCAGGTGACCGTAAGTGGAGGGTAATATGGAACCCCATCTTTTTTACCAAAAAAAATCTTTTATCTATCTATTAAACAGCTGGAAACAAATAAGAGAAAATGTTTCAAATGAAAAAGTGAAAGAAAGATAATATATTATTAAACAGCTGGATCATCAAATATTATCTATATAAAAAACTTCAATTTTGGCGACAAAAGTCGCAAATATAAAACTCAGCTTCGGCTCCGGTGCACACAGAATGAGTCCAGTGTAGACTCATCCCACAACGAATACCAAGTTCTATATGTCATCTTTGAATGCACCTTCACCGAAGATGCACGATGCTGCTTGCTGGTCTGGGCCATCTCTGTAAGGATATGGGCTTGTATCCACCCATACGGATGAGCTCTTCCAATTGCTCTGGATGGGGCTCCATTCATAAGCTGATCCGTTAAGATTTTACGAGGAAATATCATCATTGGTGGAAAATATGTTCCCCCAGCACGCATGCAGCAAACCATAATTACCAGATAACCACGTTCCGCTGTAGACAGAGATCCCACCTGACGTTTTCTCTTCAACCCCATGACTTGGGAAACTTTTGACTGAACCTCACTTAAACCAGTCTCATCTACATTGAAGATTCTGGAATCGATTCCCTGAACACAAGCTCTCCATCAAATAAAAATAACCCAGCCACCTTTAATCAGCTTTAAATTATAGGTCTCGGTCTAATTAGCCCTTGTATAACAAAGTTGACCGTAGCGCTCCAAACCAAAACCAAACTCTAGTTTTTGTTTAACCAAATGTGCTGCTGGCTTATCCACTTGTGAAGCCAATAATCTCAAAGTTACTCTTGATACACCAAACACGCTGCATCCTCCTTTAGACAAATCTCACCGCATCTTAGCTTCTGGATAGCCTCAACCATCTTCACTCTATCCCAACTTCTTCTGCGCACTATAGCGTCGTTACTAGCGGGAGATATCTTCTCAACTTTCATTCTTAGCTTCCAGAATATCCGAGAAGGATTATAAAACATGAAAATAAAATGTATCACAATGAAATCAACTGTGGAATTACATTTTCTCACGGAAACATTATTATTACATTATCGAAACCGGTTGTTGGTAATATGGACCCGGGTCCATAATACCAGCACCCATGGGGTCCATATTTCAAACAACGCCATCTTGGAAGCAAACTCGTTTATCACATTATGAATTACATCGAATTTAATTTCGAACTAGCTCAAAAGGAAGTTCATGTCGTGTAGAATAAGGCACAGGAATCAGTTTTTACAAAACATAGTAGTAGATATGTAAAATATTCACTTTTACTTTTCTCAGAAAAAGTTTGAAAACTCGAAAAACAAACAATTGGCCACAGGACACCATTCGCGAGTGCACTGGGGTCAATGACCTTTACTATTCATTACAGCCACCTAGGGGGTCTAGATCACAGCTATAATTAACGGCTGCACCTGCGCACAAGGCAAATATTAAGGGGGTCCATAATAAATGCAGGGTCCATAATTCCACCTTCTCCTCTCTCTCTCTCTCTCTCTATATATATATATATATATATATATATATATATATATATATATATATATATACAGAGGCTGTTCACACATTTTTTAGACGATGTATATTGTATTCACAAAACTAAATTACATAAATTTATTGTGTTTTAAATGTTCTATTTGACATCCCTTATTCTGAACTATCTTTCGACACCGCAATTTCCAGGATAATAATACCTTTTGAAGTATCAGAAGAGGAATTCTATCCCATTCCTCCTGAACAGCTTTCCAGAGTCCTGTAAGGGTTCTGGGACGACGTTTCAATAATGCAGATTTTAAAAGTCCGAAAACCCAAAAATCCATAGGTGATACATCGGGAGATTTAGTAGGGATATCGGTGAAGGGTATGGCCTTGATACCAGTTTTTTGTTCCATTTCTTTTAGGAAATTTACAGTGGATTTTGATGTGTGACTGCTAGCTTTGTCCTGATGGAGTCTCACAGATTGATGGCACTGTGGGTAAAGCAATGGTATTTCATTCAGAAAAATTCGCGATAAAATATGTTCCTGATAGTATTTGGAGTTAATCTTGACATTTTTTTCCACTCATTACTGACTTATTTTTAACTTGCTATTATAAGAAAAACCAGCAACAACCATGAATCCCTTAGAGAAACTTTCTTTCGATTCTTTGAACCATGTACTTAAATTTTTTTCTCCCCTTTTATGATAATAAATGGCTCTTTTTTTGTTTCAATCATTTAAATACACCCATGATTCATCTATTGTGACAATTGTTTTCCATTTTTCTTTGGATAAGTGTTTCTCATATAGAATTCTGCAGCTTGTCCTGCGTTCAGCGATATGATTTGGAAGAAGACGCTGCACATTGCGTTTTTTCGCTTTCTTAATATTTAAATCAACGTTTATCATTTTGTTTACAGTGGACACCGAGCATTTTAATGATTTTGCAACTGTCCTTTGACTAGGGGGATTTTTTTTAACATTAAAGAACGTACCTTTGCAATAGTCGAAGATGTCCGTTTTTTCCTTGGATACTTGTTTGGAATTTTTGTCCCACTTGAGGCTCCAATTTGACGTTTTTTTCCTTTCTTGTTGACGATATTACCTATCGACGCTTTAGATATCACAAAACCATGACTGTCACATCGTTTTTGGATAACGGAGTATGCATATTTCTCTTCGGAAAGAGCATAAATGTAGCCTTCGAACCACTGCTTTGTTAAAAACGCCATTTTGAATAAAAACAAAACTCTCAAGCCGCAGAAGATAATTTTTACTTTTAAAAACATAGTACAATTGCAATTATTTCTTTTGCAGCAAACGATTTTTTATTACCGCTTACCAAAATCGTCTAAACAATGTGAGAACAGCCTCTGTATATATATATATATATATATATATATATATAAATAAGAATAAGATGATAGAGAAAACCAGTAATAGCTCTAAAGCTACTTGAAGCCAGGAACATCCAACATGTAAAGAAAAGTATGAATAAGGTTTTTGACAGCATTTCTTCATCAGCGGTGTCAATACTGTCTAAAAACCAATGGATTGTTTCTGATGAGTATGATCTATTAAATAAACACACTCAGACACCGTACAATCCATTATTAACAGAAGAATTGAATAATAATGAATTTCTGTAGAGAATACATATATCTCCGAAATTTCAAGCAATAAATCACGCTTTTTCTAATCAATCTCATATATTTTGTTTTAAAATCTACGAGACATATTTTAGCTACTTTCTTTTTAGATTGTTAGGAGATTCAGCGATTGTTGAGGTACTATAGAAAATGCAGTGTTTTGAAACTTACTATATGAAATGTCTGTTTTATTCCCGAAATTAAAACCTCTTGAAACGTTCCCGGAATTTTTGAACAAGGTTACTGCATTCTGATAATTCAATTGAGAACAATTTGCACTCACAAAGCAGATATGTTATTTACTCCATAATTATATCTACGAATTCATGCCAATATGCTGTGAATATATATCTGCAACATGTCTGAAATTTAAATCATTAAATCACGCATGTCTATGGAGAAATTTATTATATTTACTTTGTTTTAACAAGATACAGCTTTCGGTTCGTACCGTTGGAATATCTTAATATAATTAATTAATTTTGAGATAAATATGGTTGTCGATTGCCGTATGGTGCTATACTGAGAATATCACTAATAAGCTTATTAGTACTGTTTCGGTTAGAAATCAGGAATAGTGATCTTGCATTACCCAATCAAGAGCTTCCCGTTATGCATTGAATATTTAGATTTCTATGAAAATAAAAAAGTGAATCACACGATGACAAATCATAATAAGTGGCACTTTAACAGACTTATAGAGGACTAACTGAATACCCTAGATTTGCTACGGAGTACATTTTAGGATAATTACAATGAAAAAAATAATGAAATTGCTTTTTAGAGGATTTCCTTATAAACATTTTTTTATGTTTCTGCATTGGGCGGAACTAATATTAACAGGCTAGACCGGAACTTACGCGTGAGCTAGCCGCGGCCGAAACAATTGTCTCTTACATCTATGCCAGCGTATCTTAAAGTTTGGCTTTGAGACTTACTTATCGTCATCGCGAAGAATACTTTGAGGGGACATTGCAGTTTTATATATAGGTTTAATTTAATATCTATAAAACATACTAATTTGAATTAAATTCTTAAAAGACCTCCATCTCAATTAGTCTAGTGGTTAAATTTTATTTTTGCTATATTATAATATGTTTTTTGTCAATTTAATTCCTTGTTAGGCCCTTGACGCAAAATTGATTTGAAATATCACAAAAAGAAAAGAAACCAAATGATCAGCATCTAATGAATTAAATTCTAAAAATTGATTTTTAAAAATTCACCAAAAATCAGAAAATGGAAATAAATACTGAAAAAAAGATTTCATTTTAAATTAATTTTATGATCTTTCTTGTGATATAAATTTTGTAACCCTTAGATTATTATTTTAAACGCAAACTTAAAAACATGTTACAAAACCAGCTTAAAAATTTAATTTTAAAAAAATCCAAGAATTTTTCAAAAATCTTTCTTAGTGCACCCATACACTACAAGAAGAATCACCATGCAAAATTTCAGCCCTTAAGGTCCAGCAGTTTTGTCTGTGCGTTATCTGTCAGTCAGTCTCGAAACTGTTTTATTATATAGATTAACATACCTTTAAATATAGTTAAGGTGATATATTTTGGTTTGTGAGGACTAAAAACGTAGACAAAAAACACTGGCAATTGTTAAAAGTGTGACAAAATTAATTATCTAAGTTGACCACCAAAATTCTATCTACATTATCATCAGAATCCTCTTTACTGATACCTGGACAGCTAATTAAAGCTCATTTGCATCTAGTACACACTTACGTGAGGTCATTATAAAGCACTCAAAGAGTTTCTGGTTTAACAAACGCATCCTATATTTTCAGACTGTTTAGGGATTTGCATTTGGATAATTAAAATATCTTACAAACCAAAGCGAATCACCAGGTCGGTGGGCGATTCTCATGTTGTATGGGTCATGTTTCATTAATAGCAATCTTGTGTAAACAAATTAAAGGCACCTGGTAATGATTTCATGCGAAATTAACATTTCCAATAGCAGCAACTGTAAACTTTACAAGGATGCTGTTATGTTTTAGAGAGCTGCAATCTTTGTTTTATGCTAAATATTTCATTCTAAGTTTGTCTCTAGAATAGTATTGTTCGGCTTGATGTAGCCTTATGGTAGAGCGCTGGCTTTCGGTACTGAGGGTGCTCTGATCAAATCCCGGCATGCGCCATTAACCCTTCAGCGGGAGCGCCAATTTTTGGAGCACAAACAGGCGCGCGTGGAACAAAGTGCAACGTCTCTTTCAGCCTTGATCATTCCTTTTGTAATAAACTTTTTTTTTAAATGGAAAATAATAATTTTGCGTTTTATGACAAGATATAAAATGTTGATAATATCGAGATATATTTATAATTAAAGGCCAAAGAATTCAGATACAATCGCCTTATTTCAAAAATGTCCAGTTTATTGGATCTAAGGGCAACTTACAAATGGATTCTTATTATGTCCAACCCCCCAAACCCCCCCAACCCCCCCCCCCAAAAAAATTTCCATGTTTGTGATATGCGGGATTTACACACATTTGATCGATTAAATTAACTCCTGCTTTTGTCGTATTGTAATCCAATTTTAATCGCTAGTTTACCACGGTTAAATCACGACTAACAATGAATGGAAAGGAATACAAGGGTCAGAAAATCCGAACTGCATTAGAAAGGGTGTAGCTATAAATAGAAACTGCTTAGAACATTCAAACCTTACATGTAAAAACAAACCATTCAAAATTACGAAAATGTTGTACTTGTTGTTGTTTACGATAATGTTGTATTGTTACGAAATGTTGTACACGGGCGCGCCAGCTGAAGGGTTAAATATATTCGTGTCTAGACCGGACATGGGCACTTTAAATCCACAGACTGGAAAGTCCCTCTATGAGGTCAGAGAGAATGGGAAAGGGTATGATACATAAGATGTCGTCTCTGGGGGTGCTAGGTCAAAATTCATGTGGCAACCAGCTAAAAGGGACTCCGACCCTTGTGGTACTATATATAAACCGGAGCCGCACACTTTAGCCCGAAGCCTATATAGACCTGGTCTGGAACTTCCGGGTAGGAAGTATTAGAAACTATAACAACATCACAGTATTATTCAGCTTCTTTAGCCCTGTTTTTACTTCAGGCTTTAAAAAATGATGTGAGATTAGCCCTACGTTAATCAACAGAGGTAAGTTTCGATATGGTTAGTTCGGGTTTTATGGCGCAAGATCCAACATGGGCATAAATAGCCAAACAAAAGAAAAGAGCCGAAAAAAAGAATATATACAAAAGCGCCATGCTCGAACCGATAGTGGAAATTTCAGATTTAAAACCAACAATTTTTAATATTAAAAAGATTCGTAAACTTGAAAAATATCATTAAAAAGGTGATAAAATTGCGATGTAAACGTGATGAAAATATGATATATAAACAAAAATGATATACAGTACTCCCAAAAGTGTTCGTACACTTACGATTTTGAATGAAATAGGGGTCTATCCATTAATTAAAATGAATATTTCAGAATGGGTATTTAATAATATGATCTATAATCTATTCTTAACAAAACTACATGAAATATTTCAAAAACATAGTAAAACTTTATTTTTAAGAAACCAATAATCCAAAAGTAACAAAAACTTTATCTCACAAAAGTCTTCGTACACTTGTAAAAAATCTCTACATATTAGTAAATATTCTAATTTTTCGTTAAATTAATATTTAGTAGGATACATTTAGCATCCACAATAGCTTTTAAACGTCTGGGAATAGATTGCTTTAGTTCTTTTTGTAATTTCTGCATCAATGTTCATCTATTCTTCTATCATAATTGTTCTTAGTTCGCTTTTCGAGGGAATGTCGTGTTTTCGTACTCGAACCTCCATTTCTCTCCAAATATGTTCTATTGGGTTTAAATCTGGTGATTGAGGCTGTTTTTTCAAAACTTGTGGACAATTATAGAGACACCAGAGGCGAACGTTGAGAGCCGTGTGCTTAGGATCGTTATCTTGATAAAAATCAAAGTTGTTTCCAATACCCAAATTTTGGGCTGATAATTTTAAATTGCCTCTTAAAATATTTATATAAACAGCATGATTAATTATGCCATCGATAAATACCAAATTACCTAGACCTGATGCTGACATGCACCCCCACACAAGGACACCTCCGCCGCCATGCTTAACTGTTCGTAATAAGTTCTTGGGATTAAGTTTCTCATTTTTTCTTCTTCATACAATTATACGCCCATCGGAACCAAAAATGTTAAACTTGCTTTCATTGGCAAATAAGACATTATTCCAATACGTTTGTGGCTTATTTATCATTGATTGTGCGAAGGAAATCCTAAGCTTTCTGTTTTTCTCACTCACAAAAAATTGTCTACGGGCAGAACGCCCATGTAATCCAGCTGCTCTGAGAACTCGTCGAACAGTTTCAGGTGAAATTGAAGTAGAAAATGTTTCATTAAATTCTGCAGAAACTTTTACAGCTCTGAATCGGGGATATTTTGCAAATTTTCTAATTACAAATCTCTGATCACGTTTAGTTAACTTTGCCGGACTACCTTTTCTTACCTTGTTTTCGATCCAATTTTCTTCTTTAAAGCGTGTTATCACATACTACACAGTAGAATGGGATAAATTAAGTAATTTAGCAATATTCCGAACTGATTTACAAATACTATGAGGAAAAATAATTAATTTTCGAATGCTGTTTCTTGTTTCTTTACGACTACGAGCCATTTTTGAATAATAAATAGAATATTACGGAGTAGGTAAGCAAAAATTAAAGCCAAACGATAGTTTAAATGCCACCACAATTCAAAAATAAAAATAAAGCGCCAGAAAATAATTTTAATTATGAATTTATCCGAAAATATTTCAGTGTACGATGACTTTTGTGAGATAAAGATTTTGTTAATTTTTGATTACTGGTTTCTTAAAAATAAAGTTATACTATGTTTTCAAAATATTTCATGTAGTTTTGTTAAGAATAGATTATAGATCTTATTATTAAATACCCATTGGGAAATATTAATTTTAATTAATGGATAGACCCCTATTTCATTGAAAATTGTAAGTGTACGAACACTTTTGGGAGACACTGTATAAAGAAGATACAAACGATGATATACAAAAGGTAATTATATACAAAGCTCATAAAAACGATGATGTATAAAAGGTGATGATGATTGAATGTAATAAAAAAGGATTTTAAAAAGTGATAAAAATATCCAGTGGTATGAACGGTGATATAGGTATGAACGGTAAGTAAATGAAAAAGTACTAAATGTTTCACAATAAAATCAGTGAGAAAATCAACGACTTTGTATAACATCAATAGAAAATACAAAGCGAAAAACAGAAGGTTGTGTGAGGGGGGAACCTCCGGTAATTTTCAAGAATCGTATTAATTGCTGTACATAATCTGAACGATATCAGTTGAATAATACTTCTCCATACCTAAGTAAGTATCATTGATATATTAACATTTAAATGATTAACTCTTAACCATTTTCATCATCGATGTAATTACACAAACTTTTTAATAAAATATAATACCATAACTCTATAAAATTATCAAATGTTTCTTTTTAAATAATTACAATTTAGCTTTTAAACGAAGTATTATTCAATCCAATCGTAATATCATTCTTTACTCGGTACGATTGAACTTGTATTTTATTTATTAATTTTACATAGGAAATCCATCGATTTAACGGGAAAGGAAAATTATATTGCTGGCATTCCCACGCGTGACTGTCAACCGTTTAATAGAAAAGACATGTCATCCTGCCGTAACGGGATAAAAGTCCCTCCCCCCCCCTCCTCCTCCAGCCTTGGCATGTTTAGAGGTCGTTTTAACGACTAGGGGAGTACTGGTATGACCAACAACCCTCTTTGTGATTTTATCCCCACCCTCTGCTAGTTCATCTTCTCTGTGGTCTGGACAATCGCTTTTGAAGCTCTAAATCCCGCTATATATCTTTTTTTCTTTTCAGTTTTCTCCCACAACAGACTGTAATAAATAAAAAACCAAGCCATGAGGTGACTATGTAGAGATTTCATGCGCAAGTATTAATACAGTGGAATAGGGATTGCTGAACACGACTAAAAATTCAGACCCGGGTTCCGGTTCTCAATTTTTTTTTCCAGAATCGGGTACCCGGTTATTAGCAGGGTTTGAATTATACATGAACCACAAAAAAATTTGGCATAAATACTAATGCATAAACTATACTTATTTATAACGTAAAAAATTTTCGTTCATAGTGTAATTGAACAATAGATTTACTTTTATTAGTTTAAAATAATTCAAGGAAATGGATTCTGAAACCCGAACTTACAGAATTCTCTGTGAATATTTTATGATTTCATTTTCAATTTGTTCCTAAATAAGAAATTCGTCAACGACTAGATTCCCTTTTTTTATTATTTAAAATTATGCAATCCTTTATTTCCATTAAATATTGCAAAAAATAAAATTTCTTTTGAAAATTTGATGTGAAATAAATCAATAAATTTGAATGCTATTCGGTGGCATATCTTTTGACAGCAATAGGAGTTGACATTTGAAATAGTCCACAACGATCTAGTAGTTGATACAGTGGATACAATAGGGGGCACTATATCAACTACTAGATTATTAGTGCCCCATATTGTATCCACTGTATTTATGGTCATTTCGTCACCTTGAAGGTTGACGAACTGACTATAAATATGGTCTAATTATAACCACAAAAACTCAAATAATATTAGAAAAAGAATTTTTTCTCTATAAAGCAGGTATCTTTAAATATACCTTAAATAAAAATGGAAATTATAAATCTATAAATAATTTTGAAATTAGCAGTTCAGAATTTTATATGATAAACTGATGATTAAAAATCATAAAGTGCTGTGCGCATCATAAAATTGATATATATACGTACAGAAAATAATTAATGGTCAGAATACACTTGTAATATATATACATATACTTGTAATTGCAAAACAAATAATATGTAATAAATATTATTTAAATAAAAAATTGAGCATAAATCTGGAAAACTTCAAAAATTATCACAATTATTTGCATAATTTTCCCACTTAAAAATAAAGTATTCAGAATTGCACATTTTTCTGGTTTTCAAATGTAGAGTACCATCAAATATACATATGAGTGTAGTTTAATCAGTTTCCTATTGATAGTTTAAAATTAATGCTGCACTCAAACTCAAAATTAGCAGTTAATCATATAAAATTCTAAACTCCTAATTTGAAAATTATTTATAGATTTATAATTTCCCTTTTTATATATGGCATATTTAAAGATATGTACTTTATAAGTATAAAGAAAGAAAATTTCTTATTTTAATATTATTTGAGTTTTTGTAGTTAGAATAGACTATATTTATAGTCATTTCGTCGAGCTTCAAGGTCCTGTGTCTCCTTGGTAGACTTTCAAATTACCAAAAATCGAACAAAAATTAGAATTTTTTGGTTTATTAATATTTTTAAAATATATAAATACTGGAATAAAATGCATTTAAAATATGTAGTAAAAAGTAAAAGGAAAACTTAGAGGCTTTACAAAAATATAACTAAAAATAAATAATCCAACAGAGCTAGATAATTATAAGAAGAATGCAGACAAAAAACAAACAGAAATCAAGCATTTAGAGCTCCACGCACCAGAGGCAAGATTCTGCAGTAGTGCCTGAACTGAACCAGAAATCGAGGTAACCCACTGGTCTCGTCATCAGGGAGCCTAACCAAATCAGTTACCTCAAGGGGAACTTTCTGAATAGAATGCAGGTCTAACCAAAAGACATCCCAAGGCCCAGAGATCCCCATTGAAACATTTAGTCAAAAGAAAAAGAAAAGACACAGGCAACTTACAATAAGGGTTCAACGCACCATACATGCAAGTACACATACAATCCTAATGAAAAGCCAAACATGCATACATACCCTAATTTCGTAGGTGACGGTCATGGCGAAACAGCAGCCAATTTCACCATCACCTATGGAATTAGGGTATGTATGCATCTTTGGCTGTTCATTAGGATTGTATGAGTACTTGCATGTATGGTGCGTTGAGCCCTTACTGTAATTTGTCTGTGTCTTTTCATTTTCTTTTGACTAAATGTTTCAATGGGTATCTCTGGGCCTTGGGATGTCTTTTGGTTAGACCTGCATCCTATTCAGAAAGTTCCCCTATAGGTAACTGATTTGGTTAGGCTCCCTGATGACGAGACCAGTCGGTTACCTCGATTTCTGGTTCAGTTCCGGCACTACTACAGAATCTTGCCTCTGGTGCGTGGAGCCCTGAGTGCTTGATTTCTGTTTGTTTTTTGTCTGCATTCTTCTTATAATTATCTAGCTCTGTTGGATTATTTATTTTTAGTTATATTTGTCCTTTTTCAATATAAGGATATGAAGCAACTGCGCAATCTTTTATTGAAAAGTTTTATGTTTTCATTGCTAGGGTAGATTTTAAGTTAACTTGTTTGGCTGTCTATGCTCGCTTTTTAATTTTTTTGTAAGTTTGTTTTGTTTATTTTATTTTTACAGGCTTTAGAAAAGTATCAAAGGTAGGTGAAAAAACATCGTTTAAATGGGTTTTTTCTCAAAATGAGTAATTTCCCGATTTGCAAGTCTTTGAAATACTCCTTGCGCCATAAATTTTGACGAAATTTTATAAAATTCATAATAAAGACTCATCTAATACATCAAAATAAAGTTATGTATCCATTTTAGGTTTCGACATCATTCAGATTATCAAAGTTTAACTTCAGTGTAGAAAAGTATGAAAATCTCCCGAAAATTCAGAGCACAAGCATAAAAATATTTCCTAAAAATTAACTATTCAACAAAAGTACAAAGTAATGCATAACTCTGTTCAGAATGTATTTATAAGCAATATAAATGAAATTTTGGGAAGTTAAAAATTAGATCACAATTAACACTAAAAATTTTAATTTAAATTTTTGAAATAATTTTTTTAAATATATTTAAAAGGTATATTTTTAAAAGGTGTTTAATATAGTTATACTTTAATGAATATATACGTAAAATGTCATATCTCGGAGATAAAAAAATTCAAAAATTGCTTTAGACTCCACCATTCCCTTAAGATAAAGGTTCCGAATATCTAGATAGCAATACATTGAGAATTATGGTAAAACTATTTATCCCTATTAACCTTCTTAGGGTGTTCGGGTGTTTTTTGACCCATAACAAATTTATTTCGTATAGATTTATTACATTTTGGGGAATTTTACAACGATATGGCTAATCGTGGACTTACTAAAGAAGAATTCGAGCAATTGTTTCTTGCAGTGTCGGACGAAGAAGTTGTTTCCGAAATCGACGATCACATTTCTGAAAGCTAACTATCATCCAATGACGACGCAGATGACGAATTTGACCTGTCGACGAGTCAGACGGCGGCTCGACTTAGCAAAGATGGTAAAATCGAATGGAAATCTGAACCACAAGCTTCATGTGGTAGGCGTGAGTCAGAAAATGTTGTGAACATGACTCCAGGGACCCACGAGATACGCCACGTCTAGAACTGAAGACGAATACTCTGCATTTATGTTGTATTTTCCTCCATAAATTGTGAATATCATACTAAAAATAGTAACGTCGAAGGAAAAAAGGTGTTCGGAGACAGTTGGAAGAATTTGAATAACGTTGACTTGGAAGCATTTATTGGCTTGCAGCTGCTGTCTGAGGTATATAAATCTCGCGATGAGTCTACAGAGAGTCTGTGGGATTCCACAAAGGGATGTAATATCTTCAGGGCAACTATGTCCTTAGAAAAATTCAAAATGATATCAATGATTCTTTGATTTGATGACAGGCAGATTCGACCAAGCAGACGGGTAACTGACAAATTTGCAGCCATAAGAGAACTTTGGAACAAGTGGGTGGAAATTTTGCCTATTTTGTATAACCCTGAAACGTACGTTACTGTGGATGAACAACTGGTAGATTTCCGAGGAAAG
Organism: Dolomedes plantarius; assembly: GCA_907164885.2. NCBI lineage: Eukaryota > Metazoa > Arthropoda > Arachnida > Araneae > Dolomedidae > Dolomedes > Dolomedes plantarius. The sequence continues at coordinate 82,931,907 of OU015502.1, read as the reverse complement.
TGCCCCTTCCGCCTGTACATGCCCAGCAAACCAGCCAAGTACGGCATACAATTTTGGGTACTTTGTGACGACGCTACCAATCATGTCTGGAACATACAGCCGTACCTTGGAAAGCAGCCTGGTTCTGCACCTGAATAAAACCAAGGTCTCAGGGTTGTCAATGATCTCGTTCAGGGCTTGAAAGGACATAATGTAACATGTGATAAATTTTTCCCGTCGCATGACCTTGGACAGCTTCTTTTGAAAAAAAAACTGACAATGATTGAAAAAATATGAGGCGGTGAAAGGCAAAGTGGTGTAAGTCAGTAAGTAAAGTGGTGTACGTCAAAAGAGTTTAACTGCAAAAACTACAAAAAATTCCACCATAAATTGAACAAATTATAATTAATAGCAATTATTACAATATTGCAAATAATAACTATTTACAATTCCACTATAAATTGAACATGGAGATTACATATTTGCCCCCAAATGAAAAAAGTTGAAAAAGGGACTTACACCACTTTGCCTTTCAACGCCTCATATGAAAGAATAAGCCCACAATTCCTCCGCAGTTGCTTGCAAAAGGGGCCCCAAAGTATACATCGACATTTGCATTCCCGAAAGATACAACTCTTGTATCGTACATCTCAAAAAGAGATACGTGCGTAGTCCTCCTGAGTACTCTTCACCATGACAGAAAGATAGCAGGTACAGACACAAAGAAACCTCAAATCATTCTAGATTATAACAGCATTAATCGAGGAGTAGACACTTTAAATAAAGTGGCCTCCCACTATTCCTATCGGAGAAAGACCAACATATGGCCAATCGTAGTTTTCTCCAACATCCTAGACATTTCCGCGTATAATGCATTCGTATTATTCATCAAGATCAACCCAGAATGGAAGGTGAATTCATTTCACAAAAGGAGAATCTTCATTGAGAATCTTGGCATGACTTTGGTTACCCACGACATCGAAGGAAGAAAATTTCTGCCAAGAGCAAGGGCTGCCCGAGAATTGGCCATAAGTATTCGAAACTCAGGACAACCTGAACCCCAGTCTAAAGAATCCGGAAATGTAGCAACTACTGAAAAAAGGGGAAGATGTCGCTTATACACACAGACTGACAACAAATGTTCTGTGAGGTGTTTCAAATGTAGACAGTTCACTTGTAGGAAACATATATCATTCAAGTCTGTAACACTTGCACTCGTATATAAACGGAACAACTTACAAGCTAAGAATTTACAAATTTTCTATGACTTTCCTTCATTGATTGTTCAAACGTCCAAAATTTTATTGTTGGATGTAAGCTAAATATTTCAGAAATAATTCATTAATGTGTAATTTTACTTCCGAAAATAAACAAGTTATATACTGAAGTGCGGATTTTCTTTTTTTATCAGACGAATGTAAAAAAATACATGTAATAAATACAGGAAAAATCCGTCATACGTTGTATTGCATTTGAAAGTTTAGAGTGATTTTCAGGGGTGAATGATTGAATTAAAGCATTTTTATTTCATAAACACAGAAAGGTTAATTAAAATGAAGCTTCCATATGGTTATGAAAACTTACCTGTAAAACAATGTTAAATGATATACAAATACATAAAGGTGTATGTAAAATGATAACTAAATAAATAATTACATTACCAACATAAATAAAATGTGATTACAATACAATAACATTGAAAATTACGCCTTTGGTAATTTTTGACCCAAACACCTTAGGTATTTGCTACATTGCAACAACGCAAGAAGGTCAAAATATTGTTTTTTAAAGAGATTGACTACTTTCTAATACCCGGTTCTACAACTATTGAAACCAGGTTTTTGGCTCCTATAGTTTTCCCTGGGTTTCCGGATACCTGGTTCCGCAGTCCCAAACTAAAACATAAGACACTGCTAACACCTTATATCTGTTCTAAAAGGAAACCTAATTTGTAATGTTAAGTTACAAATTAGGAATTGTTTGTAATTGTTTAAGTTACTTAAATATACATTCTAAAAATCAACTTTGGGCTTCTAAAAATATTCTTATGGCTCATAAGATGCTATCGGTGTAACATTGCGATCTCTAAAGCATAGGGATGTTTTCTTAACAGTATAACATATATGAGTTTAACAAGTTAGGTAGTGATTAGTTTAATGATTCCTTAACGATGCAAAACTCTTTAGGTAAGTTAAATATTATGAAGCACTCTATAAAGTCTGGCATGTGTTCGAGTAGTTTAAAGGCTTGTCTATCAGCTTTAAATATTTCATACTTGAGATCCACATCCAGTTAACTTGTCGAAAAACATGGTAGTTTCCAAAAAGATTTTAAATTTAACACTAGAATGACGACTTCCGTCATTTTGACGGTTTCGGACATACTGTTGAGCGCTATGTCCTCAGGCTTCTGGAATTTTATGACTTTTTCTAATTTTACGCGAAATATGCACACACATTTACAAAATTATATTCGATAGTAAAGAGGGGGAGAAAATGTGTTGGGTAACTACTAAGACTGAAAGCTGTCAATTTGACAGAAATATAGAAAACAAGCTGAAATCTTTAAAATAATACCGGGAAAATGTTAGTTACTTTTCATCTCTTCCCCCTTTTGCAAATAACAGAAATATTGGCTCTTCGGAAATATTGGTGTTGAAAAATAAGGACTGCACAAACCATGCATATATTTTTACACATAATCCATACCAGGTTGTCAGCTCGGTATACCTTTATAAAAATACATCTAAATATATACTAATTTATTATATATTGCTATGAAATAGTTCAAAATTTAAAGTATTTAACCATTTAAAAAACATTAAATATTTGAAATTCTTGATTTTATTTTTAACCGTCAAAATGACGGCGTTCAGTCTTTTTAGTAAGAAAAAAAATTCCGTCTTTCTAGTGTTAAAGAAATTATTACGTCATTAAATAATATATGATACACATGCACGAAATACCTAATCATCTGTGCTGCAATACCTAATCCGGATAGTGAAATACCTAATCATCTGTGCTGTTAGATGCACGAAATTCAAGTGCACGGAATGTCAAAAATTACAGATAATCTAAAAATAACTTCCCCCAAAACAAGAAAAAAATAATTAAGCTTTTTAAAATATGTTTCATGTAATACTTTTAAAGATTTAAAAAGAGTATAAATGAAGAAGTTATAAAACTTATACAGAATTTCATATTTCCGTGTGGCAAAGTATGTTGTATTTCTTTGTTCGTGATCTATATTGTTATACACGTATACAATTTGTATTTCATTTCAGGCTTACATTATTTTTGATGAAGGTATAATCTGTCCACAGGTGTTCGGGTGCTGAGTAAATACGAAAATCCACACACACACATGCAAAAAATATGTATTTAATATCGCTTAATTGACTCGTTATTTTCATAAATTTAATTGATTGCAATTTCTCTAAAGAAACAAAATTGAAATGTGTCAATTCGCCTTTTGAATACAAAGGCTGAAATTTCGTGACCAATTCTATGCAATTTGATGGTCGGAGAGGAACCGTCGTGCATGACCTATGCTCCTATGTTTTATTAAGCTCAGATTTGTGTCATGCTACAAAATTAGACTTGCAGAAATCGACTTTATGTGTTATTATTGTAAGAAATAGAAAAATTTGACACTGCTACGCAACAAGTCGTCCTTAAAAACTTTTGAGAAACGTTCGAATCTACCGTTCACTTCTTGGCACTACATTGAGCAGAAAAATAATTCTTGCGAAATTCAAAAGAACTACCCGCTAAATTCCCATAATTGCCTAGTGTTTAACCACTTGTTAATACCTTAGTTTACACGCATACCGTATAATTCTTTGTTTAATGTTAGCATACTGTATCCAGATAAATTTGGATAAAAAAATATATGGTTATCATTAAAAAACTTATACAAACTAAACAATTTTATTTAGTGATGTACTGAGGATATTCACACATTTTTTAGACGATGTATATTGTATTCACAAAACTAAATTACATCAAATTCTTGTGTTTTAAATGTTCTATTTGACATCCCTTATTCTGAACTATCTTTCTACACCGCAATTTCCAGGATAATAATGCCTTTTAAAGTGTCAGAAGAGGTATTCTATCCCATTCATCCTGAACAGCTTTCCACAGTCCTGTAAGGGTTTTGGGACGACGTTTGGATAATGCTGATTTTAAAAGTCCGAAAGCACAAATATCCATAGGTGATACATCGGGAGATTTAGTAGGGATATCAGTGAAGGGTATGGCCTTGATACCAGTTTTTGTTCCATTTCTTTTAGGAAATTTACAGTGGATTTTGATGTGTGACTGCTAGCTTTGTCCTGATGGAGTCTCACAGATTGATGGCACTGTGGGTAAAGCGATGGTATTTCATTCAGATAAATTGGCGATAAAATATGTTCCGGATAGTATTTGGAGTTAATCTTGACATTTTTTCCCACTCTCTTTATTTTTAACTTGCCATTATAAGAAAAACCAGCAACAATCATGAATCCCTTAGAAAAACTTTCTTTCGATTCTTTGAACCATGTACTTAAATTTTTTTCTCCCCTTTTATGATAATAAATGGATCTTTTTTGTTGCAATCATTTAAATACACCCATGATTCATCTAATGTGACAATTGTTTTCCATTTTTCTTTGGATAAGTGTTTCTCATATAGAATTCTGCAGCGTGTCCTGCGTTCAGCGATATGATTTGGAAGAAGACGATGCACATTGCGTTTTTTTCGCTTTCTTAAGATTTAAATCAACGTTTATCATTTTGTTTACAGTGGACACCGAGCATTTGAATGATTTTGCAACTGTCCTTTCACTAGGGGGATTTTCTTTTAACATTAAACAAAGTACCTTTGAAATAGTCGAAGATGTCCGTTTTTTCCTTGGATACTTGTTTGGAATTTTTGTCCCACTTGAGGCTCCAATTTGACGGTTTTTTCCTTTCTTGTTGACGATATTACCTATCGACGCTTTAGATATCACAAAACCATGACTCTCACATCGTTTTTGGATAACGGAGTATGCATATTTCTCTTCGGAAAGAGCATAAATGTAGCCTTCGAACCACTGCTTTGTTAAAAACGCCATTTAGAATAAAAGCAAAACTTTCAAGCCGCAGACGATAATTTTGACTTTTAAAAACATAGTACAATTGCAATTATTTCTTTTGCAGTAAACGATTTTTTATTACCGCTTACCAAAATCGTCTAAAAAATGTGCGAACAGCCTCTGTATAATGAAGCTATAGTAAACTGACGTATGTTTCTATTCCTCATAGAGGTATTTATTTTTAAGTTTACGTTCAACCCCTAAACTTTTTAATTTTAAAAGCGTACGACTAATTGAGATTATCTGAATCGATAGTTGCGAAGAAAAAGCAAAATGTGTTTCCTCCCTCCAAAATGCAGAAAAAAATATTCCGTCAGCTTTGTGTTTTACTGACTGACAGATAAATAACCATCTAAACTGACTTTTGCCTTCATATTTTATTCAATAGCCCCTCTATCTGAAATCAAGTATCAAATTTACGCATTCTTTTCAAGTGTTAAATGTGCCACTAATTGTGTAACAGAGGGAGAATATGGTTTTTTTCTCTTAGACAAAAAAATTAAATTAGACAAATTTGTCATTATTCTAAGTGCTTAAAGCCTTTTGTGCTTCAGAGCAATTTTTAAAATGAGAGTAGTATGCTAGAAATTAATTTTAACTCAAACATCTTAATTATTTTTTAATAGTAAAGCTAATTCATACAGTTTTGAAAATTAGATTAGTATGGTACAGATTGCTTTTAACTCAAATTTCTTGGTTGTATTTTAATGGGAAAGCTAATCGATTGAAATTTTCAAATTATAGTAGTATGGTACAAATCAATTTTAACTCAAACTTTTTAATTATGTTTAACTCAAACTTGTTAGTTACGTTTTAAGGGCTAAACTAGTAGACAGTTTTTTTTAAAATTTGACTAGCTTGGCACATATTAATTTTAACTCAACATTTTTAATTATGCTTTAACGAGAAAACTAATCCACACAGTTTTTAAAATGAGATTAGCATGATACAAATTAATTTTAAAGCAGACTTTTTAATTATGTTTTAATAGGAAAACCAGTAGGCAGAGTTTTTTAAAATTAGAGTAGTATGGTGTAAATTATTTTAAATTACGTGCATATATCCTACATTTTGTTTGTTTCAAGGTTGATATAAACACTTCTACGTTTATATGCTTTTGTCTGTAATATTTAGCAGTCTGAATCATATATTTCGAGGGCAAGGGATACATAAATTCATTCACTTATGGTGCATATTGTAATTTATATTTATTTCATATCTTTAGCTCATTCATTAAATTTCATTATGTTTAACTCAAACTTCTTATTTACTTTTTAGTGGAGAAACTAAACACCAGAGTTTTTAAAATTAGACTAGCAAGGCACAAATTAATTTTATATCATACTTTTTAATTATGTTGTAGTAGGAAAACTAATCCACACATTTTTAAAAATTAGAGTACCATGGTAAAGAGTGTTTTTAACTCAAACTTCTTAGTTATGTTTTAATAGCAAAATTAGTCCATAGATAAATCTTATAAGGACTAATATGTTTTGATATGGTACACAAGATTTGGTTTCTTTCCAATTTAACTGACATACGCATATCCTTCATTGTGTGTATTTTAAAGGGGAATATAAACCCCTTATATTTATATACTTTTGTCTGCAATATTTAGCTGCCTAAATCCTCCGTATCAAGTGTACGAAACTGAATATAAAATGGGAATCATAAATTCATTCACTTTTTCTACAAATTGCAATCCATATTTATTTCCATCACTTCAGAATTTTTATTCCTTATCCAATACAGGAAAAAAAAATTCTTAAGTTACAATTTATGATAAATGTACACGTTTTAGAGGAGGGAAGAAAAAAATCTCTCTTGAAAATAAGTCCGAAATATATTCGAAGACATAGTTTCTTATAGAAAATATGATGCTGTTAAAGTTTGACACGGAACGTAAAGTGAGTAATAACTGTGATAAAGTTTTATGGGAATGAATAGAATTTGTATGATTCAAGAGTTAGGGAATATACATGATTTACTACCTCTAAAAATGAAGGGGGGGGGGGGGGGTTCAGGTTCTAACTGCGCGAGAGTGTATTGGGAAAAATAATATTTATTTGTTACATTGCAGGTACACAACAAACATAGAGATAAGAAAAAAGCTTTATGAAAGAATGAGGCGATAAATAACTTGGTTTTTGAAAAATGCAAGCCTTTAGTGTGAGGAAAATAAGTTAAAAATGCAACACATATCTCGTAATTTATCAAGGCGTCTAGGGAAAGAAACAGGAAAAATATTTCAAAAACTCGATGAAATTTTGAATTTTATATTGAAAAGAAACTGAACAAGAAAAGAGCATAGCGTGTATTTTTTATTGTATTGTTAACATGGCTGTCATAAACTTAATCTCGCATATATTCATGTATTTATGATATTTTATTATTCTTTGTCATAATTTTAAATAAAGCATGTACAGTCACGTACTCGTCGCATTTCGAGACACAAAAAAAAAGATTCGGTACAATGCTTCGGTTATGTCTCGACCAGAGACTTATGTATCCTTTAACCACACCTGCATTCAATCCAGCTAAGTACACACAGGGATCAATATTAGGTCAGGATAAATTTTTAAGCTAGTATTAATTTGGGTTTTAAATTTAAACGGCAGTTGTGTTTATCTTCTGGGGACTTGCCATATGTTAACTAGCCATTCTATATGTGCAAGCCTTCAGAGGGAGGGAGGGAAAATTGTAATGTCTAAGGGCGTAAACTACCTTTAACTATATTAGTTAGGGTAAAATTATTCAAATTAGCGTTAAACGGTAATTTGCTATTCTAAAATTCACTAGTAATTATCGAAAAAGCCAACAGATGTCGAGACTTGTCCACGTTACCTAACGTTTGCTCGTTACTCGTCACACATGGTTAAACATGTACAAGATAAGACGGCAGCCCCGCATCATGTCTCACCTGACCTAAAGAAAGCAAGCTGTGAATTGCATGAAGCGTAATGCATGCATAATGATCGTGAAATTAATCGATACAAAATACGGTACAAGCTGTCCGAAAGAATGTTGACGCAAAGCGCAAAAACAAATCTATATAAATTCTATGTAACTATTATTATCATTTTAGTTTAAACCTACTGAAATAATTATGTATTGGAAACTTTAAATTTTCGGACTTTATACCGGGCTCCAAAGATATATTTTTCAATGCAGCAGGTATTTCTCTTCTGACAGTCGGTATTTCTTTTGACATTCGCCCATGTAGATTCACGAAGTTTTGTTGGTTACTATATTTTGGGAGCAACATTTAAGGGAGCCAGAGCTGCTCCCTATAATGGGAATGACACGGATACGACCAAGCCTTATCCGAGATTTGAGCCCATGTCCACTGCATGAAAGCTCAGTACGCTAACCACTATACTATATGGGCGGCTTAATTAATAATTGTAATGAAGCGCCTTCGATTTGAAAGAAAAATGAAATTAATTTTTAAGAGAAGCTAAAGTGATCGAAGCCTTTTTCCGTTACATTTTTTAAGAAGGTAAGGAAGCCGACTTTGATTATAGAACAGGACAGTCGTCTTTATGACTTAGCCAATTTAAAAACGGCTGAGCGGGTTTGGGGGTCTGAAGATCTCAGACACAGATAGAGTTTGGCATCGAGTTTGACGTTGAGTCACAAAGCCCTTTTGTTGAGAATATACGATGGGGGACTCGGTTCCAAAACCGCAGAACACGTGGAGTGGACTTTGAGTGGTCTTGAAACGACGAAATGGAGGGCGTGCACGTTTTGAGAGAAGAGACAATCAAAGAAATAAAAATTGAAGCTAAGTGGGGGAGTTTTAAAAGCTTTCCTGAATTGATGTAGGAGTTGTGAGAAGGCGTGGGTAACGAAGTGAAAAAATAAATAAATAGAAAAATTAGAGTTTTTCGAGGATTCACTTTTGCGTGCGGGCCCGAGGTTGCATCTTGCCGGTGCTTTAGCATTGCAGGTGATGAAGAGGTTGTTATTTTAACTGTCGAGGAGCAGTTGAGCTTTACTGGGAGTTTCCCGAAGAAGTATTTCGTTTTGCGGTTCGGAAATCCGGTTGATGCGTCCCGGTATGATCGCCTCATGATCCTGTTACAAGAGTGATTGTTTTGCTGTTGATGAAACTCTGGTCGATGCCTTGAACAATAAATAATTTGAGATAAAGTGTGGAGAGAATTGCGCTTTCACATTTCCGATTGAGTTGTCCCAGGGATGAGAAAAGTTTCGATCGAGAGAGTTTGAAGACATCATGTTCCTGATAAATACCCCATCTTTTTTAAAAGAGCGGAAGCAGCCTACGACAGAGCTAAGAAGCCTGCAATAGATGCCCACGACATATATCCACGACATAGCTAACAAGCCTACGATAGATGCCCACGGCAGATGTCCACGACAGAGCTAAGAAGCCCATGATAGATGCCACACAAACGGAGGCATTTTAGTGGCGCTTCGCCAGGATTCGATCCGAGCATCCTCAGCACTGAAAACCAGCGCGCTGTACCACAAGGCCACCACGGCCCATTAAAGTAATTTATAAGTACAAATATAATGCTAACAAGTGTTCCCAAAACAAAACAAAATATTTATAGCCATTCATTCAATAGAATTCAGTATGAAACAGTTATAATAAATTTCACTTGTAAATTACACTTGCAGTCGGTGTAAATTTGTCCATTGCTTGATTCTTGGGACAGAAAAGCTCCTTTCTTATCTGGTTGATATTGCTGAGAGGAGTGGTTTTATCATATGAACAACAGTCAGTCGTTCCAGCTTCTTGAAGTGTGAGTCGGCTTGCAGCAGTTGGAATGGATCAGTGGCCAAATACACAAATGTATTAGTGATGTCTTGAAATGCTTGCCATGCTTCCCAAATGGACTTCTTACTCTTACTTTTGAAGGCGAAGGTTGTGTTGCAACCAGAGTATGAGTGAAACACAAGTAGTACTCGTGATTTTGGCTCCCCCAAGCTTGTACAGATGCAGTTGATGTGGTAAAATCTGTAATGCTTGTCCATGACAAAGGCCACCCAGATATTGGCCAATGGTTGAGTCACTATTAGTTCATAGAATGCACCAGCAATGATGACAATCACATCTGTGTCTACAGTACGCACAAGGATACTCTTTGCCCCTTGCTAGCTGTAGTGTATGGAGTACATGAACAGGAAGCCTCGTGTCTGGCTCTTCATGACTGCAGTTTTCCATGGTTGTGTTCTAACAGATTTGTGCAACTGCATTCCCTCTTGTGACATATACATCTTTACCTGGTGGCCAGTTGAACTCTACAACTTTGGAAGTCAAAAAATTGAACAGTTCCTTCTTGTTCATTGAGTCACAGAGAAATCCCATCCAATTTCGTAGCAGTTTGGTGTTGCGAGATACTTTCCTTCGAATCCCCTCACCTCCTTTTTCCCGGGTATACTCCTTAAACTGGCTGGAATGTAGGTGTCCCAAACAACATCTAGCCTTTGGGCATGCTCCAGCTACTTATGAGAAGGTAAGGTAGAAATACCTTATCAGTATACTGATTAAAGGTGTTTACACTAGTAGTGGGCAGACAATGAACGATGACAACACCGTCCAGAAATTTGGAGTCATAGGTTGAAGGGGGTTACGATTGACCTGGATGCTCAAGACACTGCAGTATCCCAGTCTTGTTGGTTGGCAAATGAAGCTTACCAAAGTCTGAAATGGAAGGAGGGAATAACTGTATCTCATGCGCAAAAACTCATCAAAATCAGATTCCCGGTTCTTCGTAGATATATATATATATATATATATATAGTTGGTTAAATAGTTCCACATTGTTTTGAAGAACTTTCAGCCTGTTCCCTTGATGAGATGTTACTTTATGCTTTGTTCTCTTCAAGAGGGCAAGAGAATTCTTCTTGGTTGGTTCATGTATAGAGAGAATGCGCTCATCAAGCATATTCTTGACGTCCTGATACTGTCGTTTGCCTATGTCCGCCAAGGTGCGTAAGGTTACAACCATCGACTCACTTGCACAGTTGCGATTGTAAAGACCTACTAGATTAGGAAAATCATCCAAGAAGGGATTGGCCATTTCATTGATGGTTTTACATAGACAAACAACCTGTTGCTGAAAGTTCTTCTGTGATGAAAGGTCCCTGCTCATGATGTTGGAAATTCTTGGGATTATCTGTGTCATCATTATCCAAATTACATTCTTCTTCAAACTGTTTGATCATTCTGGCAATCTCAGGCCCTGAAAGCATCCATCGTCGGAAAGCAACAGGGTGATCCTAATTTACTGTGATTCCAACAACACCACCCGAACCTTTCTCAATCTTGTTCTCTTGTTCGTGAGCCTGATCAAATGGTATTCTAGAAAATGTGTTGAATGTTTTTGAAATGTCCCAGTTAGAACAGCCGTCAAACTGATTCTTGATAGGGCCAGGGAATGACTTCATATCCCTGATGTGGACAGGCATCCACTTTGAGTAGTTTACATGATACAAGGCAAATAATAGTGGTGTAAGTTCTATAAGACAGCAACATAAAGACTGAAGTTCTTTTCCCTGTGAGCTCTAATGAAAATCAGTATAAGGGTTTCATACTCCATGATCAAGTCTCAATACATGAAAGTTGGACTCCTTTTCTGCATGCGTTTCTCCAGTCTATTTCAGACACTTCCTCTTTGGGGCGCTCAGAGAGTAGGAAAGCTTCATACTGGAGATTGTGCAGGGCCATTAGAGTGATTAGATGAGCATGCCTAGTTTGAGTTAAGTGTGCTGCCTTTAAGTAAGATTCAGCCTTGCCAAAGGATGCCACTTCTGCATCTGCAAGGGCAGTGGTTCAGCCAGATCCTTCCAAGACATCACCAAGTGTATTCCAGAGGGCCATTTCAATGTGCAGTCCACCTAGAATAACCACTTGAAGTCGCTCATCATGAGTGTTCGGCCATTTCTACTGTACAAACTTGGGGCAAACAGAGGTTGATTAAATTAATGACTGGTACTGGTCCCGGATTTAGGGCCTGTTCACATAGGAGTCCGTTGTGTAGCGTTAAGGGAAAGATGACGTTGAGGCGAAAATAAACCAATTATAGGAGTTAAAAATTCCATTGCTAATCATTTAGAGGTTTGTCATTGGTTAAATATATTTCAATACTTTAACGCTCCGCAACGGACTCCTATGTGAACAGGCCCTAAGGAATTGAATAGTTTGTCTAATGATATCCATGCCCTGTTTAATCCATGTTTTGCGATGGTCAACACAACATCACAAATCTCATTTTTTTATGGTTTTTGCAGTAGTGGTGTCTCGAAAAGAAAGATTCACGTGTGATATTTGGTCGTAGTCGGCCATTTTGTATTTTAGTGCTGTACATGTAAATTTTTAGAAATTCGAGAGGGCTTCTAGGCTAACTTTTATTAGTATATTCTAAGGTACCTTCATACCAAATTTGGTACTTTTATCCGCCAGATAACGGTAATCTTAAAATACAGCTCTAAGCTACCGGACTACTATGGGAGTTTCGACACCCGTGTTCCTGTGCGGTTAGCATCCAATTAAGTGACTGTTAATCATTTTGTCTTGTTCCGACCCAACCTCGTAAATTTAATGATTTAGTGTGAGATCAATGTTTTTTAGAATAGATATTTTGAGGGATAGAAGTTCTTTGCCATAGGTTAAATAAATAAATTTATGATCCCTTAATCTAAAAGGTGTTAGTTTAATGAAATAAATGCATGTTATTGAACATAAAATGATGAGAATGCTAAAAGATTAGCAAAATAAGTAGACTGTGCATTAATATTGTTGATTTTGTTTGAGTTAAGTTGTAAATAGATAAAATTGAAAATAAAATAGTTTTTTTTTTTGTAATTATAAATTTGAGTCAGTCATCTTTGTTTGCAGTGTATCTTAAGAATGGTTATCTCTAGTTTTTGAAACAAGTTATTTGACCTGTTCGTTTGCCAATTGATGTCCAGAGCCTTGGGTTGTATTCAACAAAATAAAATTAACACAACGCACCCAAATACCTTTTTGTTAAAAATAATATGTACTAATCCATTTAAACTACGAATCACGTCCAATTAAATAAATCAGGATAGGCAACACGACAATAATATTACAATTGGAATAAACTATTTAATTTTACTATTCAAATTTAAGGAGACAATAGACCATGAAAAACTTTTTTTTTTATTTATCAACCAATTGTTATGAAATTTTTAGCGATTTTGTTTGGCGATGGAAATTCTAAATAAAAAAAACCAGAATGTAATTAATTAAGATATTTATTAAAATCAGTTTGTTAATTACTCTATTTGAAAATGCTCCATGCGCATCAATTTTTGTCTCAGATATCTAATTTTCTTTCTTAAGCTAGCTTTATATAGTTATAATAAAAGTTACTAGCAATATTTGATTTACAGTCATATTTATAAAAATTGGAAAAGAAATAAATAAAAATAGATCATTTTATGCAAAATTTTATAAAAAAAATTTTTATTGTAAAAACTTTAAGTTATTTTTAAACAATATAAAGAATTTATAAATAAGTTTTATTCTAACATATATAAATAATCATTTTATGAAATTTTATGAAAATTCAAGAAAAAATATGATGCATGGAACATTTTGAACTTACCGAAACGACATGAAAACTTGTTTTGAGAAAATAGTATTTAAAGTTTTAATTTAACGTTACATTTCCATTGTTTACGTTTGAAAAAAATACTTATAAGTCATTCAATAATGATCGGATCACCATACTTTTTTTTAATTTAAAGCTGATGAGTTACAGAATCATTTTCGGAAAGAAAAAAAAATTCGTTTTGGGGCCATATTTTTGTCATTCTGAAGGTCCATTGTCCCCTTAAGCCACAATTTCGGAACATTACTGAACATAGTTTGACGAATTCGTAAACAATGAGCTGAAGTGGTTTAATTTTAAACATATGCGGCAGGGAATTAATTTAAGGGGGTCCAGGACACATTTTGGAATTTTTTTTATTTATTGAGTTAAAATTTTGAATTTTTTTGTGATGCTTAACCATATAATTTGTAAGCAAAATCACATCATAAAACTTCTCAAAAAGCTTTTAAAAAATTTTAAAATTTAAAATTTTTAATAAAAGTGGGGTAATTTAAAATCGTTATAACTCGAAATATTATTGGTCGAATTTCAATTTTTTTTCATTTAATTAAACAGAAATATTTAAGTTTTAATTATGATCCACCATTTTTTTAAATATTAATTTTTAAAAAATTAAAAATATTTAGATTAAAAATTACGAAAAAAATGATGTAACTTATTTTTAAAAAATCATATTTTCAAAAGTAAATATTTTTTTCAAATTTGCTGAATCAAAATTAAAGTAAAATAGTTGAAAAAGACATGTTACAATTTTCAACCATTTATTTTTAACAGTTCTTGACTTATAACAATTTAAAAACGAGAAATGGGGAAAAAACCCATCATGCCGAAAAACGCACTTAGAGGTTTAAACAACGATTGGCTACTATTAGAATGTTGCAAAAAAAATAATAATTTCTCCTGTTCTAATTAAGATAGAAACATGGTTTAAACGTCATTTTAAGCGCAAACGAACACACAAATTTTTAATGCAATAATTTTTTTTTCGAAAATTCGAACAATTTTGTGTCCTGGACCCCCTTAAAGTCATAATAAAAAAATATCTAAGCATTGAATATCTATGTTAAGTACATCTTCAAAAGACGTGATATAGTACAAATTAAATACATATTTTGGAACTTTTACTAATTTCTTTTAAACGCAAACAATCCATTGACAAAAGCTGTTATCCGTGAAAAAAAAAGACTTTCACCTATATGCCATTACTACTCTTAAAATTTATTGTCATTAAAACCTAGGGTTCGCGACTGAAAGACCTTTATCGTTAAGAATTCGAAAATGAAACCTAATAATGTGGTTCCCTACAGAAAGAATGCAAGACGCTTAAAGGAGTATTGGAAAACGGAGTTTGAAAGTTCTCATTATGAGAAAGAAGATTTGTTTCAGACAAAATTATTTTTCAAAGCTGAGTACAATATTTTTTTAATTGTGAAGTTCTTTACAGACGCATTTCCTTCCTAAATTACTTTTCCATTGCTCTGAATTTGTATTTTTTTTTTTAAATAAACGAATAGAAGTCGCCCTGAATAAGAAATAAGATGTTCTAGAAACGGTTGAAATTCGGATATTCGCCGTTGAATGCTTTTAATGCTTTTATATTCTGACGCTGTATTGGAAGTTAAATTTGCATAAATCAATGTTTTAATTGAGTCAGTTTTACAATTTTTCTTCTTTTTTTTATTTTTTTCTTCGCGTCTCAAAAAATTGGAGCAATTTATTAAAAGACATGCTACTCATGCAGAATTAAAATTTTGAAACGAAATTTGTGTATTAATGGATAGTCTTTAATCTTTTAAAAATTCTAGTAAATGTTTTAGATTTGAATTATTGTTGTTTTATAGAAACATACTATTCATTTTGTAACTTTTCTGTGTAAGTAGGTGCAAATTACGTACGTTATTCTGAATTTATAGGTAGATTCATACAAATATTCATACAATACGAATCGAACGATTCGTATATTCGTGTATTCATACGACTGTTCATACGAATCGTTGAATATCCGTACAGTCAAATGATTCGTATATTCGTATATTTATACAAATATTCGCACGAAGCATATCGAATATTCGTACAGTCAAATCATTCGTACATTCATATACTTATAGATAAGTTCAAACGAAGCTATTGAACATTCCATACGAAATCTATCGAATATTCATTCGAACATAATATACCAATCATATCGAACATTCATTGGAATATTGAATAATTATTTTTTAACTTTCACGTTTAAAATATTCCATGGTGATTACAATAAATAATAACTCAAGTTAGAGAAAATATTACTTATAAAAATGACATTATATATAATTACATATGTTATCTTACAACTCATTAACTGAAAAAGCTAAAACATTAAAATTTTATTTCGATTCATTTTTAAATCCTTCATAGTATCTTAAAGAAATCTTACTTTTTATTACAGAAAACATTTAGATTTCCTGGTAATTATTTTTTATTTACCATAAATAATAAATAATTACTAGAAATAATAATTTATTACTTCTGGTAATTGCAGAATTATTTATTGTTTGTAGAATTTATCGAAAAACATGATAATTTGATGGCATTAGAATTTTGTATGGATAATGATCTAAATACCATACGAAAACACATTATAGTATATCAGAATATCAGGTATCAGTATAAAGCTAAGTATTTAAAAAAAAATAAAGGAAATTTTAAATTAATTACTTAAACGAAGCAGTGAAAGGTTTAATGTATAATTACTGAATGATTTAATAATTTTTTATACATTTTATAAAATATAATGAAATAATTAATTATTTAATGTGTTTTTAATATAAATTAAGCTTAAATCAAACAGCAGATACGTTTTTAGAATTTCACATGTGTTATATAATATCAGAAAGTAAAATATTATAACAGATGTTATAAAAACATACTTATATCAAGGATATGGTAAAAAAATTTTAATTAAGGGCATTTAGTTATTAACATACTAAAACTGTTCTGCGGATATATATTCTTTGCATTAGCTCAAAAAAAGTTAATGCACTTACTTAAAAGATATTTTTTTATCGTATAAAGGCAAAATATGTTTAATTTTGAATGTTTTATGATAGCATTTTTTTTCTTTTTAACTAGAGCACGTTCATGTCATTAGTATAGTTAAATTTTCATTATATTATATCACAAGAAGTTATTTTTTTTTAATATCTGACATGTATTTCATCATCATAACTGAATATTTTTTATTTTTACGTAGGAAGAATATTTAGAACATAAAGTTAATCAAATTATACATAAAAGTGTTCTTAGTTTTTACTGTAGTTTAGAAATTAGCTAATTATTCTCAAAACCATAATAATTTTAAAGTAGGAAATAATTCTTCTGAAAACAATGTTGTTACATTGTTTTAGATTAATAAATGTAGTCGGCTGAAAATATGCATAAAGTAATTTTAACTCAAATCAAATTTTTAATTTCAAATAACATATAACCTATAGTATTTGATAAAATTCTGGTAATTTTATTTGGGTGTTGTACCATTGGTATTTTATTTGATAAAATACTTCTTTAGACCTTCCTTAGAGGAAAGAAGATATCAATATATACCGGGTGCGTCATAAATTCCTGCAAAGTTCAAAAATTCGTAATAAAAGAAGTAAATCTCGAAAAAATTTTCTGTTTGCGCCAATAGGATCGGAGGGACATTGGATTTTTTTTCCATGTAAAAAAAAAAAAAAAAGTTTCCAAAAGTAACCAAAATAGGGCGCTCACACGTCCTACTGAGACGTTTTATGCAAATTAGGCTATCAATAAAATACCTGGCTGGAAATGGATCCGTTATTGGAAGCCGGCAGCATGCTTTCTTTACCAGATCAAGTGTTGGTGGTTAAACTTTTCTACGAGAATGGTGAATCCGCAACTGTTGCATTGCGAAAGTTTGATAGAACAGAGAGAAAGAACTGGAGGTGCAAAATACATATTTCAATGTATGGATACTGAATTTAATACGACATTTTGAGGAAACCGGGAGTTTGGAGGATAGTCCAAGAAGTGGCAGACCAACTTTGAGCTGGGAACGCGTCCATGTTGTACAAAGTGTCATGGAAGATTTGGCAGCAACAACAGGACAGACATCAATGGGGAGTAGCAGTGCTCTTGAAGCTGAGAGAAGGTCGGGAATTCCGGAACCGTCGAGTCGTCGTATTCTGCACGGAATGTTGAATCTGTATCTGTATAAAATCCAGGCACTTCACCAGCCTGATTTGCATAAAACGTCTTAGAATGACGTGTGAGCGCCCTCTTTCGGTTACTTTTGGAAACTTTTTTTTATAGGGAAAAAAATCCAATGTCCCTCTGATACTATTGGCAGAAACAGAAAAATTTTCCGAGCATTACTTCTTTTACTACGAATTTTTTAACTCTGCACGAATTTATGACGCACGCGGTATATGCTAGTTGTTTAAAGTTTAAAGCTAGTTGTTTAAAGTATATGTTAGTTGTTTAAAGCAACATCAAGTCTGATGTTTAAAGCAATGCAAAAATATTTATTGAGCAGATCAATAAATATTTTTGCATTGAAATTGGCAAAATCTTCATTCTAAAAAAAAAAACTAAATTTTTACATATTTTTTATAAACCCCTTCTTATCATTCAATAATAAGAATATTTTTAAAAATAGTGAACTAACAGTAGATTCTTATTGTTTATGATAATATGCATTAAAGTTTATGAATCATCGTAAACAGCAACTTTACATGAAATTCTTTTATCCTCAACTGGGAGCAGTGTGAAACTAACATATTTTTAAGATTAAAAATTAAGACCAACCTAACGTAAAAATAGCAATTAAGCTTAACGTGCATTAAAATTAGCAAAGTCTTCATTATAAAAACTACAAAAAAATTTACATCCTAAATGCTATAGATGGCAGAACTAAGTTTTAAATAAACCCCTTTAAATCCTTCAACCGAAGGAGACTACGTATGTTAAAGTATCAAACTGACAGCAAATTCCTTATTGATTATGAAAATATGCATTAAAGTTTATAAATCACTGTAAACAGCCACTTAAATAAGCTTAAGTGAATTTCTTTTTTTCTCAGTCAAGATCACTTTGATACTGACCTATTTTTAAAATAAAAAATTAGACAAACGTAACGTAAACATAAAAATTAAGTTTAACCTGCATTAAAATTAGTAAAGTCTTCTTTATAACAACTACAAAAACTTTATAACTTAAATGCTACAAATGGTACAGCTAAGTTTTAAATATGTTAAATAAACCCATATAAATCATTCAACCGATGGACAGTATGTTAGTAAAAGTAGCAGACTAACAGCAAATTCCTTATTGATTATGAAATGCATTAAAGCTTATGAATCAGTGTAAACAGCCACTTAAACAAACTTAAATGTATTTCATTTCTCAGTTAGAATCAGTTCGAAACTAATATATTTTTTAAATTACAAATTAATACTAACGTAATGTAACGTAAAAATAAAAAAATAAGCTTAACGTGTATTAAAATTAACAAAATATTCATTATAACAACAAAATATGTGCAGCTTTAATATTAAGCATGCTAAATCTAAATTTTCAATCTTTTCAATAAGCCTCTTCAAATCATTCAATCATGAGAAAGTATTTAAGTAAAAATGACTAACTTTACTACAAATTCATTAGTATTTATGCTAATATGCGTAAGAGCTTATGAATCACCTAACAACAATTTTATAAAGGTTTTTATTATCAGTCATCAGCAGAGTGAAACTCCCTTTTGTTTTTAAATAAAAAATTATCCTTAACCTGCAATAAAATTAGCAAAATCTTCATTATAACATCTAAAAAAGTAGTTACACGGAAATGCTAAGCAATATCAAGATTTCTAAATATTTTTATAAACCCTTAAAATACTTTAATCCTAGAAAAGTAAGAAAATAATAAAGGCAATTAATGAGCAAATTCCTAATAGTTTATGATACTATTCTGAGAGCTTATGAATCTCCAGTAAACATCCCACTTAAGAGGGTCCAGGACACACGATTCTTCAAATTTTCGAAAAAACTTTTATTGCATTAAAATTTTTCTGTTTTTTACCACTTAAAATGACGTATAAATCATGTTTCTATCTTAATTAGAACAGGAGATATTAATTTCTTGTTTTGCAACATTCTAACAGCAGCCAATCTTTCTTTAAGCCTTTAAGTGCGTTTTTCTGCATGATGGGTTCTTTCAACATTTCTCGTATTAAGTCAAGAACCGCTAAAGATAAATGGTTCAAACTTGAAACATGTGTTTTTCAATTATTTTAATTTAATTTTGATTCAGCAAATTTTTAAAAATATTTACTTTTGAAACTATGATATTTTAAAAATATGTTACAGGTCATCCTCCTACAGCATGGTATCTTACAACACGGTTTCGCTCTAACACGAGAGGATAAATTGTGGGAACCCTCGTATAACACTGCAACCTATAATACGGTTTCGATCTAACACGATATAAAATTGCAAAAACCTTTCTACAACACTGTACTTATACAGCACTAGATAACATTATTTTATTTAAAACTAAATTTAAAACATTTAAAACTAAATTATCTTAAAATAATGACGGGAATGAATAATGAAATGTAGTGGGAATGAAAATGTAAAAACAAATTATAATTTATTCATTTATAACTCTATAGCAATGGCATAGCGGAAAGCGTCATGCACAAACTTATTACATAAGAAGAGCATTACAGTGAATTTTATACGTAACCGATTCGAAATCAATTAATGTAATGGATGCTTGGAAGCAATTTTCAGTTAAGCACGTCATCAACATCATATCTTTTTTGCTGAATGAACTAGTAAAATCATCAACGTTAAATGCATGTTGGAAGAAGATATGGCCATCTTCAGTTGAAATAGAATCGTCAGAAAATGAAATTGATGGCATATTAGAACTTTCTAAATCAATCAGAGGTGAAGATTTTGTGGATATGGCTAATGAGGAAGTTGAAGATTTATTAGTGGAAGAAGTTGAAGAAGCGGATTTGATGGAAATGGTATCGAAAGCTGTAAATCAAATCAATTCTGAGGATAATAGCACTGATGAAGATTGTGAAGTTAAGGTGACTGCCTACATTCGGAGCCAATTTTTTTAAAAAATTGTTTTTTTAAGGATTTTTTGGTCTTTTATGGTAAAATAGCATTTAAAAATAAAAATAAAAAACTTGCCTGTAAATACCATACTTTTTTATAAATTGGTCAATTTGAAGTAATTTTTAATGAAATTTAGCTAAAACGCCTATCACTCTGCACAAAATTCTAATGCTACTATTTTAATTTCCTTCTCACACGTGATACATGTAACAGTTAGCTTCGAAATGACCCTCAATCTAAGAGAAATTTTAAAATGCAAAAATATTACAGACAATTTTATGTTCCAATATGAAAATTTTCCTCAATTCGTCATTCCTTTCCTTATAAAATCAGCCCCAAACAAAAAACTATTTATTATACATCAATTATTGTGCGTCATTTCATTAACAATAGCATCTAAAACATTTCCTGAAAATTTTATCAAATTACTAGCTGAAGTACCCGACGATGCCCGGGATTTTAAGAATGTTTGTTGTTAACCAAAATCAATTTAAAAATTAACACAGTATAAATAACATAAAAAATATATGTGAAATGTTATACACGTCTCAGAATTTCAGCCTTTCATCATTTTAATACTAAAATCTGAAAAGTAAAAATGTCAAATTCTCTAATGTTTGTTAACCAAAATTAATTTAAAACTAAGCACAGTATAAATAACATAGAAAAAAAACCTTGTGAAATCTATAAATATATAAATTTATAATAAACTTCTCAGAATTCAGCTAGAATTAGCCTTTCATCATTGGGGTAAAAAAAAGCTGCAATTACAGGTTCAGCAGAAATTTCCAATAGAACAATGATATGACTGCAGCGTTGCCTCTTAAAAAAATGAAGTGTTTGATTGAGGGCTGCAAACCATTCAACTCCTCTCCACATTTAACTCCTATAAACATCCTCTACATATTAAATTCCTTTTCTCTCCATAATAAACTCCTCAGAATTTTGGTATATTCAGCCTTTCATCATAGTACCACTAAAATCTGAAACATCCTCTCCAGAAGTATAAATTTATTAATTTCAATAATTAAACACACACAAATATATAAATTGCGCAAAAGTTTTTTAACCAACATTTGAATAATTCGTAAATGAGAAAGCATATGAAAATAAAGATAAGAACTTCCGGAATCGAAATTAATTACCCTTAATTTTTAATTAATAAAAAACCAACATAATATGAATAAAAACGATAGTTGCTTAAAACCATATGAAAATAAAGCTATTATAAAGATGATAATAATAAAAATAGCATAAGAAAATAATGCTCGCGCATGAAGTTAACGTTACGATATAAAGATAGTAATAATAATATAAACCGCGTGCATAAAATATTTAGCATTTCAAGCGAAATAAATTGATTTTTAGAAAAAAACTACTTTTAATCGAGAAATTAAAATACATTGCACAAAATTTTAATTTTACCAACTTTCCACCCTACAATTTACACCCTACTTCTTTTAAATAGGATGTAAATATAAAGTTTTAACAGCCAATTGAATGCCAGTTAAAAATAATGTGTGCGCATGAAGTTAACGTTACGATATAGAGATAGTAATAAAAATCTATATATATATAAAACAGTTCCGTAACTGACTAACTGACTGATTGACTGACTGACATACAAAGTACAGACCAAACCGTTGAACCTAAAGGACTGAAATTTTGCATGGCGATTCTTCTTATAATGTAGGGGTGCACTAAGAAAGATTTTTTAAAAATTCTTCTTAGATTTTTTTAAATTAAATTTTTAATCTGTTTTTGTAACTTTTTTCAAGTTTGCATTTAAAATAATAATTTGAGGGTTGTAAAATTTATATCACGAAAAACATTCAAAAAATATTACATTCAAAAAATATCATCTGTAGATAGAAAGGAGAGAGAAAATTTAAAGAAATGTAAATTTATAATGTACTCAGGGAATGTATTATTGTGGTTCTATATCAGAAAAATAATAAAATACATAAATCATAAAATAAAAAATATACATTAGCATATTGGGCACGAAGTTGCGTATCTTTCATGTAACATCAAACTCCCTTATTTTAATTCAAATTTTTAAAAAAATTTAAAAATAATAACATTTGAAAATTTCGCATAAGTTCATTTTGAAAAATTCATGTATTTCATATATATCTTATTTATTCTGCACTTTGTAAAAAAATAGAAATATGCCTGTCAAAAAACAGTAGTCAACTGCCCCAGAGCGCGCGTTGCAACGCTCTCATGTGTACATAGCCTAAAGGACTGAAATTTTGCATGGCGATTCTTCTTATAATGTAGGGGTGCACTAAGAAAGATTTTTTAAAAATTCTTCTTAGATTTTTTTAAATTAAATTTTTAATCTGTTTTTGTAACTTTTTTCAAGTTTGCATTTAAAATAATAATTTGAGGGTTGTAAAATTTATATCACGAAAAACATTCAAAAAATATTACATTCAAAAAATATCATCTGTAGATAGAAAGGAGAGAGAAAATTTAAAGAAATGTAAATTTATAATGTACTCAGGGAATGTATTATTGTGGTTCTATATCAGAAAAATAATAAAATACATAAATCATAAAATAAAAAATATACATTAGCATATTGGGCACGAAGTTGCGTATCTTTCATGTAACATCAAACTCCCTTATTTTAATTCAAATTTTTAAAAAAATTTAAAAATAATAACATTTGAAAATTTCGCATAAGTTCATTTTGAAAAATTCATGTATTTCATATATATCTTATTTATTCTGCACTTTGTAAAAAAATAGAAATATGCCTGTCAAAAACAGTAGTCAACTGCCCCAGAGCGCGCGTTGCAACGCTCTCATGTGTACATAGCCTAAAGGACTGAAATTTTGCATGGCGATTCTTCTTATAATGTAGGGGTGCACTAAGAAAGATTTTTTAAAAATTCTTCTTAGATTTTTTTAAATTAAATTTTTAATCTGTTTTTGTAACTTTTTTCAAGTTTGCATTTAAAATAATAATTTGAGGGTTGTAAAATTTATATCACGAAAAAGATCATAAAAATTCCTTTAAAATGAAATTCTTTTCGCATCTTTACCTCCATTTTCTAATTTTTGGTGAATTTTTGAAGATTAATTTTTACAATTTAATTTATTAAACGCTGATCATGTGATTTCTTTATCTGGTACTTTAAATAAATTTATCGTCACATAAAGACGAAATAGACACACAAAAAATTAAAATAGTGGCGCCATCTACTGTACGCTTGTGAATCGAGAGTTGTTGGTTATTTATTAATTAAAAATATTGGAAAGTTCTTGTGGATCTGTAAATATACATGTGGTAACAGTTTTAAAATTTATAAATTATCAACCTACACAGGTGATAATTTATCCGGCGTTGCCCGGGATTTTAAGAATGTTTGTTAACCAAAATCAATTTAAAAACTAAACACAGTATAAATATCATAGAATAAAAAGCATGTGAAATGTTATACACATGAATAAAAAGAAAACCCAACATAAAAAACCATAAATTTACAATAATTTCTTCAGAATTCAGCTAGATTTAGCGTTTCATCATTGGAGCAAAAAAACCCTGAAAAGTAAAGCATAAAATATATACATTTATAATAAACCACTAAAAGCTGAAAAGGAAAAATGTCAAATTGTCTTTAGGAAAGTAAAGCTGAAAAGTAAAAATGTCAAATTGTCGAATGTTTGTTAACCAAAATCAATTTAAAAACTAAATACAGTATAAATAACATAGAAAAGATTTAGCCTTTATCATTGGAGCAAAAATTCCTGAAAAGTAAAACATAAAATACATAAATTTATAATAAACCTACCAAAATCCATTAAAAAAATAAACACAGTATAAATAACATAGAAAAAAAAGTATACGAAATGTTATATACATTAATAATATGAAAAATAAAATAAAATGAAAATAATAATTTTTAAAAATAATAAAATAAAATAAAAATAATTTTAAAAAATAATAAATAAAAATAATAATAATAATAATTTAAAAAATAATAAAATAAAAGCTGAAACAAAAAAGCCTCCATAAAAAAGCTGAAAACACAGGTTTAGCAAAATCTGTACGATCCGTATTCGAACCCGCGTCATGTTGTATAGTAAATTAACGCTCTTACCGAATGCGCCACAATAACATGCTGGTGTATTGTGTAAATAGCAGAATATTTGTACTAAAATTACTGGAAAGTTGCTATGGGTTGGTGAATATACATGTATTTATGGAGTAAGAGGAGTTTTCAGTTAGAAATAAGTTAGCAGGATAGAAGCTTAGTCTTTAACTCTTCAATAGACACAAAGACATAAGCGAGGGGGGTTACAGTAGCGATTAAAAATGATCTTGTGACACTTAGCGTGGTTGATTCGAATTTTCCATCGCGTGTGATAGTGTCAATATGCCGTTGGATCCGATTTATTTTAGAGTATAAAATCTGACTTGAAAGATTATTATTTTCATTTATTATTCTGGTTTAATATATAACTTGAAACTTTTTGATTTTATTTATTTTTATCTTTTCGCTCGCTGTTTGCCAGCTAAGCCTAACGTGGACGCCATATTCAGAGTGGTGATTCCACAAAGTGTAACATCTTACATTTAGTTTCAAAATTTTTGGTTTTTTATTAATTAAAAATCAACGGTAATTAATTTCGATTTTTGAAGTTCTTCAGACCCTCGGCTGTTTTTAAAGACGCCTGTATGTAAAATTTCACGATCGTTGCTCCTAAACTGTGGATTTCTATACAATTACAGAGATACAAACATTCATTTTTATATATTAGATATGCATTATTATGTGAGATATTATGATAACGGTAGAGATCTGTGCTAAAAAACATAATTCTGAGAAAAATGCATTTAAAGTTATTTGAAACTTCAATTTTGTATCATACGATATTTTTTAAAATAGCTATAACTCTGCTTCTAATTAATGTAGAATGAAAATCAAAGCGGTTTTGAAAAGAGAAAAGATTGAATTACACAATTCTTGCAAAAAATAAAATTGATAAAAAAAATGGCATTTAAAAAAAATTTTAAAATTAAAAAAAATTTTAAAATGGCATTTTTAACGTAGGCAGTCACCTTAATAATTTAACATTAAAAAAAATTACAAGAAGGCCTAAGCATAGCAGAAAATCTTGAATCACTTTTTCTTGAATGCAGAACCTTCCGCTGAAAGAAGCCAAAAATTTAAAAGGGAGCTTCAAAATTGTCTGTCTCCATACTGTGAAATTTACAATGACCTTGTATGAATCAGCAACAAAACCAAAATTACAGATTTTTGAAAGAGGATAGAAGGTGAAAAATATCTAAATGAAGAAAAAGGTTCTGAGAGTGAAGGTGGTATCGTTCAACCGAAAAAACGTTCTCGTTTGATAGTACTGAGCAGTGATGAGCAAGAAATTTATTAAATTAAGGTCGCATTAAATGAAAATAATATTTTTTTTCTTTTCATTTTGTATTATACATACCTTTATATTTTTATTAAAAATTAAGTTGCTTATATGGAATTTATAAAAAAAATTGTTTTTAATAAGTTTTCGGAACGTAACCCCCCTTTTTGTACTGGCTCTGGGTCTCATATAACACGGTTTAACACAACACGGCATTTTCTAGGAACCGATCTACCGTTTTATAGGAGAGTTACCTGTATATAATTTTTTTTAATTTTTACTCTAAATATTTTTAATTTAAAAAAAATTAATATTTTAAAAATGCTGAGTCAAAATTAAGACTTATATACTTCTGTTTAATTCAAGGAAAAATTTTGAAATTCAATAAATAATATTTCGAGTTATAACGATTTTAAATTACCTCACTTTTTTAAAAAATAAAATAATTTTTTTTTCTAATAAAGTTTTTCACATTATAAGACTTCATTAGAAATTTTATGATTTGATGTTGTTTACAAATTCTATGGTTAACCATCAGAAAAGCAATCCAAATTTTAATTCAATAAATAGAAATATTTCTTTTAATGTGTCCTGGACCCCCAATAAATTTATTTAAACAAATTTAAAGGAATTTATTTTTTCTCGGTTTAGAGAAGGTTGAAACTAACATATTTTTATTTCTAAAAATAAAAGTTAGCTTAAAGTAACAGAAATTACTTTCCCATTTAAGGATGCAATTTCCTATACTTCATCTAAATACGAATGAAACAACTTCATGACACTGTATGAGAAATGAATAAGATACCTTATTATCCATCTAACATCCATACACCACTTTCACTCTAAAAATAACAGCAGATGAACACAATAAGCCCTCCGAATACACTACATTCTTTTTAATTTGATATTTTAAGTAACTCGCCGGAAAAGGGATGAGGTATTTGAAGATATCCCTTACATGAAATAAATGGGATTGCTGGCGCACTACAAAAGCTGAGAGCTTAATTATCTCTTGGTTTTGGAGAAATGTTTCTCTGGTTGTGTAATAAAACGTGTTTTTTCTTCTCCTCATTTCCTTGAGAAGATGTGTTTAAGTGCAATCCGATCTGTTACAAAGTTATATTTTAGTTTCAATATGATAAAAAAAAGTAATTTCCAACTTCATTCCATTTTTTATACATTTGAGAAGAATTATGTGCAAGATATTTCGATTTAACAAATTACAGTCGAAATATCATAAATTAATAATATTTTTGTATTTATGGGTAGAGCAAAAAACAAACATGGAATGAAAATTCGTTTTACATTGAGGTAAAAATTATATATATATATATATATATATATATATATATATATATATATATATATATGTATATATATATATATATATATATATATATATATATATATATATATGTATATATATATATATATATATATATATATATATATATATATATATGTATATATATATATATATATATATATATATATATATATATATATATATATATATATATATATATATATATATATATATATATATATATATATATATATATATATATATATATATATATATATATATATATATATATATATATATATGTATATATATGTATATATATATATATATATATATGTATATATATATATATATATATGTATATATATATATATATATATATATATATATATATATATATATATATATATATATATATATATATATATATATATATATATAGAGAGAGAGAGAGAGAGAGAGAGAGAGAGAGAGAGATAGAGAGATGGCGAATAAGACTCACTCATTAACTGACTAGCTGTCTGATCACTGTATCTACAGAATCGTAAGTCCTAAATACCTGAAATTTGTATGTGGTTTCTCTCAGGCCCTAGGTGCCTCAGGCCCTAGGTGTAATGATAATTGAGGCGTTGACGTTGAAAAGAGGGTAAGGGACAAAGTTTCCGAAAAGTATTTTTTTACTGCAACAAGGGTTTGTTCAAAGGTTTTACTGTACAAGGGTTTGTTCAAAGGCGGCTCTGAGATGCCTAGCTCAGAACTAAACCAAACTAGCTAGGCTCATACCTTCTTTTCAACACCATTAGCCTTGGAAAAAACCTTTGTATCAATGTAGAAAATACTTTTTCGGAAATTTTGCTACTAACCCTCTTTTCAACGTCAACGCCCTTTAAAAAAAAAAAAAATTCGAATTTCTGAAATTCGAACACTGTATCGTTGAAACTCTAAGGCCTAGAATCTGAAATTTGGAATCGTGGTTCCTCTAAGGCTCTAAAGGCTATCTACGAATTCTTTTTGAAAAATTCAAACTTTCAGGATACTCAAAGGAGCTTTTCCCCCAAATTACAAGACTGACTAACTGTTCTCTGTGTTTATGGAACCACAAGGCCTAGGAAACTGAAATTTTGCAAGGTGGTTCTTATTAGAATCTATGGGCTCACTAAAAAGGATTTTTAAAAATTTAAAATTTATAGGTGATAAAAGGGGCTTAAACCCTCTAAACTAAACACCTACTGTCAGATCTCTGTATCTCTGGAACCGTGCTTTCTAGAAAGTTAAAATTTTGTATGGAGTTGCTCTTAGGCCCTAGTTGCTCACCAAGAAATCTTCTTTTTTTTGGAGGGGGGGGGGAATTCAATCTTTAAGGGGGTTAAAAGAGACTCAAATATTAAATATCGCCAGATCACTGTATCACTGAAACTGTAAGGCCTAGAAAGTAAAAATTTTGTATAGCGATACCTCTTAGTACCTAGGAACTCCTTAAGAAAGCAACTTAAAAACTTAAATTTTAAGGTGGTTCAAAAAGCTTGAAACTCCCAAAGTAAAACACTGACTGATTGACCTCTGGAATCATAAGCTCTAGGAGGCCGAAATTTTTCCTTGTGCTTCTTATATGGTCACCCTAGGTATGTTATACCAAAAAATATTCTTCAGTCCCTAAAGTTATAAAACTCACTCCAAAACTTAATGCGACCGATTAATATCTAATTTTACTGGACCCTGTTCAACTTTCTGTAATCTTTATATCTACCCTCAGGCGCGTTTCGAACTAACCATGCTAAAGATAACAGTGGGAAAGTTACTACGTAGTTCCCAATTTAGATTGCAAAGGAATGTCCTTTTAGGGTTTTTCAAGAGTACGAAATTTGATGACATATCACAATCCTGACCGCAAGAACAGTTCATTTCAAGTGTTACCGGGTGTTACGTGACGTACAATTGCCTTTCCACTTTTAAACTCTTCAACTAAACCTTGGAATCCCTCGTAGAGGGTTGGACTCAAGTCTCCATCTCACAGAATGATGTGCTAACCCTCAAACCGGCAGCGGTGGAACTAAGGGGTGGAGCAGGAGTGGACAGAGGTGTGAACGCTTGGCTGGCTTTGACATCCTCAGTCAGTTCCTGGAATCAGGGAGAGCACATCAGGGTTTCACAAATGCTCGCCATTTGCCAGTAAGTTGCAATTTTGTAAAAGTATGGCGATCAAAATGACTGGTAGACCTGTTATTGCCACTGAGCAATAACAGGCCTACTTTTCTGATAGGGATTTCAGTGTTCGGTGTGATTTTTAAAGTATCCTGTGAAGCCTTGACATCACTCTTCTCTACCTCAATCACTGGCAGGCTAATTGTTCGAGCAATTATGTCTGAGAAACATTGTGCAATTCTTTTAAGAGCCCTACGATTTGATGATATAGATACCAGATCAAAATAAATTAAATAAATTTAATAAATAAGTGTAGATGATTTTTTTCCCTCACTATTCATCTCTAATGTAAATAAAACAACACTGTGCACAATATCAACATGCAGTTCCATCGTAATAACGCAAAAATAACAGCTTTTTAGGCTTGAGGGTCAATTTGACGGATAGTCCTGATAGTGGCAACAAATTCATGGGCCAGTTTGAGGACTGAACATGTTGTAAATACAGTCATACCGCGGTCCTCGTAGCAATTCGACGGCGAAATGCGATCACTGCATATTATGTGTGTGTTTTATTGAAGCTTGAAGCACGTCGACCCAACGAATGCAAAACTTCGATCTAGTTCCGGGTGTAAATTTTGAACGCAACATATGTATAAAGGACAATCTTTATTTCTGAGAAACGGTATCATAATCTGAGACTCCAAGTAACTATAAGTTCACAAATTGAAAATTATATTTGTGTATTTTTGATATTATGATTTAACTAAATATGTTGTATTACAAGCCTTTTTCGATGAACGCAGAGAAATAACTTTTAAAACATATAGAATAATTAGTCCCAATAATTGAATTACGAATGACACAGACACATTAAAATATGTTATTGTAATTCTTTTATGTTAACCGTGTTAATTAATTTAAA
Source organism: Dolomedes plantarius (assembly GCA_907164885.2). Lineage (NCBI taxonomy): Eukaryota > Metazoa > Arthropoda > Arachnida > Araneae > Dolomedidae > Dolomedes > Dolomedes plantarius. Next base: position 82,901,313 of record OU015502.1, on the reverse strand, counting down.
TTAAGAACAAATACACCTTCATTTCAGTGCATTGTTGAAAACTGCTTGAATATTTCATTAGCCACGATGAGAGTGGGATACAACAGTTGACAAGCATTATAGCTAATTAATAAAAGTTCTTGGATTAAGACTAACACGGTTGAATTGTAATATATAATTAATTTATGTAAAAATTGACTTACATTTCGGAGTATTGTAGTTTCTAGCTTGATTTTTCCATAGACGTATATATAATGTGTGATCCAACGGGTATCAAATGATCTACTGAGTTAATCATATTCTTAATATACGAATTACATGCAGGAATTAATCACTTTCGAAGAAATTACATCAAAATCAGCCTTTATTTAGATGAAATATGGCTGTCTGCCATTATTTAGGTATAATATTATTGCTTGTATAACTAGTTTGTACTTCTCATTGCCTGTAATCCATACATGACCGCCGGGAGATTATTGTACTACTTCATTCACCAAAATTGTTGAAATACGAATATTACTTATTGAGTTATACGAATATTACTTATTGAGTTAAAATTTTAAATTTTTTTGTGATTGTCAACATATAATTTGTAAACAAAATCACATCATTAAATTTCTCAAAAGTTTTTTAAAAAATTTAAAATATAAAATTTTTAATAACAGTGGGGTAATTTAAAATCTATCTAACTCGAAATATTATTTGTCGAATTTCAAAATTTTTCATTTAATTAACCAGAAATATATAAGTTTTAATTTTGATTCAGCATTTTTTGAAATATTAGTTTTTAAATAAATTAAAACTATTTAGATTAAAAATTACAAAAAAATTATGTAACTTATTATTAAAAAACCATATTTTCAAAAGTAAATATTTTTAAAATTTTCTGAATCAAAATAAAAGTAAAATTGATGAAAAAGACATGTTACAAGTTTCAACCATGTATCTTTGACTTATAACAATTTAAAGACGAGAAATGGAGAAAAACCTATCATGCAGAAAAACGCACTTACAGGTTTAAACAAATGATTGGCTACTATTAGATTGTTGCAAAAAAAAATAATAATTTCTCCTGTTCTAATAAAGATATAAACATGATTTAAACGTCATTTTAAGCGTAAAAGAACAAAAAAAAATTAATGCAATAAAAAATTTTCGAAAATTCGAACAATTTTGTGTCCTGGACCACGTTAAATTAAATTACGTCAATCTATATATTTAAGTTGCTACGTGAGAGAAAACTACTGCATCAATTTACTTCATTTTGGTCTTAAACGAAAGACTGTTATCTGTAGATGTGTCAAATTTGGTTTTTGTAACCGCAATTTCTATTAATGAGTGATAATTTACAATTAAAAATTGATTTCTGCGCATGCTCAGTGGCATATTTAAATCTGTCTTTAGAAACTCACTGTTTCTGCCCCTGCTCAGTGACATGTTTTAATGATAAACATGTTTATTTCGAGGAGTCTCTAGATCTCTCTCTGCAATTTTTATGATAATTATGCTTGTGAAATATAAGATTAAACCTGATGGAAGTTGTTTAATAAGCGATAATTTACAATTTAAAAAAATTGTTTTCTGCGCATACTCACTGACATTTTTAAATCTGGCTTTAAATACTAAGCACGAGGCTGCTTAAACAAATTAGTTTTTTTTCTGCACATTTTTATGATTTTCTACATTTGGGAATGATGTGTTGAGTATAATTTGTGTATTAGTACATTTATTTTCTATTTAGCCGACATGTTTTGATGGGTACCAACTAGTTTAAATTAAGTTACGTTTTAACTAAATTACGTCTGAGCATCCACTTCATGGAAATATTAATACAAGGTTAAACTGTTAAAAACTCCTGGTGCTGCTTTATTTGTGGCAAACAGTAGGGGAGAACAGACAGCTCTGGCCAGGATCCTCAGGGTCATCTTCGTGCTCTACGGTTTGTGACGGGCTTTAAAGTCTACCCGCTTTGCCCGAGGTCCAGGCTACTGCTGCCCATATCCTGGCATGTATTGTTTGCCAGTGGAGCCAGCTGTGCTCCAATCCTGGCACAGTTCTACATCTTTTGAAAACTCACGAGTTCATGGACTTGATCTGATGTTGTTGTCGGTCAAGTGGGATAAGCAACAACTATTTATAACCAATGAACAGAATGTGACTCAGAGCGTACCGATCTAGTTGTTTAATCAAAATTCAAGATATACGAAATAAATGAATAAATTGTTGTTGTTGTTGCTAATGTCATCTGACCGGAAGTGTTCTTGAACAGGTACACCATAGAGGACTTGCTGGCTCAGGAGTGCGGCTCTGATTTACGATATCACTACAAGGGTAGGAGTCCGTCTTTAGCTAGGTGGCACTTCAATTTTGACTGCGCATCACCGAGATTGACATCTGGGGGGATCGTACCCTATTCCACCCTCTCTGACCTCATAGAAGTTGCGCATATCCGGCCCAGACACGAAGGTATTTAATGACACATGTCGGGATTCTAACCGACCACCCTCGGAGTCGAAAACTGATGCGCTACTGCTGGCTACCTCGGACCTACATGGATGAATTAAATAACTTGAATAAAATCGTATCAAAATGAACCTTCAGTTTTCGAAACTATTGAATCTAGATTCAATATTTCCTAGATTTTTCCAATAGTGGATGTGTGATTGAACGAAAGACGGATGTTCTACTTCATTATTAAAAATTATTATGAAATTATTGATATTTTTTCTAAATTATTAGATACATCGTAGTTTTTCTAATGATTTAAATCATTCTGAAATGCAGAGGTCTTAATAACGTCGATTACATTTAGAATATGCCCTTTTAATATTTAAAAAAAAATATTTCGTCTTGTTTGCTTTAATTTAATTTGATATAACAGTAATGTAATATATATATATATATATATATATATATATATATATATATATATATATATATATATATATATATATATATATATATATATATATATATAAGTAATTTCATATTTTGAATTCATTAGAGTATTTCAGACGTTGATATTTAATTTATATTCTGACACAGGACCAACATATATTAAGTTCAATACCCTTACACTCTAATCTTGAACTCGGCTTTGCCTCCATCCATAAACAGTCTAAATATTTGATTTTCTCCGAGACCTTCCCGCTTTTTAACTATTTATTTTAATCTTTCAAACTTACGTCCGCATTATAAATAAATGACCACCTTCACAGCAGCCACAGACCTGCAAAAGTCATATCGATAGGTATGCATCTCGCGTGCATGGGGGCCTTTGAAACAGGGTTTGCTCCTGACATAAATAATTATTTATAGCAACTTTAGACTCCACGACTCCGGAATGCAGGGCACTGACGAAGCAATTGATGGCGGCTTTTTGACAGCGATTTCGTGATGAATGGGATTTTCCCTTTTGAAGGACGATCTAGATAAAAGTGGATATGTGTGTACGTGGTTGGTGAGTTACGGACTAAGTAATGGAGTGGGTAAATAGCTGTGACTTAGATAGATTTCTGGGGACGGGGCGTGATATTTCATGTTTGGCAGATTACTGAAGTAAAAGCGGTAAATAAAAAATTATAATTTTCAGTAAAAATATTGGAAATTTGCGTAAGAGAGGGTGTTTTGTGTCGGGTTATACGGTAGTTTGTATCCTGAGAGTGACATTAAGTTCTGTATGGCGTATCAATGACACTAAAGATTTATGCTGCTTCATAAGCAAACTTAAAATTTTGACGTTGAAAGATTTCTTTATTGGCTAAAGTTTTAAAGTTAAAATATTGGCACAATGTACAGAGAGATATGCGTGTTTGAATTTTAAAAAAAATCATGCATTTTAAAATAAATAATGAGATTGGCTATTTTTCTGCACGGAATTTTGAAATACGCTGAATCTTATTATATTATGTGATCATAAAATTAAAATTTATAATATTGATAATTGCTGTGATTAATATTATCGTAAAAATAAAATAATATTGATAATAATATTGTAGTGAAGAATTTGCATTTTGATGTTTTACTTGCGTTTTATACAAATTCTCGGATGCGCTGACAATAATAGCGCCATATCGTCCCCTATCGGAAACTTTTGGAACTTTATTTTTTAAGGAAACTCTTTCCCATGTCGTCCTTAGTCCCTATATCAATTTTGGAGGAATTCCGCCTGATAGATCGTACTACAGATGGCTCTGAGTAGTGTGCGTTTAAAAAAAATCACCCTGTATATATATATATATATATATATATATATATATATATATATATATATATATATATATATATATATATATATATATATATATATATATATATATATATATATATATATATATATATATATATATATATATATAATTAGGGGGTACAATTTATAATTATTTTCGTCAGAAGGGTGACGCGGTCAATAAAGTTTGGAGATCACTGGACTAAGTAAAGGAGTGGGTAAATAGGTGTGATTTCGGGAAACGAGGCTTGATACTTCATGTTTTACAAATTACAGAAGTAAAAGTGATAAAAAATTATAATTTTAGCAAAACATTGGACATTTGAGTAAAAAAGGAGTGTTTATGTCGGGTTATATGGTATTTTGTATCTCTAAAGTGGGCCATATTCTAATGGACCATATTCTAATAATGGACCAATCTAATCTATTCTAATAATGGTCAATCTTATGAACCATATTCTAATAATAAAATAATTATGTTAAACTTATAAGAAATATTAATTCAACACCTGATAGTCATCAGATATATTCGGCTTTCAAAATCTTTTTATTTGGCAACATTTTTATATGTGGTTCCAGACCATTCCCGAGGCTCTCGTGGAACACCGGTTTGGAACCACTGCCCTAAATTAAGATGTGGCGAACCGTGGTGACCAATGCCTGTTTGAAATTACCCTGTTGTCGAAGAAGGATTCAATTTCCACCATGCTTCTTGCCGATGTGTGACAAGTTGCTTGATCTCTCGTGATGGAACCTTTAGTTGACTGAGAATTATCATTGAAATGAATATAATGCTTGATGATCGTCCAGTGGATCCACGAACTGTTCAAAAATGTCCAGGTACATGGTGGCGTCACGGTGGTGTCAAAGGAAATGGCGCCTATGATGAGCAACCGAGACATCGCGCACCACATACGAACTTTTCGATGGTGGAGCAGTGTTTGGTGGGTGGGAAAGGGATTTTCAACGGCCCATATACCAATGTTTTGCGAGTTAACATCCAAGAATCCTTTTATGTGATGTACCATCTACTGAGGAGTACATTGTGCCTTGTTTCGTTCATATTGCTTCGTCATAGAGAAAGTTATTGCACAATATTCAGGGCCTCTTTCGCGTGAATAGCCCTGTATAAAAATACAATGAATAAAGTTAAGTAGTTTACCTTCCAATACATTTTAACGAAAAATTCATGAATGTAAAAGATAGGATCTAATGAACATTCACTGAAACTTTTCAAAATTACATCAAAATTTCACACTGTATAATAATACAATAAATAAAGTTAAGTAGTTTACCCATTAAAAAATTCTAAGAATAATTTATTAAAGTAAAAAATAGTATTTAATGAACATTCACTGAAAATTTTTAAAACTGTATCAAAATTTATTAAAATTTGAAGACTGCACACAGCATTGTAGATACACTGCAATATTGAAAGAATGAGAAAGTACCATGCAATCATCCACAATCAATACCAGGGAAATTAAATAGCTAATCATTAATATAAATAACTTTTAATGCATTCAACATAATACCATTCATAAACCTTTTATTTCAATAATATATTACTATGTGCTATTTCAGGTGCGTATAAAAATAAAGCTCAGTTTACGTTACATAGGCCCAGGTAATAAATGTGCGAAATAAATTTAAAATTTTTATAGAATAAAATAAGACATTACCACTATATTACTTAAGTTCAAGATTCCGGTTACATTTTCAAAAGGAAAAACAAAATGTAATTTTTCCTTTGTCAAATTTGTTTTTACTGTATATACACTATTAAAATCCTCCAAAATAATTTGCATATTCAGTATGAACTCTCTGCGTGCGATTGTCATTGCAGTACGCGTTATTAATTTTGCGTTATTAATTTAGTTTGATAAATTTACTCTGTTTTTTGTGTCTTTCTTAATAAATATTAAGCTACCAATGAAGCCATTTATTTGTGTTTCCTGTACTTTTACTTCATACTCCACTGCTTATTAATGGAAAATCTGCAAATGTGTCACAATACAACCACATATAATATATATATTATATGTGGTCAAAAGAAATACGGTATGTTTGGAGTGGGTAATTTGTTAATATATACATATATGTTGGAACCCAACTCCGAAATCGGACAATGTCCGAAAAAAATGCTCACTGCGCGAATGGACCACACACAAATGCGCCAAGTCCGAAATGTTACATTATTTCAGATTTGGATCATTTACAAATGATCATTTCGCGTATGGGCAAATTAGAAGTGCGAGAGTATGAAACTTAATTTCATTTCGCACTTTGAGCATTCTAAATTGCTGACTTTGCGAATGGGCAGTTGAAGAATGATTAAAGTCAGAAGACAATCATTTTTAACTCCAATTATTTGACTAAATAAAATGAATGAAATGAGTTAAAAGATCATTTTAACGATCTGTATTGACTATTTAAAAAATCTCACAGTTAAAAAAGTATGTCCATAGTGAAAAAAAATTAAAACATAGTAAAATAATAAGTGAAGGAAAAAATTATGAAAAATGGACTGTTACTTATTCTTGCAGGGAGAACTGTTATGGCTCTTACATTTGATGCCAGTTAATAGGCACTTGCATCTTTTGCTGTCACACTGCTTTCTAGAATTGCAGTGGACGAAACCTTGTGAGTTTCCTGATTCCAGGGTAACTGTGATTCGAATTGAGTGTGCGAAGCTTCGGACGACTTTTTCAGATATGAAGTTGTTTTCAGTCAGTTGGAATTCATTTCTGGAATGTAACTTCTCCAATATTCCAGATTTCGTACCAAGTTTGTATATCCCAATATCATCCACTTCCATTATCACATCTATCACATTTTTGGGCGCAGCTCTTCCTTTGTCGAGTTCTGGAATCCGTAACACACGTTCTGACCGACGCTCATAGGTGGAAATTTAGAGTCACTGCCTCTTAGCATTTGCTTTTTCATTTTTTTTTGGCACAATGAACTCGTTTCACTTCAATTAACTTCTTCCTTTTTTGTAAGATGAATACATCAGAGTTTTCAGAATCTGATGAATCCATTTCATGTTTACTTTCAGGAATGTTGGCCAAAACCTCCTGAAGTTTGTTCTTTAGTCTCAAGGTCCGTCGAACAACACAATTCCTGAGGAAGTCCATTAGTAAGTGGAACACCAAACAGAGCTTCGTATGGGCTTCTGGTGATTCCACGATGGTAAGTGAAATTGTTTTTTTCATTTGAACGATTCGTAAGCCTCCACTGACTTATCTGATTGTCTGCCATCCGCGTCACCAACATATCACGAAAATCTTGGTCTGCACGTTCAGAGCCTTGCTTTTAGAGTGTCTGGGTTTTCCATGAACAATTTTTGCTTCAAACATGCATAAACAAGCTCTTTTATGATTTTATTCGAGAACTCACGTCCATTATTGGACTGCAAAATAGAGGGAGCTCCTATGATACAAAAAATTTCCATTAAATTATAAGAAACTTCTTCAGCTGTTTTTGTTTTCAGTGGGCGAAAAAAAGGGAATTTGGTAAGATGATCTTGATAGTAGAAAACGAATTTATAATAGCGATCAGACTCTCATTGCATGTCAATGAGGTCAACTTGTCCTCGCTTTTGGAATGCGTCAGTAAGTATTTGTTTAACAAAGACTCCCTTGTTTTTACTTTTTTTTTCTCAAGTGCACTGCTCACAGTGTGAACAGTGCACTCTGTGAACTTCACAGAGAGAGAAATACAGCTTGATCACTTTTCAAGGCACATTACAGTGTTTCGCCTTTTCCAAGTATGAAATCGGACTAGGCTCACTACCGATTTTCCCGATCGCGAATTGATCAAATTCAAGTACACAAACTCCAAAATAATGTAACATTTCGGACTTGGCGCATTTGTCAGTGATCCATTCGCGATGTGAGTACTTTTTTCGGACATTGTCCGATTTCGGAGTATGGTTCCAACATATGTTTATATATATATATATATATATATATATATATATATATATATATATATGAGTGTGTGTATGTATGTATATGTTGAACCAAATTACAGAATTATTCAAACTTTCATCTTATTTAAGGCCAGATAAATTTATAGAACAAACTTTAACTTTTTGCGTATTAAATCCAAGTTTAGGTTAATTTAACACTTTGTTTTTTTTAAGTACAGAAAGTGTTATTTTACAGAAAATTTACAATAAGTTTGTCTTTTAGAAAAAATAACTTGTAGTTTTGCCTTTTGCCGTGTTAAAGATAATTTTAAGATCACATAAAAAGAGGGGGGAAATAATCCCAGTTTTCTTTGTATACGCCTGATGAAATATTTTGCAGCTCCTGGTAATAAATTTTTGAAATAAATCTAATATTTTTATAGCATAAAATATGACATCACAACTGTGTTATTTATATCCTGCAGTTTATTTTTCAGCGCTTGACTTTTCCGAACCAAACAAATATCCTGAAAAATAAATGTGACTCTACTTTAAATAGTGTTTTTTTTTATGAGAACAATAATTTATTAGAGCTGCACGGGTCTAATAGCCTTGTTATGTTCCGTAATAACGAGGGTAGGATTAAGCTATATTTTCTTT